>JAOBSW010000126.1:15000-145693 GCA_026214975.1 Gentiana macrophylla
CGGACGGACGAGGTCTTCGAATGCAAACCGAGTTTTTCGATTTTGGAGCGATTTTGGCGGTTTTGGTTGGTATCTTTTCGAGTTTTACACCTTTAATCGACTACGAAGGGTTGTGTATGGTGTGTTATCTTAGTATAACATTGCATATAAATACATAAACACTTGGTACATATTTTATATAAGAAATTTAACACTAAAAGAAATATTGATTTTCTTTGAATGTTCTTGAAACCTCAAAGTTCTTCACACAAAACTTCTAAACTTTTGTAGCTATCTTTCTATCTTATTGCCAAAGATCGAAAGGGACGTAGTTTTATCCCGTGATTATATTCGTGTAAATTCCCGGAGGCAATCTAAGGGAACGAATAATTTTCGCAGGAAAGAGTCTCTAACTCGACTCTGCGTTTTATATCAAGCTATCTCTTTTATTGTTTTGATACCATTGTTCTGATCAACACAAACTCCCCAACAATCTGCGAAAATTATTGTTGTTTGAACAATGTCGAGTATCAAGGAGATGACTTCTAATTTCAGCAAGTTGGAACAATTCAATGGTGAGGATTTCCGAAGGTGGCAAAAGAAAATGCATTTCCTTTTGACTGCATTGAAGGTTGTGTACGTGTTGAGTACGCCATGCCCTCAGATTGATGATAACAGCACCATGGAAGAGTCAAGGAAGAAAAGTAAGTGGGAAAATGACGACTATATATGCCGTGGTCACATCCTTAACGGTATGTCTAATAGTCTTTTTGAAACTTACCTTGAAATTGAGACGTCTAAGGAGTTGTGGGATACGTTGGAGGCTAAATATGTAAGTGAGGATGCGTCTAGTAAGAAGTTTCTTGTTGGTAACTTTATGAAATAAGTGATGGTAGATAATCGTCCTATTATGGATCAATATCATGAAAATTTATGCGTTTGTTTGGTCGATTTTCTATGCATAAGATGGCTATGGATGAATCCATATGTGTTTCAAGCATTATTGAAAAGTTGCCTCCTCTTGGAGGATTTTAAAATTCTTTGAAACATAAAAGGAAGAACTTTCTTTAATTGAAACTTGGAACTCATCTAAGGATTGAGGAGAGTTTACGTTTGCAAGAAAGTGATAAGAATGTTGTAGGTTGCGGTAAGAACGTTGCGAGATGGTTCAACTTCAATCAATATGGTTGAAGTTGGAGAAACTTCTAAAAAGAATAACAAGAAGAGAAAGTTTGATTCTTCCAACAACAAAAACAAGGCAAAGTTCAACAAGAAGCCTAAAGGCTCTTGTTGGTATTGTGGTAAAGAAGGCCATTTCAGGGCGGATTGTTTTGCTAGAAAGCACAACAATGGTAAGGGTAAAGGCCCGGTGAATGGGGCTAAAGACCCGGATCCACCTAAACATCAAAATACGAATGATTATAATTGTGGTTTTAATTCGGATATGAATTATGTACCACTGATTTCCGAAGCATGTTTTTTGCAGGATGATGATGTTAGTTGGTGGATAGACTCAGGTGCAACTAACAAGGATAGATCTTGGTTTTCAAATTATGAAAAAGTTGAAGATGGATCCATTGTGCATATGGGAAACGAGTCTAAAGCCATTGTTGTTGGAAGAGGAATTGTAAATTTGCAATTTAGTTCTGGGAAATTTGTAACCTTAAACAATGTTTTACATGTACCTTTGATCCGGAAGAACTTGGTTTCCGGTAGTATTTTATGTAAAGAGGGCTATAAACAAGTATATGAGTCCTCTCGTTATGTATTGACTAAACATGGTGTATTTGTAGGATTTGGTTATCTTAACAATGGTATGTTTATGCTTAATATTGTTAGTAATGGTTTGTATGAAAATGATGCTATGAATGTTATGACTGTTAATGTTGATGATTCATACTTGTGGCATGCGAGATTAGGTCATGTGCATTTTAGAAGAATGTTGCAAAGGTCTAAAAATGACTTAATTCCTATTTGTAGTACAACTATGAATAAGTGTGATACTTGTAACTTAACTAAAATTGTAAGACAACCTTTTAAAGGTGTTGAAAGGTCGTCTACAATTTTGGAACTTATTCATAGTGATCTGTGTGAATTTTGTTCTACTCCGTCTTTTGGAAACAAAAAGTATGTTGTCACATTCATAGACGATTGCACTCGTATTTGTTATGTTTACTTGCTTTTTACAAAAGACGAGGCAATGGAATAGTTTAAAGTGTTTAAAAACGAAGTGGAATTGCAACTTGAAACTAAAATAAAGAAACTTCGTACGGATAGAGGTGGAGAATACTTTGATCCACCATTTTGTTAGGAAATCTATGCGGGAACGCAGCGGAATTTAAAATTTATTTCCTTTTAACCAGGATCGACTTCGTTTAATCAATAAACAAATAAGCTAGCAGACGGTGGTTACCTTGCTTGATCTATAAGATCGACGCTTTGACCGTCTAAGGAGAGTAGTTCTGCATAGAGCCGCCCAAGTGTTCGGCCTCTACCGCTAGTCCACACGAACAGTCCGCCGGAATCCCATCATGGATTGCTATTGGAAAACTCCGGTTGCTAGACCGGCCCTTTTCCCCTCTCTCCAACTCTCTATAGGATGCTCTCTATTTTACACAAGAACTATTAGTTCTTGGAATTGTGATGTACAAAAGAGCTTGACACCCACCTCTTATTTATAGTAAAAGGTGGCGCCCCATATGGTGAGGAGGAGAAGAAAACATTTTTCCAATAAAATAAAGAAAATATAATTGATTGATTTATCTCATTTATTATAATATCTTATATTAAATAAATCTAGGATATTGTCAATATCTTATATTGAATATTTCCAAGATATTGTCAATATCTAATATTGACTATCTTTATTACATTACCATAAATCAATTTACAAATGTGTATACATCACATATATATATATTACACAAATAAAATCTATATAAATATATATCCATTGCAAGTGTGAACATGTATATCTTATATATATGTACAAGTGTACAACACACGCATGATAGCTAATATATATATAAATATTAATATCTAATATTAATACATGGTAATACCATTAATTAAATTGCACAATCCAAGTGTATCTTATACACTCCAAAATTGCGCCACCTTTAGCCAATATTTTGGCATCCGGAATATTCTTTAATTAATATAATATTATTAATATCTTGTATTTTCATAATAAATAAATACCACCATATTAATTTACCACTATAACCTTTATAGTCTCGAGATAAACTTTCCTTATTTGGTTATCATCTATAACCACATTTTAATCCGGCTAGATGTTCATATGTGTGTGACCCGATAGGCTTCGAATATGTTGGCCGTAGACACAAAGTGCAAATTACAAAATTGCCCTTCATGCCTAACGATCACGGGATAGCGTCACAGCAACACACCGTGACCCCCAATCATCGGAAGAGTCAAATGCAATGACTACTACCTTTCATGTGAAGCGATTATCGTGTAACTTACAATCTATCATTTGTAATAATATCCATACGGTCTTTAGTCGAGTGTCAAAACATCAACGACCGTATCTTATAATCTGGATATCAAGCTCTCTCGAAATAACACATTTACTCCCACTTTGCAAAGATTCACGAGAGTTAGACATTCCTTATAAGAAGGCCATTTCGGATATTCGATCCCAATCATAGGATACGCGATTCCCGGACGACCAATCATGTATCTGCGATGCTTGATGATCATACCCAATCACTACCGCACGATCGCCCCGTGGCTAGGGGAAACCTCAATAGTGTCAAAGCATGACAATCCACACCGTGATGCCATGAAAACTCCGCTCTTAAGGATAATTACACAACCGCCACATAGTGTGACACTTATCCGTGTAAGTGGGTCGATCCTAACGTCACGCATTCTCAATACACGTCCACGTGCGGTCCAAGTGTCTCTACACTATGATAGAGGCGAGATCTATCCACCTTACTAAAGGCAGAAGACATCTAATACGTGCTAGTGTCATTTTATACTATCAATGTCTGTTTAATAGTACATCACCTAGAGACATTTAAGTATCAAACTTATTAAAGTGATTAGAGATCTCATCAACCATAATCGCTATCATGGTTTCTCCATCACGTTTAATACTAAGGGCGTTATCATATAACAATTCATAATTGGTCTTTTAAAGAACATATATATGACAAATGAAAAAGCCATTTTATATATGTACAAACATAAAGAAATAGTAGAAATGATCCGACCGGTCGGATCCGGTCCAACCCGATTAGGTTTAGGACACTATTCCAACAATCTCCCACTTGGCCTAAAACCAATCAATCGCACACAAGACCAAGTTGAAACACAAGAATCTCATGCAATACTCGTAACCAGCCTTAGCCGTGAACGGATCACTATCCGTGGGGACTCAAAGTATCTTCATATCACGCTCCATATGATCTAGTCGAAGGAACCGCATCAACACACACACGGATCTCTGATGAGACCCAGGTCCTTGCTTTAAGCAATGAATCCACTTACTATATCAGCTATATAAAAAGGTGGAAGAACCGTACTAGGTTCAGGAATGAACCTTCTAGATCCATGTCTACGACTCTCATTAGCCTCTAAGGCACTACTGTGTTTTGGCTAAGTTGTAGAGTTTACAGTGACCCATAGGCTAGAACATTTCCAGCTCATTGTATCACTTAAACAAAGTGACTGCAAACCCGGACAGTAGCTCCCACTTGCCTTCATAAGACTCAGGATATACGTCTGTATATCTACGTTTATTTAATTCGAAGTCTCAATAAACTAGGAAACCATCCTTAACTTGTTTAAGGATATTCTCGACATTCACCAGATTTACTTTCATACTTGCTCATGACTATTCTTGGACTATGAACATCCGGCATCACCTATAAGATGGTTCCTATCGGAATAGCGAAGGAAACCTTCCATAAGCATCATCTTTCACCTTATCTTTAGGACGAACGTCCTAACATAGATAGATCTTGAGAACACCGGCTAGCAGTATCCCCTGTCGCGATCTATGCTAAACTCTTTTAGCATCACATCTATATAGGTAAACAATAATCTAACAGCAGTTAAATCTATCACTATAGATTCTCATTTCTAAAAATAAGAACTGCCAATCCAAGTGCTTTCGTAAAGACCTTGAACTACCAAATATTAATTGAGTTGTGACATGGGGTGATAATGTTGGAAAGGTGTCCTAAACCCAATCGGGTTGGACCGGATCCGACCGGTCGGGTCATTTCTGATCTATTTAGTTCATGTAATAAGTTTATTATGATTAATAAAAGCACTTATGTTATTATATGTATTGTTTATCTTCATGTTATTTGTTGTATACATATAGTAACGTCCCTAGTATCAAACTGTGATAGAGAAACCATGATAGTGATTATGGTTGATGAGATCTCTAATCACTATAACAAGTTTGGTGCTTAAATGTCTCTAGTCTTAAGTATTATCAAATGGGACATTGATAGTATAATCAGACTAATACGTATTAGATGTCCTCTATCTTTTAGAAGGTAGGGATAGATCTCGTCTATCAAAGTGTAGTGACACTTGGACTGTACGTGGACGTGTATTAGAGAATGCGTACGTTAGTCTGACCCACTTACATTAAGTGTCACACTATGTGGCGGTTGTGTAATTATCCTTATGACCGGAGTCTTCATGGCATCCACGTGTGGGATTGTCATGCTTTGACACTATTGAGGTTTCCCCAACCATGGGGCGATCATGCGGTAGTGATTGGGTATGATACTGAAGCATGCAGAGTATACATGATTGGTCGTCCGGGAATCGCGTATCCTATGATTGGGATCGAATATCCGAAATGGCCTTCTTATAAGGAATGTCTTGTTCTCGTGAATCTTTGCAAAGTGGGAGTAAAGCGTGTTACCGAGAGAGCTTGATATCAGATTATAAGATACGATCGTTAATGTATTGACACTCGAGATACGATCGTATGGATATTGTTATAGCGATAGGATTGTAAGTTACACGGTAACTGTTTCACATGAAATGTAGTAGTCATTGCATTTGACTCTTCCGATAATTGGGGGTCACGGTGTGTTGCTAGACGCTATCCCATGATCGTTAGGCATGAAGGGCATTTTAGTAAATTTGCACTTTGTGTCTACGGCCAACATATTCGGAAGCATATCGGGTCACACACATAAGGATTTTGTGTCGGATTAAATGCGGTTATAGTTGATAGCCAAATAAGGAAAGTTTATCTCTAAGACTATAAAGGGTATTGTTAAGGGTGAATTTATACGTTTTATAACGTTGTATTTCATGATATTCTCCTCCATAATTCATATGATTTGCATAGGAAATGTGGTTTTAAATGATTTATTAAGCAAGTGAGATTTTAATTAGTTTATTCGCAAAATGAGGTTGTGTATGTGTTTTAATTAAGGTTTTATGAGTATTTGGATTGTGTTACGTTTTGCGATGTCTTAATGTGATGTAGATACATGTTGGAGGCTAAATTGATGATCAAATGTTGATATAATTCGAGCTAAATTAAGATAGAGATGAGAAAAGAAGGATAAAGATGGAAGAAGGAAGAGATAATGATCAAGAAATCGAGTTCCGGCATAGATGAAGCAGCGTCCACGGTCCGTCCATGGTGGGCGGGCGTTTGCTCAACCGAGCAGCGTTGAGTGCGATTTACATTGAGCCTTCAAGCTTTGCACTGACGGGCGTCCGTTTTGCCGACTTAGCCAAACCGCCTCAAAACTCTATATAAGCAGCGTTTTTCTCAAACCCTCAGGACACAATTCGAACCCTAATTTCATAGGGGCGGCTCAGGCTGCGTTTTTACTCTATTTTCTTCCAGTTTATGCAATTAAATTCCTAGATAAGATTAGATAGATTCATGTCTTTTATTTCATCAATTCAAGTTGCTACAAGGATGCTAAGAGGCTAAAACCCTCTTGAACAAGCGTTGTGAAGCCTTCCTTCAACAATTCAGTTTTGATTCGTGATTAATCTGTGAGTATCTATTTCAAGTTCGTTTCTTTTATCATGTTTTGTATGTTTTGCATGTTTAGTCGAAAGATGCTTGCTTTGATGATTGTTTATTTGATGAAAATCATGTTAACAATAGATCACCGTGATAAAAGAATAGATCTTCGATCTAACTAAAAGCGAGAGTTATTAGATTGATTTTCTAGATTAGAAATTGAAAGATTTCACGCCTAGGTTAGAAAGGCGTAATCTTTAACATCGAGAGATAAAAGATTAGAAAGCGAACTCGTCTACGAGTAGGAGTTTATGCCTTTGATTAGGTGAATCACGACTTGAGTAGAGATCACGAATTAATCCGAGTTAGAATTGAATGTTGATAGGATAGGTGGATCGATTGCTTGTTCGGTTGTTATAATTTGATTTTAATCCTTTAAACTTGAATTGCTAGATTAGTTTACTTTTACGCACTTTAGTTTAGTTTTTATCGCTTTCAATCTTGCCTAGCATTGGAGCAATCCTGCAATCAGTTACTTTTTACGCATATTTGTTTAGGTTAGTTATTCGTTTAGGTTAGATTCGTGACAATAGTTAGGTTAAAGCAAAAACTAGGATTCACATTCGTCAGTTCCCCGTAGGATCGACCCGGCATTAACCACTAGTACTACGATCCTTATACTTGAGGTTAACCGGTTTATAAATATTTATTACTTGTTTATTCGCATTAGATAAATCCGGGACAGGTATAGTGGTAAATTAATATGGTGATATTTTATTTATTATGAATAAATAAAATACAAGATATTAATTATATACAAATTATATTAATTAAAAGAATTTTCCATAAGTTATTTTATGGAGAAGGTGGCGCCATTTAGGTGTGAACATGTCACACTTAGATTGTGTAATTTAATTAATAAATATACCATAATAATTAATATGTGATATTAATTGATTTTGAGAAAATAAGATTTATGGTAAGATCATAATTTATTTAATAAAAGTTATTGGAGAAAAATAAATTATGGAAAGAGAGATCAATCACATTAATTAACTTTCCTTAATTTTATTGGAAAGAGGTTTTTCTCCTCCTCCCCAAGCATCAAGCGCCTCCTCCCTTATAAATAAGAGGGATTGCCAAGCTCTTAGACACACCATTCTTAAGAGTTCATTATTCTTGAGAGAAAAATTCTTAGAGCTAGTTTTCTTGAGCAAAAGAGAGGGCTTTTGTTGTGAGGTTGTGAGGAAGAAAAGTCGGTCTAGCAACCGGAGCTTTTCAATAGCAATCTAGGAAGGATTCCGGCAAGGAGTTCATGTGGATAAGCGATAGAGGCCGGACGCGTGGGCGGCTTGCGCATTGAACTACTCTCCGTTGGCGGTCAAAGCGGCGATCTTTAAGATCATTGAGGTATAATTGCCCAACCCTTAACGCGTGTTTATTGCATTATTGAAGAACGATCTAGTTTAGGAAATCAAAATTTTAAATTCGGCTGCGTTAGAATATCGATTTCCTTACGGTGGTATCGAGAGGCGGACTTGAGCTTAAGCAATAAGCATTAGATAATTGCGTGTGTCGATAGATGCAAGATTCAAATCATGATGCGTTAAGTCGAGGATGAGTGATGGCTTCTCGGTGAACCCACTCCTCCATAAATTCGATGGGGCTCGACTTCTCGTGTCGTGATATTTATTGTGCATAGATAAATCGATTAAGTCAAATAATTAATTAAAAGTTATTTAATTATTTGATTTAATGAAGATGCTTGAGTAGTTAGAATTAAAACTTAATCTTTTCATAAGATATGATAGTATGAATTAGATGTGTAGATATAATGTGATTATATGGACCCGATTGATCATGGACTCGACCAATAGGATAGATGGGAATGTATTCTTTATGTTGGTTTTGAAAAATTGTCACAGCCGTTATGAAGAGCGTGACCTAGTTTACTTTTTGCATTCATCCCATTTCCGTTAGCTCCCCCGTGTGCGGCGGGTGTAATTAGTTATTAGTCAAATAATGATGTAACAAGATGGAGCAAGAAGATGAAGACCAAGGCGAGATAGAGAACCCATTGGCGAACGACAATAAAGATCCTATTGGCGGTTGCGAGATACCCTTAGTTTGTGACCAGCGGTTTTCGTCGTTTTATTCGAAACCGCACCTAGGAAAAGTCCATGATCATACCGGTTATTTTGTGCGCGGAATGTTGTGTATGTTTTACTTTATATGATATCGTAGTTATATGCACATAGTAGATGAGACCACAATTAAGCCAAATTAATTAAGTATTTAAAATTATTCCCACGCCAAAACTCGAGCCAAATTGTCTCCTAATATTATAATGACGGTGAAGAGCCCTTGTTCGGATCAGCGATCGGCCCTCGTCGAGAGTTGACCTACCACGGGTATATCGTCGTTATCGAGATATGATGAATTACGAGATCTCATGAATATTAGGTTACGACTCGACTAAAATCTTTCGGTGATTGGCCTCGTCGGGGACCGTCGATTTTAGAGACAAGGGGTTGACTATCACATAGAGATGTGAAACGTCAAGGAGTTGACTAGTAGCCACTGGGAGCCGCATAAGATGCGACTGGTAGGAATACCTACCCTTCAAAATTTTCTTGGTTGATCGGCCCTCGTCGGGAATCAAGATCACTAGAAGGGATCCCAGCCACTAAAGAATTATTCTTGAAAGCCAATAGGGAATAGTTGGCTAGTGGGAGTTAAAAACCTTATAAAATATTAAGTGCATATTTAGGGTTTTAATACATGAGCTTTTACTTATTCTATCTTTATTTATTGTTGTAGAAAATGTCAAACAAATTGAACCTTCGTTTTATCATCGAAAACAAGCTTGACGAAACTAATTTTCTCGATTGGGAAAGAAACCTCAAAATCGTTTTGAGGCACGAGAAAATTGGCTATGTCTTGGGCGAACCCGTGCGGAGGCACTGCTCCGGCATCAGTGCGGATGTGGTTGAGAAGTATAACAAGCCTTTGTTATGGCAGTTCGATGCTACGTGTATCATGCTTGCTTCTATGACACGAGTGCGAAAGCGACATGAGTACATGGGCGCTTACTCAATCATGGTTCACCTAAAAAAGAGCTTTACGCTTCTCGTCTCGCCTTTGAGAGTGCAGTCTCGAAGGCCTGTTTGGTTGCAAAATGGATTCGGGAGCTATTTGTTGGGTCACATGTGCTTAAGATGATCGGGTACATAGAGAGGCTTGGGAAGTGGGCCACAAGTTGGAGCGAGTTAAGTATTGACTTAATGCAATCTCTACTGATTCATACTCACGAGTTTGTGATGAACTATCACATGAACAAGATAGATTTCTCCTGCGGAGCTATTGAACATGTTGAAAGCTGCTTTGAGGCCTTTGTGGGGAAGGAAAGCAAGTGTTGCTAGTCACTTCCAACAAGGGCAAGGCAAAAGCCCAAAAGAAGTCCAAGAAGGCGAAAGGCTGCACCTAAGCCAACGCCTAAGATAGCAAAAGACAAATCCAAGGATGCTTGCTTCCATTGCGGTGAGACCGGACATTAGGGCGAAGCGCAAAGGCTTCTTGAGTACCAAGAAGAAGCATTACGATGCTTCGAGACTTGTATATTTATGATTGAGATCAACATTACTTCTTCTAAGTCTAACCACTGGGTATTAGATACTGGATGTGGTTCTCATATTTGTACTAATATGCAGGCACTAAGAAGAACTAGAGATCTGAAGAAAGGAGAGGTGGACCTACGTGTTGGAAATGGAGCAAGTGTTGCTGCACTAGCCGTAGGAGTTTATTTTCTTTCATTGCCCAGTGGGCTAGTACTAGAACTCAATAACTGTTATTATGTTCCTGCTCTTATGAAGAGCATTATTTCCATTTCTGCATTAGATGTTGATGGTTTTTCATTTACGTTTGAGAATAAATGTTGTTCCTTTTCACGTAATGGAATTTTTTATGAATCTTGGCATACTTAGCAATGGTCTCTACATATTAGATATGAATGTTGATGTACTTAACATAAATAACAAGAAAGCTAGGACAAATGACTTGAATGAATCCTACTTATTTCATCACTTTCACTGATGACCATTCACGCTATGGTTATATATATTTAATGAAGTATAAGTCTGAAGCCTTTGAAAAGTTCAGGGAATTCAGAAGTGAAGTGGAGAAACAACTAGGTAAGGAAATTAAAACACTTCGATCCGATCGAGGTGGAGAATACCTAGATGGAGAGTTTCAAGATTATTTGAAGGAGAATGGGATTCTACCTGAATGGACTCCTCCTGGAACACCTCAAATGAATGGGGTGTCTGAGAGGAGAAACCGTACCTTGTTAGACATGGTGCGATCCATGATGAGCTCTGTGATTCTTCCAAAATCATTTTGGGGTATGCTCTAGAAACCGCATCCTATACACTCGAACCGAGTTCCATCAAAGGCGGTTGACTCTACTCATATATGAAGTATGGCATAAGAGAAAACCAGTGCAGGATATCTTAAACCTTAGGGTTGTCCGACTTACGTGAAGCGGATGATGCACGACAAACTAGAGGCCGGATCGACAAATGTCTATTTGTGGGCTATCTAGAGAAACTAGAGGATACCAATTTTACCATCACGAGGAACAAAAGGTGTTTGTTGCCGGGGTAGCCACTTCAGAAAGAGTTTATTACGGATAGGGTCGGTGGGAGTAAAATTGATCTTGAAGAAATTCGAGAACCACTTATAGATATGATAAGTTGATGGAAGTAGAGGGCGTGCCACATACGAATGTGACACCATCCTCACCGTGAACACACTAGCACCTCGAAGATCCACCGAGGAGCGCCGTGGACCCGAAAGGTACACGGGCGTATATCTCATGGAAGATGAGGACCCTAGAACTTATGAGGAAGTGCTATTAAGGCATGACAAAGAGAAATGGCTTGAGGCCATGAATTACGAAATGGAATCCATGAAGGACAACCAAGTTTGGAACTTAGTTGATCCACGAGGGAATAGTTCCCATAGGGTGTAAATGGATCTTTAAGAGAAAGACCGACATGGACGGTAACTTAACCACCTACAAGGCTAGGTTGGTGGGCAAGGGTTATAAGCAAAGACAAGGAGTTGACTATGACGAAACCTTTTCGCCTGTTGCCATGTTAAAATCCATTAGAATTTTGCTTGCTATTGCAGCATACCATGATTACGAAATCTGGCAGATGGATGTGAAAACAGCTTTCCTTAACGGGAATCTGTCTGAGGAAGTGTACATGACACAACCTGAGGGTTTCACATCTGATGACTCCAGGATGGTGTGTAGACTGCAAAAGTCCATTTATGGGTTAAAGCAAGCTTCTCGGAGTTGGAATCTTCGCTTTGATGAGATAATCAAACAATTTGAGTTCATCAAGAACGAAGATGAGCCATGTGTTTACAAGAAGGTTAGTGGGAGTGCCATTGTCTTCCTAGTGCTTTATGTAGGCGACATATTACTCATAGGGAATGATGTACCTATGTTACAATCAGTCAAAGCTTGGTTATCCAAGAACTTCTCAATGAAGGACTTAGGTGAGGTAGCCTATATTCTAGGAATAAAGATCTATAGAGATAGGTCTAAGAGGTTGCTTGGTCTGTCACAATCCACCTATATAGACAAGATGCTGAAGAGATTCAGAATGGAGCAGTGCAAGAAAGTATTGTTGCCCATGTCACATGGGGTCTATCTGTCGAAGGGAATGAGTCCTAAGACAGAGGAGGAAAGGGCACAAATGAGTAAAGTCCCTTATGCTTCGGCAATCGGGTCTATCATGTATGCCATGTTATGCACAAGACCAGATGTCTCGTACCCTCTTAGTATGACTAGTAGGTACCAGTCCAATCCAGGTGATGGTCACTGGGTTGCTGTCAAGAATATCCTCAAGTACTTAAGACGTACTAGGGATATGTTCTTGGTTTTCGGGAATGATGATTTAGTATTACGAGGTTACACAGATGCCGGTTTCCAAACTGACAAGGATGACTTTAAGTCACAATCTGGATTTGTTTTCACGCTTAACGGCAGAGCAGTGGTGGAAAAGTTCCAAGCAGGAGACTCTGCTGCAGACTACAACGGAAGCCGAATACATAGCGCCTCGGAGGCGACAAAGGAAGCGATTTGGATAGTTCATTATCGAACTTGGTGTGGTTCCCTCCATTGAAGGTCCAGTGCCTGCATCATCTTTGTGATAATAATGGGGCGATATCTCGATCTAAGGAGCCAAGGTCTCATGAAGTCCAAACATATACTACGGCGCTATCACTTGATTAGAGAGATAGTAGATAGAGAAGATGTAAAGATAGAAAAAGTCCACACGGATGATAACATAGCTGATCCGTTAACCAAGGCATTGTCTCAAGCAAAGCATGAGAAACATGTTCACTTGCGAGGGGCTTAGACATATGGGTGATTGGCTTTAGGCCAAGTGGGAGATTGTTGGAAAGGTGTCTAAACCCATTCGGGTTGGACCGGATCCGACCGGTCGGGTCATTTCTGATCTATTTAGTTCATGTAATAAGTTTATTATGATTAATAAAAGCACTTATGTTATTATATGTATTGTTTATCTTCATGTTATTTGTTGTATACATATAGTAACGCCACTAGTATCAAAGTGTGATAGAGAAACCATGATAGTGATTATGGTTGATGAGATCTCTAATCACTATAACAAGTTTGGTGCTTAAATGTCTCTAGTCTTAAGTATTATCAAATGGGACATTGATAGTATAATCAGACTAGCACGTATTAGATGTCCTCTATCTTTTAGAAGGTAGGGATAGATCTCGTCTATCAAAGTGTAGTGACACTTGGACTGTACGTGGACGTGTATTAGAGAATGCGTACGTTAGTCTGACCCACTTACATTAAGTGTCACACTATGTGGCGGTTGTGTAATTATCCTTATGACCGGAGTCTTCATGGCATCACAGTGTGGATTGTCATGCTTTGACACTATTGAGGTTTCCCCTAACCATGGGGCGATCATGCGGTAGTGATTGGGTATGATCTTTGAAGCATCACGAGTATACATGATTGGTCGATCCGGGAATCGCGTATCCTATGATTGGGATCGAATATCGAAAATGGCCTTCTTATAAGGAATGTCTTGTTCTCGTGAATCTTTGCAAAGTGGGAGTAAATGTGTTACTTGAGAGAGCTTGATATCAGTTATAAGATACGATCGTTAATGTATTGACACTCGAGATACGATCGTATGGATATTGTTATAGCGATAGGATTGTAAGTTACACGGTAACTGTTTCAAATGAAAGGTAGTAGTCATTGCATTTGACTCTTCCGATAATTGGGGGTCACGGTGTGTTGCTAGACGCTATCCCGTGATCGTTAGGCATGAAGGGCATTTTAGTAAATTTGCACTTTGTGTCTACGGCCAACATATTCGGAAGCCTATCGGGTCACACACATAAGGATTTTGTGTCGGATTAAAATGCGGTTATAGTTGATAGCCAAATAAGGAAAGTTTATCTCTAAGACTATAAATGGTATAGTGGTAAATTAATATGGTGATATTTTATTTATTATGAATAAATAAAATACAAGATATTAATTATATACAAATTATATTAATTAAAAGAATTTTCCATAAGTTATTTTATGGAGAAGGTGGCGCCATTTAGGTGTGAACATGTCACACTTAGATTGTGCAATTTAATTAATAAATATACCATAATAATTAATATGTGATATTAATTGATTTTGAGAAAATAAGATTTATGGTAAGATCATAATTTATTTAATAAAATTTATTGGAGAAAAATAAATTATGGAAAGAGATCAATCACATTAATTAACTTTCCTTAATTTTATTGGAAGCGGTTTTTCTTCTCCTCCTCCCCAAGCATCAAGGCCGCCCCTCCCCTTATAAATAAGAGGATTGCCAAGCTCTTAGACACACCATTCTTCCAAGAGTTCATTATTCTTGAGAGAAAAATTCTTAGAGCTAGTTTTCTTGAGCAAAGAGGGCTTTTGTTGTGAGGTTGTGAGGAAGAAAAGTCGGTCTAGCAACCGGAGCTTTTCAATAGCAATCCTTGGAAGGATTCCGGCAAGGAGTTCGTGTGGATAAGCGATAGAGGCCGGACGCGTGGACGGCTTGCGCATTGAACTACTCACCGTTGGCGGTCAAAGCGACGATCTTTAAGATCATTGAGGTATAATTGCCAACCCCCTTAACGTGTTTATTGCATTATTCGAAGAACGATCTAGTTTAGGAAATCAAAATTTTAAATTCCGCTGCGTTAGAATATCGATTTCCTTACAGATAATTCTTGAGAGAGATATCCAATACCTTACTCAAAAATCACAACACACTCCCACTATCCATCTTGCATATTGGGCATATCCTTCTTTTTTCTAAATCAAACTCTTTTGATTATCAAACAAAGAAATCGCCTAGAGAAACTTGTTTGAGTCCATAAATGAATCTCGTGGGCTTACATATCATGTCATCATCTATGAACATCGAGCTTTACGCTTTAGCGTCTTCAACACTATCATATAGCCATGATATCAAGTTATAACAAGCATCATCTGAACAGAACCGGGCTCAGCCTTACAGGGACACTCCCTGCAGGTGAGAGCAGACTAGGTTCATAACTGGTTGTCCTTTGATGGAATCTAATTCGAGATATTATGGCTCCGGCCATATCTCTCAATCTTGCCTTTCAAACATTCTTTCATAAGTCGTGAGATATTCATTCTTCAAGACGAACATACCGGCAGCCTTTTCAGGCTTGAGGTTATCCACAGACTTACAGAACTTTTGTGTGCACTGAGCAGTGTTCTACACCTCATCGCTATGTGGCATCTGCTCACGTTCCATTGGTTGAATATATCTTTGTGGTTCTCAAATTACATTTGAGATCTAAATCTACTCCCACTGTTTCTTTTGGAAGAAACACTTCTAGAAGAAAAAGACATGTTTGGAGACAAACATTTTGCTCATGAACGATAAATAATATCTAGCGTACTTGCTAAGATATTCCACAAAGTTGCATATGCCGTACTAGGCTCCAAGCCTTTCTGACTTTGCCTATGACAACCTCAAATCATCGGTTAAGATAGATTCGACATTATCCCCTTTCCATATCTAATATGGAATTTATTCAACCTTAATTCTTTGGAACTCGGTTAAGTATAAGGGCACTATCCCGAAACGGGTAAGGGATACTCCGCATGGCTTGCGTCACACCTTTATCATATAAAGTGTTGTTTCCATTTTGGGAACACAATCTAATTGCGTATCCCAAAGATGGTATCCTTCAAGGGAGAATCTTATTCCCTTTCAGACGACTTCTGAAACACCCTTCAGGTATTAATTACTTCAATTCAATTGAAGATTAATTCCTAAGTAGCTCATCAATCTCATATTCGTACTAGCTCGAACTTTTCAGGCTTTCCGAATTGTCGAACTTCAATAAGTACATTCAACTATTTCTAAGATAGTCACAGAGATTAATAAACAATTATTTGTGTCATTAATTGCCATAAGCCAACAAGCATCGGTATGTTTAGGCTTTGGACAACTTTCTAGGTTTTATAACCTTTTCATAAAAGGGTATTTTAGTCCTCTTTGGATAAGATACATTATAACCCACATGATTCATAATCATATGGTTCAACATCATCGAATGACGTTTAATTTCACGCTCCCTTCGGAGAGAGATCATGTCAGAACAACCAAAAATATTAAGGATAATGACCATATAAATATTTAGTTGAGATCTCATCACATATATCAACTATATAGTGACAACAATCTAGTATGTTAGATTGGTGACATTTCAACTTTATCGGAATAACATTTATTCTTTCTGATTGAATATGTCTACTAATCGACAAATAAGCGAAAGTATGTTCTTCATAAGAACGAGAACATAATAACATTTATTTAGTTCCTTATCAGTTTACTAGATCGAATATGGTAAGTGTCACAACATTTGCTTCACCTTCCATATCTGGATTTAACCTTTCTAATTTAATCACACTCGTAAGATATCATATATCTAAGAGTTGACTTGAACTTAGATAGATTTATCTCATGAGACTTGCTTAGAATAGAGACTTGATAAGCTCTCTATTTAAGCACATGCCCTAACTTTTCTTTCAATCCTTTAAGCACTTGAAAAATGTTTCTTATTGTAGTCTTCATAAGACTTAAGAAAGATCACAAGAGCCATGTCCTTAATTTCCTTTCATAAAGAAAATCTAAATTTATTAAATAGTTTATTTAACCTTTTGAATCGTATTCAAAACATTGACTATTTAATTAACCTTTAAGCAATGATAGAATTAAGTCGATACTTAAATCTTACAATTTTGAAAACAACATTTCCAAAATTCGATGTGGTCATTCTTATCCAACGTTTGAATTAATTGTCATCGTATGACTGAATGAACATCCTGGATCGTATCCAATATATGACTAATTCGTTTGAAACTTATTTCAAATGATTTAATCATATCATGAGCTTTCGCTTTCATTAATAATTAAAGCCTTGGAGTACTCCATCAAATATGTAGCCTCCTTGTCTCTAACTACTATAACGGGATCTCTCGTGTCATTGCTCATTTTAAAAGGATTAAAATTACTTAACCATACTTGAGAACATTTCTCAAAAGGTAACAGTCATAATTTGGTTTTACTAATCGAGATTAAAACATAAATATAAAGTTTGCTAAAACTACAACATATAAATAAAGATAAAAGAGTGTTGTTGTTTATACACGCAAAATCAAAAATGGTCTTTTGGTTTATGATTTTGCTCCCACTAGTCAACTACTCCCAATTGACTTTCAAGAATTTTCCAAAATTCTTTAGTGGCCAAGATCCCACTAAACTACCGCGACCCCCGCTTTGGATAGTGGGCCGAAAATAGTCTAATAGGTAGACAACATCCCCTTGTCAATCGTATCTTATACGACTCTTGTTGTTTGACTAGTCAACTCTTTGACAATGTTCATCTTATGAAGTAATCAAACCCTTGCCTCTAAAATCCAAACGACCCCGCTTTGGCTGGTGGCCGAGAGAATTCTTAGTCAAGTCATAACCCCAATATTCGTGAGATCTCATACGATCATATCTCGATAACGACGATATACCCGAGGTAGGTCAACCCCCGCTTTGGCTGGTGAGTTGGGTCCGAACAAGAGCTCTTCACCGTCGTTATAATATATGGGGGGCGATTTCAACTTGATTCTTTTGAGGTGGAAGTATTTATGTAAATTAATTCACTTAATTAATTTTAATTATGGTCTCATCAAGTATATCTATCTCTATAGATATACATCCTACACATTCATCTAGATCGTGCCTAGTCATGCATCTATCGTATCATATAAAATAAATACAAGCACAAAATAAATAAATGCGTAAAAGTAACCGGTATGATCATGGACTTTTCCTAGAGTGCGGTTTGAATACAAGCCCGGCGAAACCGCGGGTCACAATCTAAGGTTATTTGCAACCGCCAATAGGATCTTCAATGCGCCATTCTTCAATGGGATCTTCATTTTCGTCTTTCTTTGGTCTCACCTTCATACGCTCCATTCTTGTTACATTCAATTCTATCTAATACACCGCCTTTTACGAGGGGGGGCGCGAGGAATGGGATAAATGAGAAAATAAACTAGGTCACGTTCTTCATAACGACCTAGGACAATTTTAAACCAACGAGAAAAATTAAATCATTCACATCTATCCTATCGATTCGAGTCGCGATCAATCGGGGTCCATATAATTATATTATATCTACTATATCTAATCCATACAATAACATCTTATGAAAAAGATAAAATTAAAATTTAACTACTTGCGTCTTAATTAATCAATTAACATTTAATCTATTAAATAATTTTATCAATCAATTAACTAATTAACATTTAATTAATTAAATGATTTAATCGAAATAAAATTAACGATTAATTTTAAACGATTTTAATTTTAATTTTAATTAATTGGAACTATTCCAAAATAAATAAAAATTAAAATTAACTCTCTTTTGTTTCTTTCCTTTTGATTCTTAATCAAAAGAGATGCCTTTGGTTTCTTAAACCAAAAGGCATCTTCCAAAACTAAATTTAGCTTAGGGCCTGGCCACTTTCCAATATCAAAATTTTGGAAGTGGCGCAAGCCAAGCGCTTTACAAATCAAATATTTGAAAAGGGGCTGCGCTATTCCAAATCAAATATTTGGAAAGGCCAACTAATTTTAGTTTAGGCGCAGCCACTTTCCAAAATCAAAATTTTGGAAGTAGCGCAGCTAAGCTATTCCAAATCAAATATTTGGAAATGCCAAATAGTTTTAGTTTAGCGCGGCCACTTTCCAAAATCAAAATTTTGAAAGTGGCCTAGGCCTAGGCCTATTCCAAATCAAATATTTGGAAAGGCCAATATGCCATATGATTTCCCAATGGTCCAAACTATTTGAACCATTGGTTGGCCATAAGTCACAACTAAACAAACGAGATATCTATGCACAATAAATATCACAAAACGAAAAGTCTGCTGCTTATATAGAGGCTACAACCGACCTATACAAGCTCTCGGGTGACCGAACATCAACACTCGGTCGACCGAATGAGGTTGCTCGGTCGACCGAGCTCCCCCCCTTTTTTTTTGTTTTTTTTTGTTTTAACGTTTCGTGATTCAAATCTTGCATCTATCGATTAAATACTACGCAATTAATTTATGCTTATTGCTTAAGCTCGAGCTCGCTCCGATACCACTGTTAGGAAATCTACGCGGGAACGCAGCGGAATTTAAAATTTATTTCCTTTTAACCAGGATCGACTTCGTTTAAGCAATAAACAAATAAGCTAGCAGACGGTGGTTACCTTGCTTGATCTATAAGATCGACGCTTTGACCGTCTAAGGAGAGTAGTTCTGCATAGAGCCGCCCAAGTGTTCGGCATCTACCGCTAGTCCACACGAACAGTCCGCCGGAATCCCATCATGGATTGCTATTGGAAAACTCCGGTTGCTAGACCGGTCCTTTTCCCCTCTCTCCAACTCTCTATAGGATGCTCTCTATTTTACACAAGAACTATTAGTTCTTGGAATTATGATGTGCAAAAGAGCTTGACACCCACCTCTTATTTATAGTAGAAGGTGGCGCCCCATATGGTGTGGAGGAGGAGAAAACATTTTTCCAATAAAATAAAGAAAATATAATTGATTGATTTATCTCATTTATTATAATATCTTATATTAAATAAATCTAGGATATTGTCAATATCTTATATTGAATATTTCCAAGATATTGTCAATATCTAATATTGACTATCTTTATTACATTACCATAAATCAATTTACAAATGTGTATATATCACATATATATATTACACAAATAAATCTATATAAATATATATCCATTACAAGTGTGAACATGTATATCTTATATATATGTACAAGTGTACAACACACGCATGCATGATAGCTAATATATATATAAATATTAATATCTAATATTAATATATGGTAATACCATTAATTAAATTGCACAATCCAAGTGTATCTTATACACTCCAAAATTGCGCCACCTTTAGCCAATATTTTGGCATCGGAATATTCTTTAATTAATATAATATTATTAATATCTTGTATTTTCATAATAAATAAATACCACCATATTAATTTACCCTTTATAACCTTTATAGTCTCGAGATAAACTTTCCTTATTTGGTTATCATCTATAACCACATTTTAATCGGCTAGATGTTCATATGTGTGTGACCCGATAGGCTTCGAATATGTTGGCCGTAGACACAAAGTGCAAATTACAAAATTGCCCTTCATGCCTAACGATCACGGGATAGCGTCAGCAACACACCGTGACCCCGATCATCGGAGGAGTCAAATGCAATGACTACTACCTTTCATGTGAAACAATTACCGTGTAACTTACAATCCTATCATTTGTAATAATATCCATACGGTCGTTAGTCGAGTGTCAAAACATCAACGACCGTATCTTATAATCTGGATATCAAGCTCTCTCGAAGTAACACATTTACTCCCACTTTGCAAAGATTCACGAGAGTTAGACATTTCTTATAAGAAGGCCATTTCGGATATTCGATCCCAATCATAGGATACGCGATTCCCGGACGACCAATCATGTATACTCCGCATGCTTGATATCATACCCAATCACTACCGCATACGATCGCCCGTGGCTGGGGAAACCTCAATAGTGTCAAAGCATGACAATCCACACCGTGATGCCATGAAGACTCGGTCTTAAGGATAATTACACAACCGCCACATAGTGTGACACTTATCCGTGTAAGTGGGTCGATCTAACGTCGCATTCTCTAATACACGTCCACGTGCGGTCCAAGTGTCTCTACACTTTGATAGGCGAGATCTATCCACCTTACTAAAGCAGAAGACATCTAATACACGTGCTAGTCTGTTTATACTATCAATGTCTGTTTAATAGTACATCGACTAGAGACATTTAAGTATCAAACTTATTAAAGTGATTAGAGATCTCATCAACCATAATCGCCTATCATGGTTTCTCCATCACAGTTTAATACTAAGGGCGTTATCATATAACAATTCATAATTGGTTCTTAAAAAAGAACATATATATGACAACAGAAAAAGCCATTTTATATATGTACAAACATAAAGAAATAGTAGAAATGATCCGACCCGGTCGGATCCGGTCCAACCCGATTAGGTTTAGGACACTATTCCAACACATTTTTCGAATCTTGTGGGATTATACATGAAAGAACTACACCTTATACACCACAACAAAATGGCATAGCTGAAAGAAAGAATCGAACTCTAAAAGAGATGGAGAATACTATGCTTTCTTACTCGGGATTGAGTGAGAGTTTTTGGGGAGAAGCTATGTTGACAGCTTGTTATTTATTGAATAGGATTCCCAATAAAAAGAGTCATATTACCCCATATGAGCTTTGGTATAAGAAGAAGCCAAACTTGCATTATTTGCGTGTTTGGGGATGTAGGGCAGTCGTAAGACTACCCAATCCCAAGATTAAAACCTTGGGGGAAAGAGGCATTGATTGCATTTTTATTGGATATGTGTTGCATTCCAAGGCATATAGGTTCTATGTTATAGAACCAAATGATTCGGTTGCGGTTCATTCCATAATTGAATCAAGGGATGCTCTCTTTGATGAAGGTCGGTTTTCTTCTATATCAAGGCCTAGAAATGTTGTTCCTATTGGAATGAATGAAATTTGTGGTGGTGTGGAATCACAAGATGAGCCTTTAGTGCTTCGAAAAAGCAAAAGGGCAAGAAAAGAAAAATCTTTTGGTCCCGATTTCCAAAATTATTTGGTGGAGGGTACAAGAGATGAAATAGGATTTCAATATGCTTATTGTTATCATATTGATGATGATCCTAGAACTTATAAAGAGGCTATGGAGTCTCAGGATATTTCCTTTTGGAAGGAAGCCATTAATGATGAGATGGATTCCATTTTAGGCAATGATACGTGGATATTGACGGATCTTCCACGTGGTTGTAAACCATTGGGTTGCAAATGGATCTTTAAAAGGAAAATGAAAATTGATGGATCCGTTGAAAGGTATAAAGCCCGCCTGGTGATACAAGGCTTTAGACAAACAGAAGGCATTGATTATTTCGATACTTATGCCCCGGTTGCTAGAATCTCCACTATTAGATTGTTGATTGCCTTGGCAGCCATTAACAATCTTGTTATCCATCAAATGGATGTTAAAGCGCCTTCTTGAATGGGGATTTAGATGAGGAAATTTACATGAAACAACCGGAGGGTTTTGTGATACCCGGAAATGAGCATAAAGTATGTAAGCTTGTTAAATCATTGTATGGGCTGAAACAAGCTCCCAAACACTGGCACAATAAGTTTGATGAAGTTGTTTTGTCTAATGGTTTTAAGCTTAACCAAATGGACAAGTGTTTGTATAGCAAATTTGATGAAACCGGAAATGGTGTAATCATTTGCCTATATGTTGATGACATGTTGATCTTTGGTACAAACCAAGATCAAGTTGACCAATGTAAATTCTTTTTGTCATCAAGTTTTTCGATGAAAGACATGGGGGAGGCGGATGTTATCCTTGGAATAAAAATCATAAGGAATGACAAAGGGATTACTTTGACACAATCTCACTATATCGAGAAAATGTTAAAGAAATTCAATTGTGAAAATTACGTTCGGCAAGAACTCCCATGGATCCTCATGAGAAATTTGAGTTGAATACGGGTAAACCGGAGTCTCAACTTGAATATGCTCGAGTAATAGGATGTTTAATGTATGCAATGACTAGCACTCGTCCGGACATTGCATATGCGGTTGGAAAACTTAGTAGATATACTAGTAATCCAAGTAGTGTTCATTGGCATGCGGTAACACGTGTGTTAAGGTATCTTAATTTTACCAAAAACTTTGGTTTAACTTATGTTGGACGTCCTTCGGTCATTGAAGGCTACTCGGATGCTAGTTGGATATCGAATGAAAATCATTCTTCAACGAGTGGTTGGGTGTTTCTACTTGGAGGTGGTGCCATTTCATGGGCTTCCAAGAAGCAGAAAAGTAATGCAAACTCAACAATGTAATCAGAATTTATTGCCTTGGCTTCGGCCGGTTTAGAGGCGGAATGGCTTAAACATCTGATTTACGAGATTCCATTGTGGCCAAAACCGATATCACCAATTTCTATCAATTGTGATAGTGAAAATACCTTGGCTAAATGCTATAGTCAAGTGTACAACGGAAAGTCGCGACATATTGGAGTTAGGCATAGCTCGATTCGTGAGTTGATCACTCACGGAGTGATATCAGTTGCTTTTGTGAGATCTCAAAAGAATTTAGCCGATCATTTGACCAAGGCATTGGCTAAGGACTTGTTCATCAAGTCGGTTGTCGGGATGGGTCTACAACCCATTGAAACTTTGCATTAGGATACCCAATTCCCCCTTAATATGACATTAGGGGCTGAATTCAATGTGGAAGACCTAATGACTTAGTTTTGGCACATATGTTTTGTCCCGAAGGTTTGTGCTTAACCTGCATGTGAGGTTGATGATATATCTTAATAAGTCTTATGAAAAAGTGTTGTTGTAGGTACACGATTAATAAGACTCACCTATATGAGTATGAATTTTGGCCGCTTCAAGAAAGTTAGGGTTGGCTTTCTACATGCTCATGAATTGATATGGACACGAGGCCTGGATAAAGAGTGTCAAGCAAGCTATAGAAGTTGTCTCTTGATTCATTTGTGTATTATCTTTGAAGTATTCAAATGTGTAAAGGGGTTCAATGCTTAGTCACACCCCAATACTCGAATATTTTGGAATGTGTAATATACTAGATGGTAATTCAATCTGCGTGACATTATCATTGAAAGATGAATTGTTGTGTGTTGATAAGTTTTAACTAAATCAAGGGTTACACTAAATGGGGGAGGATTGTTGGTGATTATATCACCAATGTGATTTAGTGTAATTGGATTTAGTTTGAGGTTTGGTGAGCTTGAAACAATCGATTTAAGTTAGGAAATGCGGGGTGCATGTTTATAATTGATATTTACAAGCTTACGGAAGTGTTAGATCAAGTGTTGAACCAAAAACCGGATTCTGATACATATCCGTACGGATAGATTGAACCATCCGTACGGATGAAAACTGCTAAATTGAAATCGGATAGTGTATTTTATCCGTATGGATAGAGTATTTTATCCGGACGGATAGAGTACTTATCCGTACGGATATATAATGTATCCGGACGGACAGGTTGCTGAATGCAAACTGAGTTTTTCAGTTTTGGAGCAGTTTTGGCGGTTTTGGTTGGTATCCTTTTTGGGTTTTTACACCTTTAACTGACTCTGAAGGGTTGTGTATGGTGTGTTATCTTAGTATAACACTGCATATAAATACATAAACACTTGGTACATATTTTATATAAGAAATTTAACACTAAAAAGAAATTTTCAGTTTTCTTTGAATGTTCTTGAAACCTCAAAGTTCTTCACACAAAACTTCTAAACTTTTGTAGCTATCTTTCTATCTTATTGCCAAAGATCGAAAGGGACGTAGTTTTATCCCGTGATTATATTCGTGTAAATTCCCGGAGGCAATCTAAGGGAACGAATAATTTTCGCAGGAAAGAGTCTCTAACTCGACTCTGCGTTTTATATCAAGCTATCTCTTTTATTGTTTTGATACCATTGTTTTGATCAACACAAACTCCCCAACAGAATGGAACAGGTATTTGAGAGGAAAATTCAAGGACGACCTTTGCATTTTGAGATTAATATATTATATATATAGCTAGCTCATAAAGACACATGGTTCACTTCATATAGTTTTCATCACCCAAAAAAACAAGTACTATGTAAGTCAATTTCTAGCATAAAATTTTCGATGTGTACAAAATGAGGATATTTTATGTTGACCGACTTGGCCAACGATAATCACAATAAGAAAAAACTTCACTTTGATAAATCACGCCAAATTTTATGACACTCTTAACTATGGACAATGATATGAAGTTAGCCATTAGAAAAAGAGTTATAGTGCAATATGTATCAAGGGTCTCCGAATCCGATGAAAAAATGGGATCACTTCTTATGGACTCGTTGAAAATGATTCGGATCTAGTTCATGGCCTATTAGAAGTAGAAAGCGCTCTGGTGTGATCTTCTCGGACAGAAAAAGATTGCAGCCGTCGGTTGTATCAGGGAGGGAGGTAAGTATACCAAGTGGAATGATGTGATATATCCAATCAACTCCTCCATATATATATATATAGAGAGATATATTTTAGTCAACAACGACGGTAACATGGTTATAAAAAAAATGGCATGTATTATAGTCACACGTTTATACTTTCTTTCACATGGTAAGAATGTGTATAGTGAAAGAAAGTAGAAATGCATGTGTGGGTATATAGTAGGAAAAAAAAACCGTCAGAATCAAAGTCACCGAATGGAATACTCATCACTACAGAGGATCTGGACCCCTTTATGGGATAGGGATACATCCCCGAAATATATACCCGAAAGATTACCAAAATTACATCATGGGCATTCATTTTTATCTTTTATTTTTTACACCTTAAAGGAAATTCTTCAATTTATGAACGGTGGAGATACATTTTCAGGGAAGATGTTGTGGAGATACATTTACGGGAAGATGTTGTGATCACTTTCGGGGCATGTAGCTTTTTCGCCCCCTTATGCACATCTACTATGTGATAGAAGTATGTGAATTTGAATACTACATCCCTTCAAAAATATCAGTCATATTACACTTTTAGTTTTGTCTCACAATACAAGTCATTCTACATTACCAATACAACATTTATTACTTTTTCCCCTATCTTACCCCTAATTTATTACCAATCCAACTACTTTTCATTGTCTAACAATTATTCCATTAATGATAGTCAAGGGGCATTTTAGACATTAATCATTAAATTTATGACATTCAACCACCTTCTTAATCTGTGTGAAGACACCTAGGATGATTTATATTTTATAACGGAGGTAGTGTAATGGTCCACCTAATATACCCCCTCATATACGGAAAATTATTGTGTGTTGAGGAATCAAAAAAGTGAAGTGACGGATGAAACGATCGAACGCGCGGTTTAAATCTGTAATTAAAAGTATGCGGTTGTGGTGTCTCCACACGTGTGGAGCCACCACACAAGTATCTCTCCTCAAATACGTGCGATGCCATAATTCGTCTCCTATGATAGCGGTGACTGTAGAAATTTGTGAATGTGGGTCGAAAGTTTGTCATACTATTATTCGTCTTTCAAATATTGACTTATACATTATAACTCAATATACGTCAACACATAAACCAATATATAAAACAAAATGATCTTCCTAAATTATAAAAAAAGAGAAATGTTTGTGGCACAACAAAATTTACACAATAAATACCATAACAAACGTTTAAACAATTGATTTTTTTGGTGACCCATATGATTCAATAGGTCTCACGTCATAATCAATAGTTTTAAAATGTGTTTTGCATAATGTTGTGGTCATTTGTTGTGGCATTATCACTATTCATAAAAAAAAAATAAAAAAATAAAAAAATAAAAAATCTCACAGCCAGATGTAGTTAATCTATTACTACCGCCACACCTAGTTTAAAAAAATAAAAATAAAACAGGTCATAATCATATGATTGACATGAAAATGGTGTCGTTACTTTACCTAAGGGGAATAATTATACTCCGTAAAAGCAAAGTACGGATCCCGCCAATAATAATTAGTAATAGTAATTGGTGTTAATCCATCACAATCATCGCTATATTCAGCTTGTGGGTTACAACTTGTTTTTATTTACTATTATTTTGTATTCAAAGATACTAAAACAAGTAAAAAACATCTTTTCAAAAAAGTAAGTAATTTCCTTTTGGTTCCGGCGATTCCTGCCGCCCTCTCACTCCCCTTTCTTTCCCCGTCAAATCCAAAGAGTAAGTGGCCTATGGAGGCCATGGCTGTTGATCGGAGTCAAGAGGAGGCCGACCTCCTGTGAAGAAGTACAGAACGACAGAAATTAGGGAGCCCGCAACCTTCTCCTTCGATTTGGCTTCAATCGAGCGGTGTGGACATTGTCACTGGAAGGTTTGCTGATTCAAGTATATACATTGGAGAAGATGATGACATTGAATTGTCTGAGTACAAAGAAATTGTGGACAACTTTATCGGGCCTGAGGTAGATGAAAACGCCATGGTTATACCGCTAGAGGAGTGCTTGGAATTATGGAGACCTTGGAGGAAGGCTCTAATTATCAAGCTATTGGGGAAATCCATATCTTACAATTTCCTTTGTAAGAGATTGTCCGAGCTCTGGAAACATGGTGCCCGTATAGAAGTGACTGACCTTGAAGAGGGCTTCTATGTGGTGCGGTTCACTCGAAGAGAAGATTATGAGGTGGCCCTGGAAAATGGCCCTTGGGTGATCATGGGGCATTACCTAGCAGTCAGGAAGTGGAAGCCCTTTTTCCAACCGGAGAAGGAGAAAATTACAACAACAATGGCTTGGGTAAGATTTTCCAGCTTATCTCTTGAAATGTTCAGACAACCATTGTTGATGGGGCTAGGTAATATGGTTGGACGTGCTGTTAAGATCGACCCAACCACCTCTACTAGCATCAGGGGCAAGTTTGCCAGAGTGTGTTTTGAGTTGGATCTTGAACAGAGATTGAAGCCTTCTGTGGTAATTAATGGGAGGAGATTCAACGGGGCTTCAGCAGATTTGTTATGGATGCAGTAAATTTGGGCATAATAAAGAAGACTGTCCTAGTGAAGTTAAAGAAGCAGGTTCAAATTCTGATAATATGGTTTCTGATAAGGACAAACAGAATGTCCAAGGACCCACTCCAGACAACCCCTATGGGCCTTGGATGATTGCTGCAAGAAGGAGAAAGTGGGCTGCCCCCAAAATTCAACAGCAGCAGGGACATTTAATTGCTCAGGAAATTGAGGATGGTGGTGAAGCTACAATGGAAAAAGCCAGGGGATCAAGATTTGAGGTTTTAAGTGAAGCTGGAGATGTTGATAATGATGTGCCTGAAGTTCTTAGAGAGCTTAGAGGCAATATACAGCAAGTTCAATCCCATGGGGGACAAGCTATTGTGAAGGAAGTCCATAAAACTGCAAATCAGAAAACATCTGCCTTGAAAAAGAATGCAGCAGCTGGAAGTAGTAAGTCTAAACAAAGTGCAAAGGGGAATAAATTGGGGGAGCAGACTACCCATATGACTGCTGATATGGGTAGAAGAAAGGAAATGAATCCTGACCTTAGTGTTCAAGGCCAGCAGATGAAAAGATCCTCAGCAACTCGTCCTAAAACAACATCCAGAAATGCTCTGTCTGATATGTCAAATAATGCCATGAAGCAGATACATACTGGTGAGCTCAGTGAACAAGTGCGGATTTTGGAAATACATTCCTCTAATCTTTCTTTAAAGGCATCTGAAAATTTCAAGGCCAATCCCCCTGATAAACAATTGCAGTCAGACTCAATGCATGACTTTGGATTCTACATTTTCTGGGATTAATCCCTTATTTATTGCTGAACAATCGTCCAGCCCATTGCTGAAACAATTTCCACCCCCTCAATGAAGATCCTCTCCTGGAATTGTAGAGGAGCTTGTTCCAATGAGTTCCTCCGCCATCTTAAATCAATTTTATCTCGTCATAAACCAGATATTCTTTTCTTAATGGAGACTAGATGCTCTAGTGACAGAGCTGCTTATATTCTGAATAAAACTGAATTTACAGATGTTTTTGTTGTGGAAGCTAGGGGTTATGCAGGGGGCTCTGGTGTTTCTGGAATAATGACCAGACAGCTATGATGAACATAACCTATACTAATCAGAGTTTGATGATGGCCTACTTAAATGGTGATAATATTGACTGGGTTTTAACCCATGTTTATGCCTCTCCTATTGCTAGTGCAAGAAATGATTTCTTAGACTATTTGGCTCGGCTGAGAAGTGTTTGCCCCTACCCTTGGTGCTTGATAGGTGACTTCAACCAGGTCATCTACCAACATGACAAACAGGGGGAGTAGGAGTGTTGGAGGATTTAATTGGGCTAAAATGTGGACTATGACTCAAACATGTGAACTGATGAGTATTCCCTTCCAAGGACCTAAATTTACTTGGGAAGGAAGTACCCATGGTGGAGGAAAAATTTATCAAAGACTGGACCAAGGCTGGTGTACTTTGGACTGGATGGAAAAATTTGGAAATGCTTCAGTGACACACTTGCCTAGGGAGCATTCGGAACATAATCCAATTGTGCTGGATACTGAGTTGCTGGTTCCCAAAGTTCATAGACAAAGATCCTTTTTCTTCCAGAGAGCTTGGCTAGAACACGAAAATTTTGAAGACTTTGTTACGGGCATCTGGGATGTGAATCTTGATTTGTTTGCTATGAATACCAAATTTGCAAAAGCAACGAGTAGATGGAATAATGAGGTCTTTGGTAATATCTTCACCAGAAAAAGGAACTGTCTAGCTAGAATTGAAGGTGTTGAACGTAGTCTGGAACGGGCCCCATCATTGTTCCTGTCCAACCTTCATCACAGTCTAAATGAGGAATTAGATGTGATTTTATATCAAGAAAAGGTGTTCTGGCAACAAAGATCACATCTTCAGTGGCTAGCTGAAGGGGAAAGAAACACCCACTTATTCCATGTCTCGGCCATCAGAAAACAACAAAAGAAAAAAGTCTATTGCCTCAAAGATGATCAAGGTATTTGGATTCATGATGTCAGGGAAGTAGAAAAAATGGTGAGAAATTTCTATGTTGATCTGTATAGAGCTGATCCTGCAGTTTCTAGTTCAGATTGTGATGCTATCTTCCCTCCCTTGCATGAGTTGGATATTCAGTTCCTTAATAGGCCTGTTTATGAAAAGGAGGTCGAGGAGGCTCTATTTGATATAGGGGATTTTAAAACTCCTGGACCGGATGGGATTCCTGCTGTGTTTTACAAGAAGTGCTGGCCAGTTGTTTGTAAGTCCCTTGTTCATTTTGTTGCAATGGCTTTTGAGACTGGTTCATTTGACTGTAGACTTAATCAAACAACTGTTTCTTTGATTCCTAAAATGAACCCCCCTGAAAATGTAACTCAGTTCAGACTTATAGCGATGACTAATGTTTGTGTCAAAATTATTTCCAAAGTCTTAGCTAACAGATTGCAGCGAGTGATTGGTAAGCTGGTCAGCCAGACCCAATCGGCTTTTATACCTGGCAGGGGAGGCTCGGGGAATGTGATCCTTGCTCAAGAAATTTTGCATTATTTCAAACATAAAACAGGAAGGAGGGGTGACATGATGTTGAAGATTGATCTTGAGAAAGCTTATGATAGAGTTGACTGGAATTTTTCGGAGAAAATCTTGCATACTATTGGCTTCTCTCGTACCTTGGTAAGTTTGATTATGTTCTCCCTTCGCACCTCCCAACTGAAAGTCCTGTGGAATGGGAATATTCTTGAGCCTATTCGCCCGGAGAGGGGTCTTCGACAGGGAGATCCTTTAGCACCGTACCTGTTTGTTCTGTGTATGGAGGTACTTAGTAAAAAAATTGAAGATTGTGTGATTTCAAAGATGTGGAAACCGATCAAGATTGGAAGACAGACTCCTTTTCTCTCTCACATGTTCTTTGCAGATGATCTAATCCTTTTGGGTGAGGCCTCTTTGAATCAAGCTCTTTCAATCAATAAAGTGCTTAATGATTTCTGTATGATTTCGGGGCAGAAGTTGAGTATTCGCAAATCCAGATTTTTTACCTCGAAGAACACCTCGAATCAATCCAAAGTTATTATCAGTCAAGCCATGGGCATGCAACATACGCAGGATTTGGGACACTATCTTGGTATTCCTCTTTTCCATTCTCGAATTTCCAAAGCTAATTTCACGCATATTGTTGATAAAATGAGAAAAAAGCTCTCTTCTTGGAAAGCTCGTTGTTTGTCTAGAGCGGGAAGAATGATACTTATCAAAAGCTCTCTGGATACGCACCCTTTTTATACAATGCAAACTGTGAAGCTACCACAAGGATGCATTGATGAAATGGAAAAAATCTGTAGAAATTTCTTCTGGGGAGAGGTAGAGGGAGATAAAAAAAATGCATTATATCTCCTGGGATAAGATTTGTAGGCCTCGGGATCGGGGTGGGCTTGGCTTCAAGAGATTAAAAGAGATGAATATTGCCCTTCTTGGGAAGTTGGTCTGGCAGATTCTGACTGATGATAATTCGCTGTGGGTGAAAGTGCTTGTTCAAAAATATGGAAGTCCGTTTGAGAAACCATCAAGCTCTAACTCACCCACCTGGAAGAGCATATGTTATGCAGCAGCCTTACTGAAAGATGGTTTCGAGGGTATTGACAACAGTATAGCATGGAAGCCTGGTGATAATTCTAAGTATACTGTGGCCTCAGGGTATGATTACCTAACCCAAGACCACGTTGGTGACAAGGATAATTTCTGGCAGGATATTTGGCGTCTTAAGGGACCATTAAGACTGAATTTTTTGATTTGGCAGGGAGCTCAGGATGCACTGCCAACTAACTCTCTTTTAGGGAGGAGGCATATCATCAACACTAGGTTGTGCAGTTTATGCCACAGGGAGGAGGAAAGCATTCTTCATTCTTTGAGAGATTGTACTATGCCTAACAAGCTTTGGAGAAATCTGGTTGACAGAGATCAGTGGAGGGACTTTTTCTCAACCGTTAATTTCAAGAGCTGGATTCAAGATAATCTGAAAAGTAGAAGAGGGGATCGCCATTGGCCTTATACTTTCAGAGAGATGATTCATTGCATTTGGTTTTGGAGGAATCAGATTCTGCATGGGTGCCAAATTTCCTATCCACCTATGAATGTGCTTCTATCGAAGATGGAGATCCGAGTTAGAAATCTTCGTGTAGCTTGGGCTTTAGATTAGCTCTTTTGTAAATGTTCCTTTCTTTGTGGCTTTCGTTTTCCGAATTTTGTTTGGCTGGCTGTACCTCCTACGGTTGATTATTAATAAAGTGATCGTTTTCTCAAAAAAAAAGAAAAAATACTAAAACAAGTAATTAGCAATGCATTATTTACTAGAAAACAACGACTGCACAACAACAAATTTGGAATAACTGATGTTATTTACTCTTCCATTTATTTTATTTTTTTTTAATTTACCTTAAAATAACCGATGTAAAAGTGAAAATGGCGGAGAAAAATAGTACACCTATTTAGAAATTGTCAAATGAAAAGGGTAAAAAAATTAGAGTGCGTACTCTGTACAAGTGCAAAGCTGCATTCGACCTCATAATCATCGTCGTCCAAGCTTTCATGCTCATCTTCTTCTTCTTCATTCTCAAACGGCGGATCTAACACCGATACCGGACTTGATTGATCCTTCTCATTTTCCTCTTCATTTCCAAAATTTTCTGTCAATTTTACATTGAAACTTTCCTCCTGTAAAACAATTGGGGGTTATTATTTAATGAATCGAGCCGTTAGATGATTGTTACGTGTCTGAATAAATAAAGAAAAACCGAATGTTTGTGAATATATCTCTAATAATATACTCTTCAACAGAGATTAAATTGTTGATAGTATTGAAATAAAACTTTGTTTGTCTTATTACGTGAACATCATTTAATTTCCAGACAGGTCCATGATAAATAAATAAATAACAATTAAAAGATTGGTGCAAGAAGCTTCATCAGAAACATATAATATCCATGTGAAATTTTATGTAGTACACTTATTTTTAATCTTTATCAATTCATATACATGCTTACAAAATCTAGTTTCAATTTTGAACCTATATTTATTAATTATGGAGTAGAAATAAATAATTTATCTCTAATCAATTAGTTATACCAATAAGATACCAATTATTATCACACAGACGAAGTCTATGGATTTTTGTCAGTCGGTATTCTGACTACCAGATAGTCTGCCGACAGATTATAATGTCCAAACAAAATTATGACAACATTTGACTCATTTTTACACATAATCGAGTGTTGATTGACATTATTTGTCACCATTTAGAAATTTATGTGCTCTTTTCGTTCCATAACAACCGAGACAGTCAAAAAAATTTGTTTTAAAATAACTGAAGCAAAATATTTTTTAAAGTATCATTTTTTGCAAATTTTTCAATTTTACCCTTATTTAATACTAGGGAGGAAGTTAAAAAGACTACTACATTAATTGTATCATACGAGTTTTTTAGTCATCGCATCCGAAAAGTCATAGGATTAAAATCACGTTCTTAATAAGCGTATTTTTGCAACTGCCTCAGATAATTTGAAACGGAAGGAGTACTCCTCTACTAATTACTAAAATACTCCGGAACAAAATACTACTTCTTTCGTTTCGAAATAACTGAGACAGTTATTAAAAAAATTTATTCCAAAATAATTAAGTTATTTATATTTCCAATGTAGCATTTGTTTTGTTTTTTCTACGTCTATATTTATTTATTACTATTAAGTAAGAAAATAATTACAACATTACATTAATTATAACTTAAGAGTTTTATTTACTCATTTTGATATTCAAATTAAAGCATAAATTCACATTCTTAATATAAGTTTTTTTTTTTTAAAATCTGCATCAGTTTTTTTGAAGCAGAACGATTAATGTTTAATAAGCTTAAATCATGCCTCGGTAACAAAAAGGACCATTAGTAAAGTTTCATCGATCATATTATTTGATAACTTGAAAATATTATTTACATGCTGCAACAACTAATTTGAGTATGGAAAAAAAAAAGTACATTTACCTTTAAAAAAAAAAAAAAAAGAGCACATTTTTTTTGTTTTATTTTATTTTATTTTTTTTGAAAAAACAATGCAATTTTATCTGCAGGATGTACTGTCCAACATGAAATACGTTTTAGTTATAAAGCATAAAATACCAGGTCATATATTTTAGATGGTAGTATACTATAAAAAATGATTTAGACGATAGCCTGACCTTGATTATATTGTTACTCATATAACAAATTAATCATAATAACTAACGTAATAAAATTTTATGTTATTGATTATGATGTATAATCTAAGTATCAATGTAGATGTCATCATATTAATTAAATAAAAATATATTACTATGTTTTTTTTTTTGAAAAGGTATATTACTATGTTATTTGTTGCAAATGGGCAATAGCATTTTTGTGATTACTAAATGCATTGGGTGATAATAGTTATCGATACGGGTTCAACGGTTCTCCCACAACGAGTCATTAAATCGTTGATTATAATGAGTTTAAATTCATCCTGATAAATAAAATTGTTGAATAAAGACGAAGGCGAACCTGCTCCTTGTGGCTGGTCAGAGATGCCGACGGAGAGGCAAAGATCGGCGTACATCCACCGGAAGATGGACTTCTTTGAAGAGAGAATCTAAACGGACTGAGAGGACTTGAGGAAAACCTCTTTGAATCACCATTTCCACCCTCTTGAGCCAACACCAATTTGATGAAATAAAGTTATTCCAAGCTTTTGAGGAGTTGTTTCTGGTTTTCTCCCTTTCTCTATCATCTCTAGCTTGAGTAGATCGAGCTAGATCTCCATGGTTGAAGGTATGAAGCTTTGAACGTTCATTTTTGTCTTCAATATGGTAATTCTGTTCGTATTTATGTGTTTTAGTTAATCTGCATGTCTAAAGTCCCCATGATTTACTTAGATTAATCGTAATTGAGCAATATAGATCCAGAGATAGGAAAAGCTGACCCCGGTAAATCGGCAGTCTATACCGATTTACCGAGGCAAAATTTAGAAAACCTAAAACTGGGATTCACTACAGCTACGTTGATCGACATGTTTAATTAACAGTAGGTTAGATCTGGCCAATCTGCTTATTGTAATCGTAAACTAGAATGAAATACGAATAGTGAAGTGCTAAGTTTGCACATAGTCTTGAATGAACCCTCGGAACGTGCTGATCAATGTTGACAGCTGTCTAGGCGGGTTAGCGGTATGAGTTAGCGCTCGATATCAGCAATTCTAGTTCTTTATGCGTATGAGCTATTACGGACCAATTAAGGAGGGTAGCTTGCGTATGGATTGTCTAATACCATTGTCGGAGTAGATAGGGTTAGGAGTTGATAATGATAATGATAATTAAAACGAAAGCTCACGATTAATTTAAGGAAATTATGTGGGGAAGTAAACGCAACGATTAACTAATCCAAGTTAGTAGATTGGTGAGAAAAGGGGGAGGAATACCAAGTTTGTTTTATGTTCATTGTTGGTCCATGACCGCCTCTATGTTGCTTCTTAATTAGGTTAGAATCGTTTATAATTAAAGTTGCATCGTCTCTGTGGGATCGACCTTGACTCGCATTTACTATACTACTATGTACCTAGTATTCTTGCTAGTAATATCAACGTTAGTGACTTATACGCTGATGTGATCCACGATGATGTTCCGGATCTACTTGCCCCTTTAGCTACACCTGATCCACTTATCATCCGAGATGGGCCAATGACAAGACTTCAAAAGAGAAGAATGCGTGAAGGCTTGGATTTGCTAGTTTCTAAGGTCCAAGAAGAGTGTGGATCGACAAAGCTTGAAGATGGGGCGTCCATACAGCCCGTGAAGGCTATCGTCTGCATCAGTGGGCTTGAGAAAGCCGAATAAACTCTCTTATGTTAATTATTGCTGTTTTTAGGATTTAAAAGGCCAAAAGCCCATTAAGGAAGGTGCCTGTATGATACTATATTGGGTTAAGTATTTAATTTCAGCAAATAAGAGTCATTTGGGCTCAACAAAGTCAAGTTAGGTCCATCAGAAGATAATGTGGCGAATTTTACTTGTAAAATATCCCCCATTGCTTAGGTTTTCTATTTTCATTATGATTGTAGCCTATAAAAGGCAAACTATGAGCACATTCTACAGACAGTTAAAATTTTGAGTGAAATATTATTATTTGTGTTCTTTTGAACTTGTGAGTATTCTGAGTAGAGTATTCAAACCAGAACTTATCAAGGTCGTGAGCATACCTTGTGGCGTTCTCAAACCGAGGTTCTTAGATACAAGGATATCTAGGGGTCGAGGTCCTTAATCCAAGGTTCTTAGGTATACGGATACCTAGGGGTCGCGGAGCTCGTTTCATTGTTCCTACAATCAATCCTTGGGCAAATCCGAATTGAACCTCCTCGGTTCACTTCAGTTGATATCAGAGCCAATCATTGTAGGTAACAAATATCCATCTTTTTTTTTATCCTCTTTGCGTCGATTTACAAAAAAAAAAAAAAAAAAAAAAAAATTGTAACATCCCGACTTTTCAGAAAAGGGTAAAAAAGTCTTTTAACAAACTCAGGTTTTTTCGGGTTATTTAATTAAACGATTTAAAGTATATTTATATATAAATATATGTTCGAAACCTGCACGTATAAAAAAAGGGATTTCTAGAGGAATGTAATATTCCGATTCTCGGGAAAGGACAGACGTGTCAATTTACGAGAACGAAATATTATGTTTATCTTTATTTATGGAATTAAAGTTTATAATCGAGTATAAGTTTATATATATACATGTATATTTTCGAATGTGTATATATATTATTACTTGGGACTGAATTGTAATTAAGGAGAAATTCTAAGCCTTATTTTCAAATTTCTTTAATGGGAGGTTTTAATTAAGAAGTAACCTCCCCATTAACCTGAGTTATGCGTAAAAAAAAAATAGAGGAGGTTTCTGTGTTGAGAGCAAGAGAAGAAGAAGAGACTTCTTCAAATTCCCGATTCATCTCTACTCCGATTTGATTCCGTCTGTGGCGCAGAGCATCGTGAGAGGATGAGGATCGTCTTGATATCAGTTTGGCGGGCAAAGCTGCAGTCTTTTAGAGTCTTTTGATCTGGTTTTGTGGCTGCAATTAGGTAAGAAACTAATTCCTATGATTTCAATTGTATCTTTGAGGATTAGATGTTTTGGTAAGATGTTTTGGTGTTAGAAGGATGAATTCTTGGTTTTCCTTTGGTCATAAGTGATAGAGTATGTTTGGTTATATATTTTTAATGCTGTTCTGTGTTAGTTTTGTTGTTTTTGGGTTGAAAACGATTTGGAAATCGAATGATGATGATGATAGGGTTTTGGTCGAACCCAGGTGGACGGGCGTCCGGTTCCTTGGACGGGCGTCTGTCTTGGTTAGCTCTCAGACGGGCGTCTGGCTTATCCGGACGGGCGTCTGAGGGGAAATATTACATTCAGGATTGAAATGGGTTTGGTGGACGGGCGTCCACTATTTTGGACGGGCGTCCAGTAAGCTTGAACGGGCGTCCAAGTCTTTAAACGGGCATCCAGTTTTGTATTGCCTTCTTTCTATGTTAGTTGCTGTTCAGCCTTGAAAATATGCTTTAACTATACGAGACCCTTATATATGTTATGTTAAAATGGTATAACTTAGACAAGCCTGAATTGAGCTTCTGATTCGTTCAGTTAAAACACCGAATGTACTCTTAAAGGGAGTTGAAGTTCGGATCCGTCGGAAGAACATGATAGGCTTGTGCTTTGATGAATTAGCATTCATCAATGTATGTGTATGTGCTAGGACTTGTCCGTGTCTAGTGGTCTAGGAAGAGAGTAGAATACGTGAGGGAGATTATTTGAAAACACTTAGGCTGGCTAGTTAATAACCTAATAAACAACGTATGTGACTAGTAAAAGATTAAACAACATGTCTCTCTTCGCTAGGCACCAGGCTAAATCGCGATGCATGTGCTACCTCACGAAGGTGGAAGAACTCTGAGAGTCAAAAAGACCCTAAACTGGAGGGACTCTGCTTTGAGGTGTGCGTGCTATCGGAGTCTACCTATTCTAGACTTCATGGATATTGGTGTGATCCACTAATATGTTGCAAAAGAGTGTTCCCAAGGTAGAAGAACTCTGTAGGTCAAAGACCCTAAGTACAGAGGGACTCTGCTGAGGTGGATGCGCGTAGTGCCCTTGAGTGCGGTTGTAACACAGATAGGCTAGGTAGAAACGTTTAGTCAGTTCATGTTGATGAGCATGAAGTGAACCCTAGATAGAGTCGGTCTCACTTAAATAACTAAATAAATAATTATCTTTTCTTTATAAACTATAGTCGTTATCATAGCTTCTCTTTCTTTCTAAGTACGTTGTACTTACCTCGAATGCATATTTCTCTATGTGTTTGGGGGTGAGAAGACGAACAGATGGATCAGGTTAGCCTTGAGCTCGTTGAGGAGTTCAATGACGTTTGTTGGCGTTGAAGCTTTCCTTCACTTTCCTTTTAAAGGTTGTACTGAGATGGTTATAGATTCTTCAAATAACATGTTGTACTTTTATTTCAAGTTGTAAGACTAGTTTTGTATCTTTCTTTTGGAACATCGTATGTTGTAAGCTTTATATCGTTGATGTAAGCTTTTTCTTTCTACCCCTAGTCGGTTTGTATTCTATTCTAGTAGCATTTATGATTTTTACCCGAGTCTTTTGGACTTCCGTTGCTTTATTTTTGATCTGACGCGTGAGGAGAGGCGTATAATTTTAGATTTATTTAACGTTATACTGCACCGAACGTTCTCTTCCGGATAAGGGCTCGGTATCTGGGAGTGGGGCGTTACTGTTGGTATCAGAGCGAAGCGTTCCTTGCTTTTCTAGGCTTCCCTTTCTTAAGATAAGACCTTTGAGACTGCGTAGTAACCATTCTGACTTCCTTGATCTTTCAGAATGGCAGGAATTCGTAGAAGTTTCTTTGCTGACCTAAACTTTTGTTTTTAAGATAAGGTATCTTAGATCTTTTAGAACCGTTCTGGCTTCTTTTGTTCTTGGTGGCAAATCGTAAAATTAAGAATCTTTAGACCTTGGTCAAGTTTCACTAGGACTAGGTGAAGAGTCTTCTGAGGCAAAGGTTAGTTTGAGTTCTAGGGTCACATCCTTTATGTGATGCCCTCTAGTTTATTCCTTCTAGAATCTTTAGCAGAACCCTTCTCTTCTTTTGGAGCTTCTAGACTTTTCTCTTTTGCTCTTTTCTTGGAGGATTTAAAGTTTTCTTTTTGCGACATTTTGATTTAATCATTCCTTTTATTGTATATTTTGGTGTTATGCAAAACGAGTAACCGATTTTGTTCACGTTTCTATGTCTTTTAATATCACTCCTGAAGTTTCAAAAAAAAAAATCTGTAAATTTGTAGTCACTTAGAAAATTTCCTTATATACATTTTCTATTTTTGGCATCAACTTAGTTTTCAACATGGATTGTTCATAAATTGTTTAACAAGGAGGAGTACTCTGTTCAGAAAATTATGCAGCGGTACTCTTACTTATGAGTCTGTTTTGAATAAGCTAAACATCTTCAAATGACTTGAATTTTTGATATGTTGTAGAAAACTCTCTGATCTGCAATTTTTGTTTTGGAGTCAAGTACTAATTCTTTCTAGTTTGAGTTCAATCTGCAAAATAATGCAGATTATAAATTTCTGAAAGTTTTGTGACTTTAAAACAATTGTGAAAATAATTATTTTTAACCAACTTATGCTTTCCCATAAATTCTGAATTTTGTGTAGTATATGTAAAACTTGTATACCTACAACCTTTCTTTTTACATCATGTTCAAAATTAGTTTGGTTTGTTTTGTGCAAGTCAATCATTTCGTGGTTGATGTATGTACTTAAACTTTTATAACCATTTAAGTACTTGTTCACGAAAGGCTAGACAACATTCTTTCACCTTGGAAGTTTAGGTGTGGGGTAGTATGTGTTGGGAAGGCTTTGAAGCTTAAGACCCTAACTTACTTGTTATCCAAAATAAGAAGTTTAGTAGGTAGATATTAAGTATTGTAGATTTAATACCCTTTTTGTGACAAGAAACAATTACATGGTGACTTTCCAATCCAATGTTTTCTTTAACGAGGTGCTCTCTTTAATCATTTGGTTTCATACTTAGTTACCTCTAATTTCAAATGTTTTTCCCCTTGCATACTATTTGTGACCCATGTGCTAGTTAGGTCATCCTTTTGAAACCTTTTGAACTCGGTAAAAGTTCTTTCGTTGCAAAGTTTTATTCTCCAGGTGTGCACATACTTTGATGTATTTATTTTATGAAGATGTTTTCATAGTGTCAAATGCTTGATTTAAGGAAATGAGTTTCTCATCCTTCGAACTATCTTGAACTGACAACTACATATCCTTTCATTGCATCATGTTTAGCAAATTCGGGTCAATACACTTTTGCATCCCGGTGATTACTTTCAATGCATTCCCTACACGATGTTTTAATGCAAAAATATTTTGTTTAAAGACTCAAATCTTTTATTAAATTTTTTTTACATTTCGAAAACAGGTGGAAAGATCAAACTTTCTCAAAACATCCATTTTAATTACATATTCTTGTGTCTTCCGGTAAGAATACGTGAACAACCATTTTTTTTTTTACCTAAGTGCCATTTAATAGCTCTAAACTACTTTTAGAAAATTTCATATATACATATGTTCAAAAGCTCTATTGATAATTACTTTTAAAGTATTGAATCTTTTACTTCCTTATGAAATTCTTGTTTTGAATAAGCGAGTAGTCGGACCTCTTATACAACTTATGCATGTCTTTCAAAGTTATGTTTTGATAAAGAATTTTTAGCATGCAACTCATTTGTTTAAGAGTTTCCTTCGAAAAAATTTGCTAAAAGTGTTAAGTTGTTTTGTTTTATTCTAAACCTTTTTTCTTCAAATTGGAAGAAATGACTCTCTGATTTTATTTAAAAAAAAAAAAAAACAAAGGGGTTGTCCTTATGCTTTGAACACTTTCACCTTCGATTCAAAACCTTTTAACAATATCACAATAATCCTTATTGTGTTAATCTTTGAACGACACAAAAAAAAAAAAAAAAAAAAAAAAAAAAAAAAAAAAAACATGCACTATTCGAAACTCATGTGTTATGATTTCTTCACGAAGCATTTCTCCGGTTTACCTTTATCTTTGAATCTTTGGAGAAGATGTTTCCCCGCTTTCAAAAAATAATATTTTAACTGCAACGATTGTTGAAAGAAATAGAATATGCACTTTCTGAATTCTTTTGCTTTCTTTTCCACGTTATCATTCATGACCCCTTTTCGCAACATTTCACCAATTTACTTGGACTTTCAACATGAAATCTTTCGAGAGAATATTATTCGTCTTCATTTTTTTTATATATATTTATTATATGTATATGTACATATTTGAATAATATTTGAGACTTCTTCCACTTCTGGACCTTTCTATTGAACTCTTTAATAACAAGTTTGTATTTCTTTTGCATTCAATCATACCAATTACTTCAAGAGAAAGGAAAAAAAGTTTCAATTTGGATTTTGTAGAATGACCTCTGACTGTGATAAATGTCTCAGTCAGAGTACTTTTGTTTTTAGTGACTTATCACAAGTACCCTCATATAGGCAAATTTTATATATCATCCATTTTGCATTATCTAAACAAATGTTTTATTATATGCATGTGAACCAAGTTAAATCCGTCTTCATTTTGTGTTACACACCTCAAGATTTTCCTATTTGCTATCTCCCTTAGTAGTTTCAAATTTTCAAAATATTTACCTTACCATTCTTACATTTCTTCTGGAATCAAAGTGAGTACAAGTTTAAAACTTTGTTTCTTATAGATGTGTTGTAAAAAAAAAATAAACTCTTTCACAACTCCAGCCTTCTGATGGAGTATAAAGCTATGGTTGCTGATAAACTCACTATCGAAAGTCGTTTTCTTGTCTGTAGGAAAGCCTTATAAGGTTGGTAGAAGATGTTTTTATGGTTAACTTTTTGGAGACTAGTAAAGATTGAAGTTTGTCTATGGTTTGGGTGTGCTATAGAAGGTTTAGTGCTGAATTGTTAACAAGGTGGAATTGGAGTTCTTTAAGTTAATAGTTAGTTTCTTGAGGGTAAGGCGAATGTATAGATCAGAGTAACCTTTGTGTAAGTCTGGAAACTTCTGTAAGGGTGATGAATGGACAAAGAACCTGGAAGAATACTACTTGTTAAATTAGTGGATTGGCATGACTTTTGGGACACAGGGTTTTAGGAGGAGCTTAAGAAGTTGGGTTAGAAGAGTTGAGTATAAGGTAGATGTTTTGTGTGTATATAAGATAGAGTGGTGCTTGGGTCTGAAGTACTAGATTAGTGTGATGGACGCGCTGAAGACTTGATGACGAGAATACTAAGGTTTAATCAGTTGGAGATAACATTGCTTTGTTTTTGAAAGTGAACTAGAAGGTAGGCAAACGGGTACCTAAGTTGAAAGTAGTGTTGGTTCTGGCAAGTTTCGAGGACGAAACTTCTTTAAGGGGGGAAGAATGTAACATCCCGACTTTTCAGAAAAGGGTAAAAAAGTCTTTTAACAAACTCAGGTTTTTTCGGGTTATTTAATTAAACGATTTAAAGTATATTTATATATAAATATATGTTCGAAACCTGCACGTATAAAAAAAAAGGGATTTCTGGAGGAATGTAATATTCCGATTCTCGGGAAAGGACAGACGTGTCAATTTACGAGAACGAAATATTATGTTTATCTTTATTTATGGAATTAAAGTTTATAATCGAGTATAAGTTTATATATATACATGTATATTTTCGAATGTGTATATATATTATTACTTGGGACTGAATTGTAATTAAGGAGAAATTCTAAGCCTTATTTTCAAATTTCTTTAATGGGATGTTTTAATTAAGAAGTAACCTCCCCATTAACCTGAGTTATGCGTAAAACAAATAGAGGAGGTTTCCTGTGTTGAGAGCAAGAGTGAAGAAGAAGAGACTTCTTCAAATTCCCGATTCATCTCTACTCCGATTTCAGTTCCGTTTGCGGCAGGAGCATCGTGAGAGGATGAGGATCGTCTTGATATCAGTTTGGCGGGAAAAGCTGCAGTCTTTTAGAGTCTTTTGATCTGGTTTTGTGGCTGCAATTAGGTAAGAAAATAATTCCTATGATTTCAATTGTATCTTTGAGGATTAGATGTTTTGGTAAGATGTTTTGGTGTTAGAAGGATGAATTCTTGGTTTTCCTTTGGTCATAAGTGATAGAGTATGTTTGGTTATACATTTTTAATCTTTATTCGTGTTAGTTTTGCTTTGTTTTTGGGTTGAAAACGATTTGGAAATCGAATGATGATGATGATAGGGTTTTGGTCGAACCAGGTGGACGGGCGTCCGGTTCCTTGGACGGGCGTCTGTCTTGTTAGCTCCAGGCGGGCGTCTGGCTTATCCGGACGGGCGCCACGAGGGGAAATATTACATTCGAGATTGAAATGGGTTTGGTGGACGGGGCGCCCACTATTTTGGCAGGCGTCGGTGAAAAGCTTGAACAGGCGTCCAAGTCTTTAAAGCGGGCGTCCATTTTGTATTGCCTTCTTTCTATGTTAGTTCTTTGTTTCGACCTTGAAAATATGCTTTAACTATACGAGACCCTTATATATGTTATGTTAAAATGGTATAACTTAGACAAGCCTGAATTGAGCTTCGATTCGTTCGCTTAAAACACCGAATGTACTCTTAAAGGAGTTGAAGTTCGGATCCGTCGGAAGAACATGATAGGCTTGTGCTTTGATGAATTAGCATTCATCAATGTGCGTGTATGTGCTAGGACTTGTCCGTGTCTAGTGGGTCAGGAAGAGAGTAGAATACGTGAGGAGATTATTTGAAAACACTTAGTTTGGCTAGTTAATAACCTAATAAACAACGTATGTGACTAGTAAAAGATTAAACAACATGTCTCTCTTGGCTAGGCACCAGGCTCAATCGCGATGCATGTGTGCTACCTCTCGAAGGTGGAAGAACTCAGAGGTCAAAAAGACCCTAAGCACGGAGGGACTCTCTTTGAGGTGTGCGTGCTATCGGAGTCTACCTATTCTAGACTTCATGGATATTGGTGTGATCCACTAATATGTTGCAAAAGAGTGTTCCCAAGGTAGAAGAACTCAGAGGTCAAAGACCTATGTACTGAGAGGACTCTCTTTGAGGTGGATGCGGCGTAGTGCCCTCGAGTGCGGTTGTAAACACAGATAGGCTAGGTAGAAGCGTTTAGTCAGTTCATGTTGATGAGCATGAAGTGAACCCAGATAGAGTCGGTCTCACTTAAATAACTAAATAAATAATTATCTTTTCTTTATAAACTATAGTTGTTATCATAGCTTCTCTTTCTTTCTAAGTACGTTGTACTTACCTCGAATGCATATTTTTCTATGTGTTTGGGGTGAGAAGACGAACAGATGGATCATGTTAGCCTTGAGCTCGTTGAGGAGTTCAATGACGTTTGTTGGCGTTGAAGCTTTCCTTCACTTTCCTTTTAAAGGTTGTACTGAGATGGTTATAGATTCTTCAAATAACATGTTTACTTTTATTTCAAGTTGTAAGACTAGTTTTGTATCTTTCTTTTGGAGCATTAGACGTTGTAAAGCTTTATATCGTTGATGTAAGTTTTTTCTTTCTACCCTAGTCGGTTTGTATTCATTACAGTGAAAGATTTATGATTTTTACCCAGTCTTTTGGACCAGTTCTTTATTTTTGATACGACGACGTAGAGGTGGCGTATAATTTTAGATTTATTTAACGTTATACGCTACGAACGCGTTCTTCCTAGGATAAGAACCGGTATCTGGGGGGCGGGCATTACAAAATTTCCAGCATTTTTTTCTGTCGTTCCTTGTTCTTACATCTTTATCAAATACAAAAATTAAAAAAGATTTTCTTGATCAGTTCTTCTTCCTGTTCGTCCGTCATTGTCAAAAAAAAAAAAAACATATATATAAATAATATAATCCGTGCCATTTATTTTTCCTTCTTGCGTGTTTTTTTTTTATCCCCGCCGGCCCTAATTATAGGCAAAAAAAAATGTATCAGCTTTTGTGATTCATCAAATAAATTTTCCGTCTTGGTTGTTCCGTCTGTGGTCTATTGCTTTTGTAATCGACTGCTGCAAGTTGCCGTATCACCACAAAAGATCTAGTTGACCTAATTTGTTTTATTTTAAGTTGATTTATTTAATTTAGGTCGGCCAAATCTCAAAAAAAAAATAAAAAAAAATAAAAAAAATTAAGGCCATTAAATACGAGTCTTTCACACCCGTGAAAATTTGCTGTCAAAATACTTCATCAAATTTTCCTTTTCCCTTCCTTCTTTGTTCTTCCTTCTTGCACCTCATTTCATCCTAACCTCTTTTAAGGCTTCAGTCTCAGTCCTAGGTCCTCATTTAGGTTCTTTGGTTGTGATTGCTCGGTTTGCTCATTGTTTTGGTTTGTTCTACGTTTGAACTCTACACGAGCGGAGTGATAAACACGAGTGTTGTGAGGTATAATGTGGAAGCGTTCTGAATATGAGGATGAGGGTACTACAGATGGTCGTTACCGGATGTATACAGAGGCTATAGAGAATAAGGTCGCAAAGGCAATAGAAGCGTGTAAACTGGAAAATGCCGAGATGTTGGATGACCGGTTTGCACGTCAACATGCGGATTTAATTGCGGAGTTTCGTACCATGCTGAGGGAAGGGCATGTCCCCCCTGTTGATATCCGTGGTGGTGTTGTTGATAACCGTGGTGGTGTTATTGCTAACCGTGGCGGTGGTGTTGATAATCGTGGTTGTCGTGGTAACCGTGGTGGTAGAGGTGATATGCGTCGGAGAGCGGCAGTACCGATAGTTGAGGAGGAGGAGGAGAATGATGATGATGATGAGAATGCGGGGGCTGCTATTGTTGACCAAGATGATGAAGAAAGGGCTGATATGCGTCAAGTTAAGATGAAGATTCCGTCGTTTAAAGGTACGAATGATCCTGATGTTTATTTAGATTGGGTTCGCAAAGTTGAGCAGATTTTCCGTTGTCATAATTATTCGGAGAAAACTAAAATTAATTTGGCAACACTTGAGTTTGAGGGTTATGCTACCATTTGGTGGGAGCAATTGATTGCGAATCGTAGGAGAACACATGATGACCTTGTCAGCACATGGAATGAGTTGAAGCGAGAAATGAAAAGACGCTTTGTTCCGGCTTCTTACTACCGTGAGCAATATAGAAAGTTATAAACCGTAACGCAAGGGGCTCGTTCGGTGGAGGATTATTATCAAGAAATGGAACTTACGTTGATTCGTACGCATACAAACGAGGATGCCGATGCAACTATGGCCCGTTTTGTGAGTGGTTTACGGACTGAAATTGCCCGTTTTGTGAGTGGTTTACGGACCGGTGAAAAGGGTGATATGCGTCAAGTTAAGATGAAGATTCCGTCGTTTAAAGCGTACGAATGATCCCGATGTTTATTTAGATTGGGTTCGCAAAGTTGAGCAGATTTTCCGTTGTCATAATTATTCGGAGAAAACTAAAATTAATTTGGCAACACTTGAGTTTGAGGGTTATGCTACCATTTGGTGGGAGCAATTGATTGCGAATCGTAGGAGAACACATGATGACCTTGTCAGCACATGGAATGAGTTGAAGCGAGAAATGAAAAGACGCTTTGTTCCGGCTTCTTACTACCGTGAGCAATATAGAAAGTTATAAACCGTAACGCAAGGGCTCGTTCGGTGGAGGATTATTATCAAGAAATGGAACTTACGTTGATTAAATGACGCATACAAGCGAGGATGCCGATGCAACTATGGCCCGTTTGTGAGTGGTTTACGGACTGAAATTGCGCATCGAATAGAGTTGCAAGATTGTGATAGTTTGGAAAAGATGGTGCATGCAGCAGTATTGATTGAAAAACTGTTGAAGAAGAGGGTTGCCATAACAAAACCTTATTCAGGTAACTCTTCTACTTATCGTTCATTTCCGCAAAAGAACGAGGGTACCAAGTTTGCCCCGAATAAGCCGACCCCCTTTAACTACAATGAGGCCTCTAAAGCTAAGGAGAATAACAAGGGTAAGTTTGTTTCTTCCCCCAAACAGCCTGCTAGTGGACTTAAATGCTTTAAATGTGGTGGTATTAGTCAAAAAGCTACCGAGTGTGGGAACAAACGTGCTATGTTTGCGAGTGGTGATTTTGGAGAGGCAGAGGTAGAGGATGATTTTGAAGAGGAGGAGGAGCAAGGGGCTGATTTTGATGACGATGATGAGTATATTGAAGACGTGATACCAATAAATAATAATTCATTGGTGATTAAACGAGCTTTAAATGCAAAGGCTAAGGTGGATGAGAATTTGCAACGGGAAAACATTTTTCGAACCCGTTGTTTCATTGGCGGCAAAGTGTGTTCGATGATCATTGATAGCGGAAGTTGTGCTAATGTGGTTTGCACCGAGGTGGTGGAGAAACTCGGTATCCTTACTACACGACGCCCCAAACCTTATAAATTGCAATGGCTGAATGATTGTGGTGAAGTCCGAGTTACGGGGCATGCATTGATCCCTTTTAGCATTGGAAAGTTGGAGGATGAAGTACTTTGTGATGTGGTGCCCATGCATGTCACACACTTATTACTTGGCAGGCCTTGGCAATACGATAGGAAGGTTATCTATGACGGTTTTCTGAACAAGTACACTTTGCTACACAAAGGCCGCAAAATCTCAATTGTTTCAATGTCACCACAAGAAGCCCATGAGGAGCAACTTCGCCTTGCTAAAAAACGTGAGGGTGAGAAATTAAACGAGGGAGGAAAAGTTGAAAATTCAAAGAAAAGTGTTGTGAAAGGAGAGAAAAAGCAAGAGGGTGCTTTAGTTAGAAACGAGGGAAAAAATAAAGTTGAAAAACGAAATGCAAGGGAGGGCGCTTTAGTTCCATTCGAGGGAAAAAATAAAGTAGAAAAGTCAAAGGTGAGTGAGGGAGCCATCATTAGAGAGGGAGAAAATAAAGTCGAAAAGATCGAACAAGTGAGGGGCAACTTCTATGCCAAATCTAGTGAGATTTTACGCACCTTACGGGCTGAAAATCCTGTTTTCTTATTTCTTTATAAGGAAACAACCCCCCTCCCCTCCCCCCACCCCTATTTTCTTCTTATATCTGATCTAACCGATTCTCTTCCAAGTGTTTTTGTGTCTCTTTTACAGAATACGAAGATATCTTCCCGAAGAAGAACCCAGAGAGTTGCCACCATTGAGAGGAGTGGAGCATCACATTGACTTCATTCCGGGCTCTACTCTCCCAACCGACCAGCCTATATAGAGCCAATCCCGAGGAGACAAAAGAGATACAGAGGCAAGTCAATGACCTTCTCACCAAGGGAAAGATTCGAGAATCCATGAGCCCGTGTGCCGTGCGGTGATAGTAGTGCCCAAGAAGGGTGGAGAAATGGAGGATGTGCACGGATTGTCGAGCCATCAACCATATAACGGTAATGTATCGCTATCCCATTCCCCGGTTAGATGACATGTTAGATGAGTTGCATGGCGCTAAATATTTCACAAAGATTGATTTAAAAAGTGGGTATCATCAAGTGCGCATAAGAGAAGGCGACGAATGGAAAACGGCCTTTAAAACTAAATTTGGCTTGTATGAATTGTTAGTCATGCTCTTTGGATTAACCAATGCCCATAGCACGTTCATGCGTTTAATGAATGAGGTCCTTAGGGAGTTTATTGGTCATTTTGAAGTTGTTTACTTTGATGATATCCTGATTTACAGCATTGATTTAGAAACACATTTAGTCCATTTGCGTGCCGTTTTGGACACACTTAGGAGTGCACAGCTATATGCTAACCTTAAAAAGTGTTCCTTTTGCATGGATAGAGTCGTGTTTCTTGGTTTTTTTGTGAGTGCTTGCAGGCGTCGAAGTTGACCAAGACAAGGTCAAGGTCGTGGCGAGTGGCTGAACCACGAACCATTGGCGAAGTTCGTAGTTTCCATGGTTTGGCAAGCTTTTATCAGAGGTTTGTGAAGGATTTTAGCACCATTGCAGCCCCGTTAAACGAGCTTGTGAAGAAAAACGTCCCGTTTCTGTGGGGACCAAGGCAAAGGGAGTCATTCGAAACTCTCAAAGCTAAGTTACTTTCTACACCTATACTTGCTCTACCTGATTTTTCTAAGATGTTTGAAATTGAATGTGATGCATCGGGTGTGGGTATAGGAGGTGTTTTAATTCAAGAGGGAAAACCTATTGCATACTTTAGTGAGAAATTAAAAGGTGCACATTTGAACTATGCTACGTATGATAAAGAGTTATATGCATTGGTTAGGTGCCTTCAGGAATGGCAGCATTATTTGCGACCCAGTGAGTTTGTCATACACACTGATCATGAGTCACTTAAATATTTAAAGGGTCAAGGTAAATTGAGCAAACGCCTCGTCCGTTGGATGGAATTCATTGAGTCATTTCCCTATGTCATTAAGTATAAGAAAGGTAAGGATAATGTAGTAGCTGATGCCTTGTCTCGTCGTTACACTTTAATCACTACCATGCAATCTAGGTTACTTGGCTTTGAACATGTTAAGGAGTTGTATGCTTTGGATTCTGACTTTGGAGAGATATTTTTGGCCACAGAGGTGTCGGCCTTTGGGAAATTTTTTCGACACGAGGGTTTTTTATTTCGTGACAATCAATTGTGTATTCCTCGTTGCTCTTTGAGAGAATTGTTGGTGCGTGAAGCGCATGGTGGGGGACTTATGAGTCATTTTGGTATTACCAAGACTTTGGACATGTTAAAATCTCATTTATTTTGGCCTAAAATGAAACGTGATGTTGTCAGAATTTGTGATGTTGTCGGCAGGCTAAGTCTAAATCTTCCCCCCATGGTTTGTATGCCCCATTACCTATTCCCAAGTCCCCTTGGACAGATTTATCTATGGATTTTGTGTTGGGTTTGCCACGGTCTAAGAGTGGAAGAGATTCTGTTTTTGTGGTCGTTGATAGATTTTCTAAGATGGCACATTTTATTGCATGTAATCAAACTAGTGATGCTTCTCATATTGCTGATTTGTTCTTTAAAGAGATTGTTAGATTACATGGTGTGCCTAAATCAATCGTGAGTGATCGTGACGTTAAGTTTGTGAGTCATTTTTGGCGTGTTTTGTGGATGCGTTTAGGTACTTCCCTGTTATATTCTCTGACATTCCACCTCAAACCGATGGCCAAAGCGAAGTTGTTATTCGTGTTTTGGGTCAATTGTTGCGTGTGGTCATTAAAAAGAATTTGAAAATTGGAAGTCTTGTTTGCCTTATGTGGAATTTGCATATAATCGTTGTGTTCATTACGCCACTAAATATTCCCATTGAGCTTGTGTATGGGTTCAACCTGATGCCCCTTCGATTTTGTTCCCTATCCCCTGGTATGCGAGTTAGCCTGGATGGTGACAAGAAGGCTGATTTGGTTCGTGAGTTGCATGAAAAAGCCAAGTTGCACGTGGAAGCTCAAACTGAACGCTACAAAAAGCATGCAAATAAAGGCAGAAAGGAGGTTATTTTTGAAGCTGGAGATTGGGTGTGGTTACACTTGCGGAAGAACAGATTTCCCAACAAGCGCAAGTCCAAGTTGCATCCACGTGGCGATGGTCCGTTTGAAGTGTTGGAGTGTGTTAACAACAACGCTTACAAGATAGGCATTCCTGGTGATTGGGGAACGGGCAATACATTCAATGCGGCTGATTTGACCCCGTTTGACAACCCATATATCTGAGGTCAGATCCTTCCGAACCGGGAGGGAATGATGTGATCCACGATGATGTTCCGGATCCACTTGCCCCTTTAGCTACACCTGATCCACTTATCATCCGAGATGGGCCAATGACAAGACTTCAAAAGAGAAGAATGCGTGAAGGCTTGGATTTGCTAGTTTCTAAGGTCCAAGAAGAGTGTGGATCGACAAAGCTTGAAGATGGGGCGTCCATACAGCCCGTGAAGGCTATCGTCTGCATCAGTGAGCTTGAGAAAGCCGAATAAACTCTCTTATGTTAATTATTGCTATTTTTAGGATTTAAAAGGCCAAAAGCCCATTAGGGAAGGTGCCTGTATGATACTATATTGGGTTAAGTATTTATTTTCAGCAAATAAGAGTCATTTGGGATCAACAGAGTCAAGTTATGTCCGTCAGAAGATAAAGTGGCGAATTTTACTTGTAAAATATCCCACATTGCTTAGGTTTTCTATTTTCATTATGATTGTAGCCTATAAAAGGCAAACTATGAGCACATTCTACAGACAGTTAAAATTTTGAGTGAAATATTATTATTTGAGTTCTTTTGAACTTGTGAGTATTCTGAGTAGAGTATTCAAACCAGAACTTATCAAGGTCGTGAGCATACCTTGTGGCGTTCTCAAACCGAGGTTCTTAGATACAAGGATATCTAGGGGTCGAGGTCCTTAATCCAAGTTTTTTAGGTACACGGATACCTAGGGGTCGTGGAGCTCGTTTCATTGTTCCTACAATCAATCCTTGGGAAAATCCGAATTGAACCTCCTCGGTTCACTTCATACGCGATCAAGATTTTTGGCGCCGTTGCCGGAGACAATGGCCAATTTTAAAGATAAACGTTTTAATTCTGATTAAGAAGTCGTTTTTATTTTATTTTGAGTCTTGAGTCATTCTAGATCAAACCTGCACCTGTATATCTGTCAGAATAAGAAATTCAAAGCTCGATTTATCGAGGGTTAACCCCGATTGGCCGAGGCCTGGAAAACAGCCTTAGTTTTTCTGTGTTAGTCCCTATCGATTTTAGTTAGTAGGTCCGCAACAGTTGGGATCATACCCAACTGAAGCAGAAGTTGCTAACCTTTTCTTTGTTTTATTTTGTCTTTTTCGTAGAGAAGATCGAAACACTTCAGAGATTCGATCAAACCAGAGTTGAAAAATAGCAAACGAGGCAAGCAATATGCCTAGAACAATATTGAACATCACACCATGTATTCTGGATCCGCAGTCAGAGAGCAATATGAAGTGGATAAGAGGTGGGTGGAAAAAGAGAAAGAAGAAATCAAGCAAGAGCCTGGAGAGAACTTGAAGGAGTATAGTACGTATCGTCCAGGTGAGTTTCCTTGCGATTTAATTGAAATATCATCTTCGGATTATGATTCTGATGATCCTGAAAAGAATACCGCCATGATGTTCTTTGAGCCTGAGGATTTCCCAGACTCAGACACCGGAGTGAAGTTAGGAAACCCTGGCACATTCCGACTCCCGATCTCTGTCAATGGTATATCAGTAGGATTATGTCTCTGCAACTCTTGCTCGAGTTGCAACATTCTACCTTTTTCCCTCTGCCAAAAGATTAAGCTTCCGGTCGTTAAGAATCAAACCCGGACCATGACCTTCATTGATAGAACTAGAGATATGCCTGCCGGTCTGCTTAGGAAGTGCACGATTAAGGCAGGAAGGATCCCTTTTCCAATCGATTTCACGGTTATAGACGTACCAGAGGACCCAAGTGCCCCAGTTTTGTTAGGAAGAACTTTCTTAGCGAAAAGCAGAGCAGTCATGGATTTTGATAAGGGGGAGATCACCTTAAGATTGAAAAATGATGCAGTATCTTTCAAAATCTTAGAGCCCCTCGATAATAGGCCGGAAAGTTGCAAGATAACGTATGATTCAAGAAAGGTGGAAATTATGGAGATAGATAAGGAAGGGCATAAACATTGAGAGGTTGTAGTAAAAATAGCTGAGCAGGAATTCATGAGGTTAATGCTTCGAGAGAAAGAAGAGAAGGACCACAGCAAGACGCTCACGGAAGCTAGCCCTTCCGTATTGCGTAGTGAACGGATTGAGTCTAAAGTAGGAAATGTGGAATCATTAGGAATCACGGTCAAATCTCGATGCAGAGGCAGACCCAGTACGCAAGCTAAGCGAGAAAGTTGTGCTAGGAAGAGAGCTCAAACAGGTTCTATAAAGATATAAACCTCAGGAGCAAAATTTTGGCAAGATAAAGCTCCAAACCCTGAATGATCGTAAATCTGAAGAAAGTCGAGCTGGCGACTATAAACTCAGAACTATTTTCTTAAACCCATAAATTGATTAGGAATGAATAAAAGTAGTTGGATGAAGGGACGAGCTTTTTTTCATCCTACCGCACCCTTAGGCTTGAAACCGATGGTTGTTGGGAAAGTTTTTTTTACTCGTTGTGGATTCTAGTGAAGTAGGTTAGGATTGAGTCGAAAATTGCAACAAAATGAGTAAGAGACTTGTCAATTTGAGGTCAGAATTGAGTAGAAAGGTTGAGTAAAGTGTGCAGATAAGAAACTCAGTTATTGAAGGCTAAGGGATCAAACTTAGTATTTAAAGTCAAGGATATGGAATCAGAATTTAGGGAAGTCCTGTGATGACCTAAAGCGATTACATATACCTTGTGTACAAGGTCTAAGTTCCACAAGTTAAGTGGTGATTGGAACTTAGTTATATACAAAATGGTGTAATCTAACTTCACAATAAAAAGTTAGATATAAGAGAAGTCAGCTGAAGTGTTTTAATAAACACAGCAACTTGGATTAGCTGACTTATATATATTTCAGCAGACTAATACCCTCAGAAACCTGTTGATGTATATCTCGGATTATTCAAAGGTTACATTGGGAGATTACAAAGAAAATGACAGCTAACAACCTCTGATTTTATCAAACAAATCAATGGTTAAGATTAAAGGGACGTTGGAAAGATTCAGACCTTTATCCAATGGATACTAGTCAAAGGGTGGATGCGAAAAATGTCAAAAAAGGAGTCGATAAAGGTCGACCCTAGAACGATTAGAAAAAGCAAGTCAATATGGAGACAAATCTAAAACGGCTATGTTTGAATTTCAATCATAAGTCACAAGGATTTCTACCTATAAATAGAGGACTCCTAACTCAGATACAGATCATGATTTTTGAAGAAAAATAAGGATCAATCTTGAGCTATCAGAATTAAATCGATCAAACACCCTGCTGACACTACGGATCATAAAGCTACTGATCCAGTACAAATCTTCAAGTGTAATCTGCATTCAAGCTACATCAAGTTTACACACTTGAAGACATCAAGCTGCTGATCATATCATCCTGATCAAGTTGCTGAAAGCTGAATCACTTTCTTGATTCAAACTTTCTTTTACAAGAAATCTACTGAAGACAGTGAAGCATCTTTGGGTGTCAAGGACTGTTGTTTGTGGTGGAGTTGGTGAAGAGGCAATTCTACCCTTCAAGGACCAGTGGAAGACTTTGGAGCAGCAATCCTACCTGTTCCAAGTGTTCATTTTGTGAAGCCATAGTTATTGGTGAGGGACAAGCATCTTAGGGATTTTTGTAATAGCTACCTCAAGAATCTCTAGTGAATTACCTCCAACATCACAGGAGAAGAGTGGACTGACAGGATTACACCACCTGGAACCACTATAAAATCTGCCTACTTACTTTCTGCATTTATATTCTACATTTAGTATATCTAGCACACCAACCTACTGAATCTAGCAACTGAATTCACACACACATACACTACTGAGTATCTAATACTTGGTATCACATTTTAACAACAAGTTACAAGGCTTAATTTTTGATATATTCCGCTGCACAAATTCAGTAAACTCAAGAGTCAGCAGACTACTGAGTATCAGCAGACTACTGAAGTATCAGCAGGCTGCTGAAGTTGCCGAGTTTGTTAACTCCAAAAAGTTTTAAGTGTTAAGTTTATTCACCCCCCTCTAAACTTAACCAAAGCCTTTTCAAGGGACCAACAATTGGTTTCAGAGCAGTGCTTCTTTTCTGAAGTAATCCTACTTGTTGTGCTTGTGAAAATACTTTGAAAACTTTTTCAAGTTTCTGATTTTCAAAGCGTTGCATCATGGATAACAATTAGTATGCTAGAACAATGTTGATGTGTTCTTTAGATCGTTTTGATGAGTATAAACGTCGTATGCAGGCTTATCTAGATGCAACACATGATTAAATGATGGATGTGCTGACTGATGGACCACTGGAGATTACCAAGTCAGTCACAGTGGGAGATGAGACACAGTACATTCCAAAGCCAAAAAGAGAATGGACTGCTGAAGATAGAAAAAAGGAAAACCTCAACAATATTGCTATTGATATTATATACATAACTTTGGATAGCAATATGTATATGAAGGTGAAGGATTACAAGACTGCAAAGGAACTTTGGGACAAGTTGCAATTAATCTGTGAAGGCACTGATGCAATCAAAAAGAACAAGATCAGTGTGGCAAATAAGAAGTTCCAAGAGTTCAAAATGAAACCAAATGAGACCATTGAACAAATGGATCTAGATTCACTGCAATCATGGATGAACTCACCCTACTGAGTGTGAAGTACTCATAAGAAGAGATAAATTCAAAAATCTTGGAAGCATTACCTGCAAAAGAAGTTTGGGAGATGAAGGTGACTACTATAGAAGAAATGAGGAGTTTGCATGAAGAAGACACCTTCAAATTGTTTTCAGATCTCAAGGCCTATGAATTCAGCAAGAAGCTTGTACCGGAGACTGAAAAAGAAGAGCCAAAGACCACTGCATTGGCTGCTTCACATCAAGAAGAAACATCAGGAGCTCAAGATGATCTACTGGATGAGATGCAAGAGCAGATTGCCCTACTGAGCAAGAAAATCAGAATGATGAAAACTGGAAAGGGTTCTCCAAGGAATTTCATAAAGAAATTCAGTGAAAAGAAGAAGGATGAATCAAAGAAAGATAATGATTACTTGTGCTATCATTGCAAGAAACCAGGACACTTCAAACCTGATTGTCCTGAACTAAAACAAAAGAAGGAACCTGATTATCTTTGCTTCAAGCGCAAGAAGCCTGGACATTTTAGACTGATTGTCGGACTCATCGAAGACCAAGAGCCAACAAAGAAGATCGGCAAGAAAGCTATGGTTCTTTGAAGATGAATCAGGATATGAAGTAGAATCGAGAAAAAGGAAATGAATCGATGATCGCACTTGTTCTTTGAGATGGAAGATTATGCTTTAATGGAAAATATGGATGAAACAGGAGGAGGTATACAATTATCTGTATCTATTAACACTCTCTTTGGAAGTAATTGTGAATCAACTTGTGGTTCAAATCCTAAAAATTCGACAATGAAGAAACTTTGGATGCCATCCTTAATCAACTAAGGATAATACAACTGGTTATGAGATTGTGAAGGTGAAAAAAAGCTCTTCAAGCGAAGTTGAAAGGTTGAATCTTTGAATTAAGAGTTCTCAAGGGTAAGGAAAAGAAGTTGGACAGAATCAAGATAAGCTGCTTTGTACATTCGATGAGAGTCTTGAATCTGGCCGAACAATCTTGTTCATCCACTGCATTCAAATCTGGAAAGCCTTATGGAGATAGAACAGGGCTTGGATTTGGAATTCAACAATCTAATAAGAGTGGATCTAGTAAGGTTAATGAACCTAGTACCAGAATTGGTCCTAAGTTTGTACCTACACAAGACCCAACTCCAAAAAGTGTTGCTGAGGCTGTGAAACCTACTGAGAAAGCTTCAATGAAGAAAAATCAGAAGTCAAAAAGGTCAACAGCACCTAACAAAAAGAACAAATCTAAGGGTAGGACTGCTGTACCTTCTAGACCTGCTGATAGCAGACCTACTACCAAGTCTGTTGGACCACAAAAAGGTAAAAGTTAGAAATATTCCAAGGATAAGAATCCTAAACCTAAAAATGTCAATCATTTGAGGGATACTTATCTCAGGGGGAAAGGTAGACTGTTACCTACTGATGATGATTGGAATATTCCTGCACCCAATGCTAGAAACAACAGATATAACAATGCTGCTAGGGTAAAACCTAAGCAATGTAATCAGCAGACGGCTTATACAAGACCTCAGCAGGGACCTCAGCAGACTCCATATTACAGGGCTGTTCCTAATAGACAGCAAACCTATGGTTATGCTAATGCTTCTAACAAAAGAAATCACTTTAAACAGCATTATGTTCCAAAATGCCAGAAAGCATATGTGAATCCTACACAACCAATTGTTAGACCTTATGGATGTGTAGAATACATGTATGAACCAAAGTATGATACCTTTCAAAGAAGACCTTATGGAAACTTGCCAAAGGTCATGCTTACCACTGACCATTATGGACCCAAACAAGTTTGGGTACCTAAAATTCATTAATTTTGTTTTGTAGGGTGTCTGGTACTTTGACAGTGGATGTTCCAGACATATGACAAAGAATAAGCACTGTTTGTCAAGTTATGTGGCAAAGGATGGTCCAAGAGTGAATTTTGGCAACAAGAACACACCAGGATACACAAGAGGATATGGCACACTTGTGAGAAATGGATTAACAATCAGGAATGTTGCATATGTGGAAGGACTGGACTATAACCTACTGAGCACTGGACAGTTTTGTGACATGGGATACAAGGTCACTTTTGACAAAAACACATGTATTGTCATTAGTGAAAGAGGTGATCAAGTTGTGTTGGCTGGAAGAAGACAACAAAAATGTATGTTGTGGATTGGTCTATCATTGCCGAAACATGCACGATTGTGCATACCAAGTCGAACTTAATTGGTTATGGCATAAGAAGTTGAATCATCTAAATTTTGATTATATCAATCAGTTGGTGAAGAAGAAACTGGTGATTGGTTTACCTGAGATCACATTCAAGAAGGATGCTATATGTGATGCCTGTCAACAAGGTAAACAGACAAAGTCAAACTTCAAGTCAAAAAGTAAGCAATCAACAAAAAGAGTTTTGGAGCAGATGCACATGGATCTATTTGGACCAGTAACACCAACAAGTGTAACAGGAAAGAAATACACTTTGGTAGTTGTGGATGATTATTCAAGATACACTTGGGTGATATTCATGAACAAGAAAAGTGAAACACTTCAAAAGATGCCTGAACTTTTGAAGAGATTACAGAATGAGAAAAGTGTGTGATGAGGAAAATCGGATCGGACAAAGTCTTGAATTTCTCAATAAAGTTATAAGAGAATATTGTGAGCAGAATGGTGTACTACATCAACTTGTCGCTGGCGGGCAGGCGTACCAGGCCCGGCGGGATGGGCGACCGACCCGGGACCACGATACAAGAGGGGCCCATAGCTACATGTTTTACAATTGTGTTGGTTCATATAAGTTGACCGAAATTAATTATTCATGTAGTTAGCTGTGTTGGCGTAGTGGACCAGTTGTTGTTATTCGATCCTATTGATGCATGTTCGAATCCCTCTCCCTACATCTTTTTTTGGGACCAAGCCTACAATTTTTAACCTTTTTTTAGTTCTTATACATATTTAAATGTATATATAATTTTTTTTTGACCAAGCCTACTGTTTTTAACCTTTTCCTTTTGTTTTTTTTATAGTTCTTATACATATTTAAATGTATATATAATTTTTTTTTGACCAAGCCTACAATTTTTAACCCATTTTTTTAGTTCTTATACATATTTAATCTTTTAGTTCTTATACATATTTAAATGTATATTTTTTTTTGACCAATTAACCTTTTCCTTTTTTTAGTTCATATACATATTTAAATGTATATATATATATTTTTTTTCAAGCCTACAATTTTTAACCATTTTTTTAGTTCTTATACATATTTAAATGTATATATAAATTTTGTAACTGCATATTAAATCCTACCAGCCTCATCTCTTTCCTGCTTTCCTGCATTACACACTTCCACTTCCATAACATCAATCTATTTGAATTCAACCGAAAAAAAAGATCTTCATAATTTTATTTTCCTGCTACCTTAGAAAAAAAATATCAACAATTTAATTCATCATTCCTCCGTCCGTTGTTCGTGGCTTCTGTGTTTCTGTAAGATTATTTTTTTTTTGTTTTTTCAAATTGAACTCTATTTCAATCCGTTGATGTTTTTAATTACGGGTGCGCTATTTTGTCTCTACTATTGCTATATTCTCGTTACTGATTCAATAATTTTGTTGTTTTGACATTTGTAAAATGTTGTTAGATACCATTATTATAATTTTGCCTTAATTTTTATTTATAGGCGATTTGATTCATGTCATTTATATATGGATATTCCTTTTGTTAATAAAAGGGGGCATTTGCTTTAATCTTGCCCTGGGCCTATTAAAGGTCAGGAACGGTCCTGGCTGCTGGTACACCTCAGCAAAATAGGGTTGCTGAGAGAAGAAACAGAACTCTAAAAGAAGCAAGAAGAACTATGATTTGTGAAGCATTGCTGCCTGAAAGATATTGGGCTGAAGCAGTTAATACAACATGCTACACACAAAATAGAACCTCAGTGAACAAGAAGCTGCTGAAGACACCTTATGAGATTTGGAATGGAAGAAAACCTAACATATCTTATTTCCATCCATTTGGAAGCAAGTGTTTTATCTTGAATCATAAGGAACAATTGAAGACATTCCAACCAAAATCAGATGAAGGAATTTTCTTGGGATATTCTTCAGTCAGCAAGGCATTCAGGGTACTGAACAAAAGGACACTAAAACATGAAGGGACAATACATGTTGTGTTTGATGAACCAAAGTTCACTGGAATGGAAGATGAAGCATCAGAACCTGTTGAGAATCAACAAGACACTGATCCAGAATGTGTTGAAGTTTTGGAAATGTTTAATGACTTAAAGGTTTCTGACTCTGCCCCTGCTGAACACCCTGCTGGTAACACTATGGATGCAACAACTGAGGCAGTTCAAGGATCTCTTTGAACCACTGTTGAAGAAACAATGAGACCCCATCAAGATGATATTCACGAAAATCAATCTAACCGAGAATCCACAATGGTTAAGGGATCACCCTGCTGAACAAGTTATTGGCAACATACAGCAAGGTGTGAGGACTAGAAGACAGCTAGAAGCAATGTTTACTTGCTTTCTATGTCAAATGGAACCTAAAGTTGTTGAAGAAGCAATATCATATCCAGATTGGATAATTGCTATGCAAGAAGAATTGAATGAATTTGAAAGAAATCAATTTTGGACAGTAGTGGAAAGGCCTAATCATACAAATATAATTGGTACAAAATGGGTATACAGAAACAAATTGGATGAATCTGGTACCATTGTGAGGAATAAGGCCAGACTAGTAGCAAAAGGCTATTCTCATGCAGAAGGAATAGATTTTGATGAGACATATGCCCCTGTTGCAAGATTGGAAGCTATCAGATTATTTTTGGCATATGCTGCTTATAAAAACTTCAAGGTATATCAGATGGATGTTAAGAGTGATTTTTGAATGGCATTCTGGAAGAGGAGGTCTATGTTCAGTAACCTCATGGATTTGAAGTTAAAGATCAAGAAGATAAAGTGTATAGACTCAACAAAACACTTTATGGTTTGAAACAAGCACCAAGAGCATGGTATGAGACTCTATCTCAATTCTTGGTGGACAATGGTTTTACCAAAGGTACCATTGGCAAGACACTTTTCAGAATCAGTGAAGGAGAAAGCACCTTGCTGGTACAGATTTATGTTGATGACATAATATTTGGTTCTGAAAATGAATTGCTATGTGAGAAGTTTGCAAATCTGATGAAAAGTAAATTCCAAATGAGTATTATGGGAGAAATGAACTACTTTTTGGGATTGCAAGTCAAACAGATGAAAGATGAAATCTTCATTCATCAAACCAAGTATACCAAGGAGCTACTGAAGAAATTTGGTATGGAAAACAGCACCAAGGTATCAAATCCTATGAGTACAAATATTAGATTGGATGAAGACAAAGAAGGCAAAGATATTGATCAGAATTTATACAGAAGGATGATAGGCAGTCTGCTGTACCTTACTGCCAGCAGACCTGATATATCCTTTGCTATAGGTGTTTGTGTAAGATTTCAATCAAATCCTAAAGAAAGTCATTTAGCTGCAGTCAAAAGAATTCTCAAGTATGTAAAAGAGACTTTGGGAGTAGGGATATGGTATTCAAAAGATGGAAGCTTCAAAGTTATATCCTACTCAGATTCTGATTATGCTGGATGCAAGATTGATAGAAAAAGCACCACAGGAACCTGTCAGTTAATGGGAAATAGACCGGTTTCCTGGTTTAGCAAGAAACATAATTCTATATCAACTTCCACTGCTGAAGCTGAATACATTGCTATTGGAAGTTGCTGTGCACAAATACTTTGGTTAAAACAACAGTTAAGGGATTATGGAATTGAAGAAAGAGAAATTCCTATAATGTGTGACAACACAAGTGCAATTGCAATCACAGAAAATCCTGTTTTGCACTCAAGAACCAAGCACATTGATGTAAAACATCACTTTATAAGAGATCATGTTGAAAAGAAAGATGTGGTTGTTTTGTATATCCCTACTGAAGATCAACTTGCTGATATTTTCACTAAACCATTGGATAGTGAAAGATTTGCTAAACTAAGGACTGAACTTGGAATTATAAAAGTTGACTGATACATTTATGATTAGCAATGTACTGGAATTCACCAAGGGGATTAGTCTTTGCTATGTTGGGTGAGCTCAATTAGCAGATTAGTCATTGGTATCAACAATTCCATGTACTTATGTTTGGACAATTGAGCAAATGAAGTTGCCAAGGGGATTGGTCTTTGTCATGATGGGTGAGCTCACTTGACAGATCAGTCATTGGTATTAAACTTCATCTTGTATTATCAGTTGGACAAAATAAAAGGAATTATATATCAGCAGAGTAACTCTATCAGCAGGCTGCTGAGACATCTTTCTCAGCAGGCTGCTGGGCCAAGTCTACTGATGACAAGGTTGCTGAAGAATACGTTACAGTCAAACTTTACTAAAGTCAAAAAGCAAAAATAGCGGGATATTTATCTTATCCTTATAACTACGGTTACACGATCAAACGGTTACAACTCTTTATGGATGAGTTATGGGCCATGTGTCAAGATCTCATTTATTCAGAATTAATCGTGGTTAATGCTACAGTACACGATCTGACAGTTTCAACCACTACTCTCTGTTATATATACATACCTATACACAGAGGATACTTACAACTCTCAAATTGCTTTTTCTCTGCAAATATCTTGTGTGAACGCAGATTTGAAAGCTATCTTCTTCATCTTTCTCTTCTATAATGGAAAACAAGGATGATGTTCATATTGGCACCAGTCAAAGTGTAGGAGGTTATGTGACTGACTGTCACTCTACTGAACTAGCCATTAATATAGGACGAAGAATCAGACGGATTTCTGGTTTGGAGAACATTATCAACAGAAGACCGGAGAGAATTTCATATGTTAATGTGTTGGAATTCTGGAGGAATATTGTTATACATGAAGGTAGAGAAGCCTTCACTACAACCGTTAATGGAAGAGAGATTGAAATATCTTCTGATCTACTGAGAGAGGTATTTCATTTTGGACCTGGAAAAAATGCACCCACCAATCTAGAGGCAATGAATCTACCAAGGATGAAGTTTGTGGATGCAATAAAGACAAATGAGGAAATTGCTTCAAATCTAGGCATTAAGGTAAGGCACATTGGATATGAGTATAATCTGCTGAGCAAATTGATTACCAAGACCATTTTGGGATTCGTTGGGAGTCTAGATACACTGTCTGGACCTAAGATAGACATTGTAATCATCATCTGCAGGAGCATGAAGTTTGATTGGGCTGGATTCTTTATACACTACATGAAGAAGGTGTTTATTGAAGATAGAGATGGTATAAGGAAGTCCAAGGTCAAGCCCTTAGGTCTACTTATTCAGACCTTGTTGAATCATTTTCAGATACCTGATATTTCATCTGAAAAGATTAACAAATCAAGATTTAAGCTAGAAGTTGCTACTCCTATTCCTGGTTTGAATGATGATGAAGATATGGATGATGAGGCCACAGAAAGTGATGGTGATGGTGGAGATGATGATGCTGGAGGTGAGCAGATTAAGGAAGTTTCTAAGTCTGCTGCACCTAAGAAGGTTGTTGGAAAGAGAAAGGCTACTGATACAAGGAAAATAACTGAAATGTTAAAGCCTAGGAAGACAAGGAAGCAAAGCAATAGAGATCTGGCTTGAGTCAACCGAGGTCCATTGAAGTTGAAATTATTGATATTGGTGAAATTACAAGGAAGAGGAAAGCTGCTGAAGCTGAAACAGAGCACCTTTCCAAAAGAATGAAAGAGATTGCCAAGAAAAAGAAACATGGCAAAGGGAAACAATTGAGGACTATGGAGGCTCAGAGGGAAGAAGAGGAAGAATAGGCTATTGAGGCTAAGCCCTTAACAATTATCAAGCCTACTAAGGAAGAACAGGTTGTTGTTGAGCAACCTACTGGAGAAACACATTAGACTGTTGAACCTGAGCCTGCTCTAGAAGTTGCTGAATCCTCTCCTATAAAGGCTGCTGAGCCTACTGAAGTTGCACAAGTTTTTGTTGAGCAACTTGTTGAAGAACCACAACAATCTACTGAGAATGCACCTGCTGTGGAAGTTGAAAAGTTGGTACAAGACCCTGCAAGTTCTGCAATAGTTCAGGGGGAAGAGCAATCTGCTGCTAACCCTGCTGATGAGCATGTTAGTCAGGGGGAACCAAGTGTTGTACAGATGGAGGTAGTAGGCACTAATGTACAATCTGAGCAACCTAATGACCTAGAAGCATCTGTGGAAGAAACTCTTAACTTACTTGTTGAGACCTTTGGAGGTCAGCAAGGTACTCAAACTGCTCCCAGAAGGCCAACCATGCCATTTGAAAGGAAGGAGAAAAAGAAGAAAGAAGGATATGTTGATCCTAAAATCCTACTGGTTGCAAATTACTTTCAATGGAAGTTTGGGTTTTATAAGAGACAAAAGCCAGCTGCAGAACCAATGATAGATTTTGAGGAATGGGCTTTTGAGAGGTTAGGAGTGGAAAATTTGTTGGATCTGGTAGATACCAATTTGCTGGAAGCTAGATTGATGGATCTCTTTGATCAACAAAAGAAGGAAGAGGGTATCAAGTTCAGAGATCCCAGAGATGAATCAGACAGTGATGATTCATCATCTGATTCTGGTGATGACTTCCCCTCTGGTCCAGGAGGATTCAGTGGGATTGCATTATTAAATGAACCAAGTATGCAATGATCCATCGATATCTTTTGGTAGTCTCTTTGAGGCTAGCAGACTGAACAAATGGATGAGTATTTGGAAGATTTAACCATAGATGGTCTGGAGGCCTTAATAAATGATGGGATAAATCTTGGAGGCAACAGACTGGTTGGTGTTTAGAATGCTTTATTTGTTGAAGAACCTGCTGAGCATACTGATGATCAGCAGACTGAAGATTTGGATGATGAGAGGGTTACCGATCATAGTGAACCTGATATCAGTTCTGAGGATTCAGCTCAATATCAAGACTGGATTGATACTCAGGACACTCTATTCAAAACTGCCAATCTCTTACGAAGGATTGCTGATGTTAGGGAATTTCAAAAAGATAATATGGCTGAATTCCCTGCAATTCTTGTACAGAGAGTGTTAATCACTGATGAGCAGACAGTGATTGCACAGAGATTGGACATGGTGATGGGATTTGAAGGATCACCATTGTTATTTGAGGAGGTTCAGGCTGCTGAGGATCAGACAGCACCTGAACAAAGGTTGGAACAGGAGGTACAGGTTGTTGAGGTTCAAACAGCACCTGGACATCGGTTGGAACTATCTATGGATTTGGAGGAAACCCCTGCTGTTATTGTTGAATAGGATCTGCTTTGTAGTGGAGCCTCATCAGAGACAAGACCCTTTGTAGTGAAAGATGGTCACAGAGATTGTTATTAATGAGGATGAGCAGCTGCTGGATTATGACTACAGTGATGATGAGTTTCAAATGCCTGAAGAAAAACACATTGCTGATGAACCACAACAGGCATTTGTACCCATTTTTGAGGAACCTGCCCTAGATCCAATCCTAGAGGAGTTTCAGGGTCCTAACCCTGCTGGGAGAGATATGAGCTATGCCATGGTTGTCAGCAGACATAGGGCACTATACAATGTGGAAGAGCCTGTTGATGGAGCTGCTGGACATATGGTTGGTGGAGTACCAGCCGAGATTTTGGATGAGTTGAAGACTGTCAAAAATGACATTACAATGTTAAGAACTCAACTGGACAGGCAAGAGCAGAGGTTTGAAGACTTGATGAATTTAGTGGAGAATAGAGGAAGAACTACTGAAACTATTGCTTCCAATATTACTTCAACTCAGTATGCTCTTGCTGACCTTGCTCTGGATGTAAAGGGGATCAGACAAGGAAACATAATGAAGGAGAAGTTTCTGAAGGACCAGCTTGCATCTATTCACCAGAAACTTGATAAACTTGCTGAGGCACCCAAGCCTGCTGTGGCTGAGTCTGTTGGAACACTTCAATCTGCTGGATTGGATCCTAAGTTCACTGAGAGGATCAATCTACTGGAGCAGACTATGCAATAGAGGATCACTGCAGTTGATACTAGAACAGAGATAATGGAAGGTCAACTGAACAATCTAGTGATCACCCAGGAGAGTGTTCATGGCCTGCTGTCCCGTTTTGTTGATGATGTCAATAAAGGGGAAAGAGCCAAACAACAGTAGCAAAAGAGACTGCTAGGATCTTTGCTAGGAAGAGATGTGAAGATGACACCAATGCTTTTAGAGAGACTGCACCTGGCAGACATCCACTTACTGATGATCTTCTCAGAGAATATAAGAAAGTTTACAATAGCAAGAGAAGACCTTATCATGACAAGGGATATCATGAAGGTCTAAACTCCTTTTTGGGTTTGAAGTTTTGGGAAGCAAGAGTCAAATCCATGAGATCCAAAGGTGGCAGAGGTGGAAGAGGTGGTAGAGGTGGAAGGAGTTTACCTACCACATCAGCAAAGGAATCACTGAATGAATTCAAAGAGTATACATGCGTTTAGGCTTTAGAGTACATCAGATCAATCTTACTCTACCTGAAGCATGGAAATGGTGGAAAGAAGTGACTCCTCATATTGATTTCTCTCTCATTGAAAATGAATGGGTAAGAGAAATGGTTAGAGAAATAAGAGCTTACCATGAACAGTAAGAGAAGGAGAGAGAAGAAAGAGAAAGAAGACACTAGATCAGCATACTACATCCGCTTTATTTTTCTTTGAATCTAGATTGTAATACTTTGAACAAGCTGATTATAATGAGATATGACTATATTTGTTACGATTTTGTTTTTAATCTTTTTGCTTTGCTGTAAGGAGGGTATTGGCATCATCTCCAAAAAAGGGGAAATTGTTGGACTTATTTTTGAGTTTTAGTGATGAGTGCCAGACAAGCTGTTATAGAGCAAAGACAAAAAGAAGTCTAGATCAAATGTATAGGATTATTAGAGTTGGATCTTGTATAGGTTTGATCAAACAAGCACTGTAAAAGGTCCGCTGACTTTCATCAGCAGACCTATCCAGATCAGTAGGGTACCTAGGTCAGTAGACTAGTATAGGAACCTGCTGAAGACTGAAGGCTGAGGGCTCAAACTCAGTTATTGAAGGCTAAGGGATCAAACTTAGTATTTAAAGTCAAGGATATGGAATCAGAATTTAGGGAAGTCTGTGATGACCTAAACTGATTACATATACCTTGTGTACAAGGTCTAAGTTCCACAAGTTAAGTGGTGATTGGAACTTAGTTATATACAAAATGGTGTAATCTAACTTCACAATAAAAAGTTAGATATAAGAGAAGTCAGCTGAAGTGTTTTAATAAACACATCAAATTGGATTAGCTGACTTATATATATTTCAGCAGACTAATACCCTCAAAAACCTGCTGGTGTATATCTCGGATTATTCAAAGGTTACATTGGGAGATTACAAAGAAAAAGACAGCTAACAACCTCTGATTTTATCAAACAAATCAATGGTTAAGATTAAAGGGACGTTGGAAAGATTCAGACCTTTATCCAATAGATACTAGTCAAAGGGTGGACAGACTGAAAACTGTAAAAAATGAGTCTGACAGTGTCAGTCCTAGGAACAGTCACAAAAAGAAAGTCAAGATGGAGACAAATCTAAAACGGCTATGTTTGAATTTCAAACATAAGTCACAAGGATTTCTACCTATAAATAGAGGACTCCTAACTCAGATACAGATCATGATTTTTGAAGAAAAATAAGGATCCATCTTGAGCTATCAGAATTAAATAGATCAAACACCTTGCTGACCCTACTGAGCATAAAGCTACTGATCCAATAAAAATCTTCAAGTGTAATCTGCATTCAAGCTACATCAAGTTTACACACTTGAAGACATCAAGTCTTGATCATATCATCGATCAAGGCTCTTTGAAAGTCAAGCACTTTCTTGATTCAAACTTACTTTTACAAGAAATCTACTGAAGACAGTGAAGCATCTTTGGGCGTCAAGGATTGTTGTTTGTGGTGGAGCTGGTGAAGAGGCAATTCTACCCTTCAAGGACCAGTGGAAGACTTTGGAGCAACAATCCTACCATTCCAAGTGTTCGAGTTTGTGAAGCCATAGTTATTGGTGAAGGACAAGCATCTTAGGGATTTTTGTAATGACTACCTCAAGAATATCTAGTGAATTACCTCCAACATCACGGGAGAAGAGTGGGTGACGAGGATTACACCACCTAGAACCACTATAAAAATGCCTACTTACTTTTCTGCATTTATATTCTACATTTAGTATATCAGCACATCAACCTCATGAATCTAGCAAATGAATTCACACACACATACACTAATGAGTATCTAATACTTGGTATCACATTTTAACAACAAGTTACAAGGCTTAATTTTTGATATATTCCATTTGCACAAATTCGATAAACTCAGCGATCGTGAGACTATCGAGTATCGCCAGACTCATGAAGTATCGCCAGGTTCTTGAAGTTCTTGAGTTTGTTAACTCCAAAAAGTTTTAAGTGTTAAGTTTATTCACCCCCTCTCTAAACTTAACCAAAGCCTTTTCAAGGGACCAACAGAGATACTTAGCGCAGATTATTCAAGGACTATTTACGCCCGACGCATTACGAGTCGATCCAGCTCTTCTTTAGCTCCACCCAACGAAGCTAAGTTCCTTTTCGTTTTCACTTTTACATCTTACACATTGAGGACAATGTTTCGATTAAGTGGGTGGGTAGGGAACGTCACTTAGCTTCTTAGCATTATATTCCGTGAATTGCGTGATTATCTTGATTCTCTTGGATGCACAATTCACCACCTAGACTTTGATTCATTTCGTCAGAATTTCGAAAAAATATGACATCTTTGATCTGTTCGAGTTAATTGACTTCATCTTTGTTTTACTTTTTACGAGTGAAGGTTATGTCCACTTCTGAAGTAGTGGCGTACTAAGAGCATATTCTGTTATGAGCCACCATTTTAATCACGAATAACTCACTTTCCTTGGTGTGTAGTCGATAGCATATTGCTTTGACTAGAGTTGACCCTGGCTTTATCCCGAATTAAGTTTCACCAACGCTTATAAAGGCAAGAGAATTTCGGATTCGGTAGTTTATCAAGAGTGGGGCCATGAGGATAGATAAACCAATGAGAGTTCACCCGCCATGAAAGAGTAGTTCATTGAAATATATACATCTATAATCTCTTTGGCAAAAATTGAGTCGATGGAGCGTAAAACGCACGACTTTTGCATAGACCGATAAACGCGAGCCTAGGAGTAATAAAAGCTCGGTTCTCGATCCGCCTTGACCAGTTAATTTAATTCATAAATAACATGTTTGAGACTGGTTAGTTCGCCTACGGGTTGACGTAATGTGAGGTTGTCTGCATTACTAAGCGATAGTGAAAGTTATTGCACACACACATTGGCTCATGACGTGAATAGTGTTTAATGCGTTACTAATGGATATGAGTAACATGGTCTTGATCTTGACTTTGTGAGGCATAGTTGTTTTGAATTAACTTGCATATTGATCAGATTGTCATTATTTTTTTGCCTTTTTGTTCAGGACGATCAAAAGCTAAGTGGGGGGTAGTTGATAACGCCCTAAATGGTACCAATAATTATAACTATATTCACCCCGAATTCTGCTCAAGAGAGGATAAATAGGCTCCTTATTATGTGGAATATGTGTTAAATGCTATGTGCGTGTTTATAGGATCATAATTCTGCATCTATGCTATTTTCCCGAAGATTTGGTACTGTTTTGTCTCGTTTTGTGTGTTTTATAGGAGGTACCGAATCTGGAGCATTGGCGAAAGGATCTGGGCCAAAAGGAGTATGCTGGGCCAAGTAAATAAAGTCCAAGAAGAAGTCTGTTGAAGAAAAGAAGAAAAGTTGGCCCGATTAATCGAGGTCCATGCCCGATAAATCGAGGACTTGTTGAACACAAAATAGATTCTGCCGCCTCTACTAGGTCGGTTAGTGTTTCTGAGAGTCATAAGTCGGTCATTGTATCTATATAAGGCCGCATTAACAGATTATTGTATAAGTTTTCATAAGCACTCAATTATATTCAATCTTTTATATACAATTTGATGAAATAAAGTTATTCCAAGCTTTTGAGGAGTTGTTTCTGGTTTTCTCCCTTTTTCTATCATCTCTAGCTTGAGTAGATCGAGCTACATCTCCATTGTTGAAGGTATGAAGCTTTGAACGTTCATTTTTGTCTTCAATATGGTAATTCTGTTCGTATTTATGTGTTTTAGTTAATCTGCATGTCTAAAGTCCCCATGATTTACTTAGATTAATCGTAATTGAGCAATATAGATCCAGAGATAGGAAAACCTGACCCCGATAAATTGGCAGTCTATACCGATTTACCGAGGCAAAATTTAGAAAACCTAAAGCCCGGGATTCACTACAATGACTACGTTTATCGCATGAGTTTAATTAACAGTAGGTTAGATCTGGCCAATCTGCTTATTGTAATCGTAAACTAGAATGAAATACGAATAGTGAAGTGCTAAGTTTGCACATAGTCTTGAATGGACTCTTGGAGCGTCTTTGATCAATGTTTGATAAATTGTCTAGGTAGGTTAGCGGTATGAGTTAGCGCTCGATATCGGCAATTCTAGTTCTCTATGCGTATGGGCTATTACGGACCAATTAAGGAGGGTAGCTTGCGTATGGATTGTCTAATACCATTTTCGGAGTAGATAGGGTTAGAAGTTGATAATGATAATGATAATTAAAACGAAAGCTCACGATTAATTTAAGGAAATTATGTGAGGAAGTAAACGTAACGATTAGCTAATCCAAGTTAGTAGATTGGTGAGAAGAGAGGGAGGGATACCAAGTTTGTTTTATGTTCATTGTTGGTCCATGACCGCCTCTATGTTGCTTCTTAATTAGGTTAGAATCGTTTATAATTAAAGTTGCATCGTCTCTGTGGGATCGACCTTGATTTGCATTTAATATACTACTATGTACCTAGTATTCTTCCTAGGAATATCAACGTTAGTGACTTATACGCGATCAAGATTTTTGGCGCCGTTGCCGGAGACAATGGCCAATTTTAAAGATAAACGTTTTAATTCTGATTAAGAAGTCGTTTTTATTTTATTTTATTTTATTTTATTTTGAGTCTTGAGTCATTCTGGATCAAACCTGCACCTGTATATCTGTCAGAATAAGAAATTCAAAACTCGATATATCGAGGGTTAACCCCAATTTACCGAGGCCTGGAAAACAGCCTTAGTTTTTCTGTGTTAATCCCTGTCGATTTTATTTAGTAGGTCCGCAACAGTTGGGATCATACCCAACTGAAGCAGAAGTTGCTAACCTTTTTCTTTGTTTTATTTTGTCTTTTTCGTAGGAAGATCGAAACACTTCAGAGATTCGATCAATCCAGAGTTGAAAAATAGCAAACGAGGCAAGCAATATGCCTAGAACAATATTGAACATCACACCAATTTCCATGTATCCTGGATCCGCAGTCAGAGAGCAATATGAAGTGGATAAGAGGTGGGTGGAAAAAGAGAAAGAAGAAATCAAGCAAGAGCCTGGAGAGAACTTGAAGGAGTACAGCACGTATCATCCATGTGAGTTTCCTTGTGATTTAATTGAAATATCGTCTTCGGATTATGATTCTGATGAACCTGAAGAGGATCCCGACATGATGTTCTTTGAGCCTGAGGATTACCCAGACTTAGACACCGGGGTGAAGTTAGGATACCCTGGCACATTCCGACTCCCGATCTCTGTCAATGGTATATCAGTAGGATTATGTCTCTGCAACTCTGGCTCGAGTTGCAACATTCTACCTTTTTCCCTCTGCTAAAAGATTAAGCTTCCGGTCGTTAAGAATCAAACCCGGACCATGTTCTTCATTGATAGAACTAGAGATATGACTGCCGGTCTGCTTAGGAAGTGCACGATTAAGGCAGGAGGGATCCCTTTTCCAATCGATTTCACAGTTATAGACGTACCAGAGGACCCAAGTGCCCCAGTTTTGTTAGGAAGACCTTTCTTAGCGACAAGCAGAGCAGTCATGGATTTTGATAAGGGGGAGATCACCTTAAGATTGAAAAATGATGCAGTATCTTTCAAAATCTTAGAGCCCCTAGATAATAGGCCGGAAAGTTACAAGATGACGTATGATTCAAGAAAGGTGGAAATTATGGAGATAGAGAAGGAAAGGCATAAACATTGAGAGGTTGTAGTAAAAACAGCTGAGCAGGAATTCATGAGGTTAATGCTTCGAGAGAAAGAAGAGAAGGACCACAACAAGACGCTCACGGAAGCTAGCCCTTCCGTATTGCGTAGTGAACGGATTGAGTCTAAAGTGGGTAATGTGGAATCATTAGGAATCACGGTCAAATCTCAATACAGAGGCAGACCCAGTACGCAAGCTAAAAGAGAAAGGTGTGCTAGGAAGAGAGCTCAAAGAGGTTCTATAAAGATACAAACCTCGGGAGCAAAATTTTGGTAAGATAAAGCTCCAAACCCTAAATGATCGTAAATCTGAAGAAAGTCGAGCTGGCGACTATAAACTCAGAACTATTTTCTTAAACCCACAAATTGATTAGGAATGAATAAAAGTAGTTGGATGAAGGGACGAGCTTTTTTTCATCCTACCGCACCCTTAGGCTTGAAACCGATGGTTGTTGGGAAAGTTTTTTTACTCGTTGTGGATTCTAGTGAAGTAGGTTAGGATTGAGTCGGAAATAGCAACAAAAGGGGTAAGAGACTTGTCAATTTGAGGTCGGAATTGAGTAGAAAGGTTGAGTAAAGTGTGCAGATAAAGAGTACAAAGAAAACTGGGGAAAAGAAGCCTCGATTAATCGAGACTTACCTCCGATTTACCGAGCTAAAAATTTCAGTTTTTTGAATGTCAGATTCAAAAGCTGAATTTTTAGAGACACGTGGAGGACACACATTGCATCAGACACCTCCAGTCAGCAGAAACCGTCCTATTTTCCCTATTTTCAAAATTTTCATCCTTTCCCACACTCCACCATAACTCCACCTCAATCCCATCAATCACCCCCTCAAATCCCTCACCCTAATTACTCCTCTACCACTATCCCACTAAATCCTTGCACCTTCTATCATTTCTCCTATTTAAACCAACCTTTCATCACCAATATCATCAATCTCATCACTATTATCTCCTTCAACCACCAAAATTTCTCCACTCCTTCCCTAATAGAAAATACGGCAACCATCACCACCAATATCACCATCATACCTCCATCAAACCTGCACCTTTTTCCTTCATTCATCAACCAAAACACCATTTATCCACCTCTGTTACTGATTATTCGTGCTGTTGTGCTAGTGAAGTGCTGCAGTTTTTCATCTTTTATTATCAGAAGCATTGTCCTAGAAGAAATCCAGAAAAAGTCAGGCCGGCAAATCGAGCCTCACTCCCGATTTACCTAGGGCAATTTTTCCACAATCAGCATCATTATCAGGTATTGTCATCATTCAGGATGGGTCCCAAGCGTAGCCGATCTATCCTTCATCCCACTGGTTACCAGAGTATCTACGGAGATGCTAACCCCTTGATAGACAGGGTTGAGAAATTTCATTCATTGGAGATCTACGAGTCGTTCCGAGGGCATTGGAATGGAAGACCCGTTGCTCGAGAATGAGGAGTAGAGTTGGGCGATTGCGGTTCAATCTTTCCATGAGCCCTTAAAAAGCAAGACATTTTAGATAAGGCTAGCCACCAACACGGTTCAATGCCACGGTGGTAAGGGAATTTTACGCTTACGTTTCGTATAACCCTGGAGCTACATTTGCTATGGTCCGTGGGGTTAAAGTTTATTTTTCTATTGAGCGGATCAATTCTCATTTTGGGGTTCGCAATCCACCGATGGGCCCAAACGACTACACATCCTCGAGAAATGTTGAAGACTTAGAGAGTATGGATATGATTGCTGAATTCTTTGGGGTACAATGGAAGCGCGACCCTTTGGGAGCCCCCACCATCTTCCTAGAAAATGAGTTATCATGGGATAGAAAGTTGGTCAATAGGTTTGTTTGTGCTCGACTTCTGCCGACCCAGCACTCAACGTCTATCACACCGACAAGGGCAGAGTTGATGTTCTACCTGGAGCAGGGATCTCCGGTCATCATCAGTCTACTGATGCATAGCTGTATTCACAAGCTTGCCGCCACATCTCTGCGTGATCAGTTACCATATGGACCGATGATTGACATGTTTGCTTTGGAGGACGAGGTCAAAGTTCTTGTTAGTGATGAGTGGGAAGACCCTGAGCCAAATATTAGTTCATAGTCAGTTTTTAGAGGGCAAAGACGGGTTGGAAAGAGAGCGGAGAGAGCGTACTCTGGTCCTCGTAGCACCTCGGACTCAGAGACCCTTGCTAGAGGAGTACTCGCGAGAAATTATGAGTCTGCACCGCAAGATTGATAGAATCATAGAATTTCTAGGAGTTCCGCCTGCTACCCCACCACCTAGGACTGCCCCACGTCATAGAGCATCCTCTTCTACCGCTGCTGCCTCCAGTTCTGCACCACCTCCAGGTTTTGAGCCTAGAGATGACTGGGAGGGTTATTCTGATGATCATTAGTTTTCTTTCTTTTTATTGTTGTTCTTTTCCATTTTTTTGTTTTTATTTTTATTTTTCTTTCCTACCTAGTTGATGTAGCAGAATAATATTAATATAATCATTTTGACGGCTTAAATTGTTTTAGAGTTATTTATTTTCTCTTTTACTGCCGCCATTTTATTATACGATTTCTTGTCACCACGATTCTTCTTGGTTTGTTTGAGATACTTAGCGTAGATTATTCAAGGACTATTTACGCCCGATGTATTACGAGTCGATCCAGTTCTTCTTTAGCTCCACCCTTAACGAAGCGAAGTTCCTTTTCGTTTTCACTTTTACATCTTACACATTGGGGACAATGTTTCGATTAAGTGGGGGGGTAGGGAACGTCACTTAGCTTCTTAGCATTATATTCCATGAATTGCATGATTATCTTGATTCCCTTTGATGCACGATTCACCACCTAGACTTTGATTCATTTCGACAGAATTTCGAAAAAATATGATATCTTTGATCTTTTTGAGTTAATTGACTTCATCTTTGTTTCACTTTGTACGAGTGAAGGTTGTGTCCACTTCTGAAGTAGTGGTGCTTTGGCTAGAGTTGACCCTGGCTTTATCCTGAATTATGTTTCACCAACGCTTATGAAGGCAAGGGAATTTCGGATTCGGTAGTTTATCAAGAGTGGGGCCGTGAGGATAGATAAATCAATGAGAGTTCACCCTCCAAGAAAGAGTTGTGCACTGAATTATATACATCTATAATCTCTTTGGAAAAAATTGAGTCGATGGAGCGTAAAACGCATGACTTTTGCATAGACCGATAAACGCGAGCCTAATAGTAATAAAAGCTCGGTTCTCGATCCGCCTTGACCATCTAATTTAATTCATAAATAACATGTTCGAGACTGGTTAGTTCGACTACAGGTTGACGTAATGTGAAGTTGTCTGCATTACTAAGCGATAGTGAAAGTTATTGCACACACACATTGGCTCATGACGTGAATAGTGTTTAATGCATTATTGATGGATATGAGTGACATGGTCTTGATCTTGACTTTTTGGGGCATAGTTGTTTTAAATTAACTTGTATATTGATCAGAGTGTCGTTTCTTTTTCGCATTTTTGTTCGGGACGATCAAAAGCTAAGTGGGGGGTAGTTGATAATGCCATAAATGGTATCAATAATTATACCTATATTCACCTTGAATTCTGCTCAAGAGAGGATAAATAGGCTCGTTATTATGTGGAATATGTGTTAAATGCTATGTGCGTGTTTATAGGATCGTAATTCTGCATCTATGCTATTTTCCCGAAGATTTGGTACTGTTTTGTCTCGTTTTGTGTGTTTTATAGGAGGTACCGAATCTGGTGCATTGGAGAACGGATCTGGGCCAAAAAGAGTATGCTGGGCCATGTTAATAAAGTCCAAGTAGAAGTCTGCTGAAGAAAAAGAAGAAAAGTTGGCCCGATTAATCGAGGTGCATGCCCGATAAATCAAGGACTTGTTGAACACGAAATTGATTATGCCACCTCCACTAGGTTGGTTAGGGTTTATGAGAGTCATAAGTCGGTTATTGTATCTATATAAGGATGCATTAACAGATTATTGTATAAGTTTTCATAAGCACTCAATTATATTCAATCTTTTATATACAATTTGATGAAATAAAGTTATTCCAAGCTTTTGAGGAGTTGTTTCTGGTTTTCTCCCTTTCTCTACCATCTCTAGTTTGAGTAGATCGAGCTAGATCTCCATTGTTTAAGGTATGAAGCATTGAACGTTCCTTTTTGTCTTCAATATGGTAGATCTGTTCGTATTTATGTGTTTTAGTTAATCTGCATGTTTAAAGACCCCATGATTTACTTAGATTAATCGTAATTGAGCAATGTAGATCTAGGGATAGGAAAAGCTAACCCTGGTAAATCGGCGGTCTATACCGATTTACCGAGGCAAAATTTAGAAAACCTAAAACTGGGATTCACTACAACTACGTTGATCGACAGGTTTAATTAACAGTAGGTTAGATTTGGCCAATCTGCTTATTGTAATCGTAAAATAGCATGAAATATGAATAGTGAAGTGCTAAGTTTGAACATAGTCTTGAATGGACCCTAGGAACGTGCTGATCAATGTCGATAGTTGTCTAGGTGGGTTAGCGGTATGAGTTAGCGCTTGATATCGGCAATTCTAGTTCTTTTTGCATATGGGCTATTATGGACCAATTAAGGAGGGTAGCTTGCATATAGATTGTCTACTACCATTGTCGGAGTAGATTGGGTTAGGAGTTGCACCCGTAGCTGATAATGATAATGATAATTAAAACAAAAGCTCATGATTAATTTAAGGAAATTATATGGGGAAGTAAACGTAACGATTAACTAATCCAAGTTAGTAGATCGGTGAGAAGAGGGGGAGGAATACCAATTTTGTTTTATGTTCATTGTTGGTCCATGACCGCCTCTATGTTGCTTCTTAATTAGGTTAGAATTGTTTATAATTAAAGTTGCATCATCTCTGTGGGATCGACCTTGACTCACATTTGCTATACTATGATGTACCTAGTATTCTTGCTAGTAATATCGACGTTAGTGACTTACACGCGATCAGCAGCTTCAGCTGGTGATCAATCTGCTGACCTTCAGCAGAACACCAGATTCAGCAGACACCTTCATGCTATGCTGACCACCGTTTCCACACAGATTCAGCAGAGTATCATCCTCTATTGACCAAACCTCAGCAGCATAGTTTAAGTCACCATTACAAATCTCCACATGGACTTCAACTTCATGCAGGCTGACCCGATGCACAACCAAGTGCCAGATTTCCTATTTGTCTTCAGATTTGAATACCTCAGCAGACCCCCCACCTTCAGCTGAGTATTCCCAGATTCAGATTAACAACTTTGGATATTTAGCAAGTCCTGACACAACTGAAACTTGCTTCTTGGAACTGGTTTTGTGAACATATCAGCAGGATTGACATTAGTGCTAATTATTTCCACTTTGACCTTCATCTCATTCCTTAGAAAATGGTACCTAACATCAATGTGTTTGGTTCTCTCATGATGAACCTGATCCTTAGCCAAACATATTGCACTAAGACTGTCCCAATACACCCTGGCTTGATCTTGATGCAAACTCAGATCATTTACTAGCCCTTTTAGCCAGATTGCTTTCTTTGATGCTTCTGTCAGTGCCATGTATTCTGCTTCAATAGTAGATAATGCCATTGTACCCTGTAAAGTTGCCTTCCAACTTACCACAGAACCACCCAAAGTAAACACATACCAGTCATAGATCTCCTGCTGTCCACATCAGCATCATAATCAGAATCACAGTACCCTATGACAAAACATTGAGTACCGCCTCTATAAATGAGTCCAATATTATATGTACCCCTAAGGTACGTAAATATCCTTTTCACTTCTTTCCAGTGTTCCTTTCCAGGTTGAGCCATAAACCTACTGACAACACTGACTGCCTGAGCCAAATCAGGCCTAGTACAAACCATGACATACATTAAACTGCCCACTGCACTAGCATATGGAACCCTTGACATGTATTCTTCCTCTTCAGCTAACTGTGGAGCAAACACAACAGACAGATGTAGATTTGGTGGAATAGGAGTATCTATAGGTTTGGCTAATGACATGCCAAACTTGGACAATATCTTTTCAATATACCCCTGTAGAGACAAGAATAACTTCCCCTGTTTCCTATCTCTATAGATCTCCATCCCTAGAATTTTCTTTGCATTCTCCAAATCCTTCATCTCAAATTCAGCCTTGAGCAGGTTCTTCAAATCTTGAATATCACACTTGTTCACAGCAGTTATCAGCATATCATCCACATACAAAACCATATAGATGATTGAACCATCCTTCAACTTGTTGTGATAAACACAACAATCATTTGGACTCCTGCTATAACCCTGTTGAATCATATAACTATCAAACTTCTTATGCCACTGTCTTGAGGCCTACTTAAGTCCATACAAGAACTTCTTCAACTTGCAAACATATCCTTCCTTGCCAGGAACTTGGAAACCCTCTGGCTGAGTCATATAAATTTATTTATCTACATCTCCAAGTAGAAAAGTTGTCTTCACATCTAATTGCTCAAGTTCAAGATTCTGATGTGGCACTATTGCTAAGAGCACCCTGATGGGAGTATGTCTGACCACTAGAGAAAATATCTCTTCATAGTCTACCCCATCTTTCTGACTGAACCCTCTGGCAACCAAACGTGCCTTATATCTAATAGCCTCTGCAGATGTAATTCCTTCCTTTTTCTTGAAGATCCATTTGCAGTTGACCACCATTCTATCCTGTGGTTGTTTGACAAGATCCCAAGTCTCATTCTTCTGAAGTGACTCCATGTCATCTCTCATAGCAGCAAGCCATTGAGATGCCTCAGAACATGTCACAGCTTCCCTGTAAGTGTTTGGTTCAACACAATCCACTTCTTCAGCTACCTGTAGTGCATATCCAACCATGTCCTCCTCAAACCCATATCTCATTGGGCTCTGATATTGTTCCTTCTAACTCTGCTGAGAGCTATACTCTGCTGTCCAACATCAGTAGTTTGAGTATATACTGACCCCTAATCAGCAGACTGGTTTCGATCTATTGAGTGCTGACTATCCCCTGCGGAGTCTTTCAATTCAACAGACTCTACTTGAAGCTCAACCTGTTTGTCAACACTCTCAGTTTCAGTTCCAATTTCAGATTTAGATGTGCCCTTCACAGATGAGTTAAGCGTAGAATTTTCATCAAAGACTACATTCCTAGTGAGTACCCTGCTGCTTCTTTCTATTTGGACATCCATTTTTCCAATGTCCCTGCTCTTTAAAGTAATTACAGACATCCTTAGCTTTAGGACCCTTTGAATTCTTCTTGGATTTCTTCTTTCCAGAATTACCTGGCCCCCTGCTGACTCCACTGTCCACTAATCCAGCAGACTGATTGTCTGTCCCAGAACTAGATGCCATATAGCATAGCTTTGAAGCATGGAGTGATGGCCTCACATCCTCCAATGACACTGAGTCCTTCCCAACAATAAAGGACTGCACAAAATTCTCATGTGACGCAGACAATAATACAAGTAGGATCAATGTTGCATTCTCATCTTCAATCTTCACATAAATATTCCTTAGACCAAGAAATATTGTGTTCAGCTAATCTAAATGATCCCTCAGCTGAGTGCCCTCATGAATCTTTAGGCTGAACAGGCGTTGTTTCAATAAAACTTGTTGGTTAGAGACTTTGTCATGTACAGACTCTCAAGCTTGGACCAAAGCTTCTCTGTTGTGTCCTCTTCAGCAACCTCTGTGATAATATCATCTGACAAGCACAACATACTTGTTGAATGTGCTTTCTCCTCCAGACTGGCTCTCTCAGCAGCACTTTCTTCTGTTGATCTAGACAAGGGACCCCATAATCCATGTTGCTTCAACAAAGCACGCATCTTGATCTGCCACAGACTAAAATTGTTTCTTTCTGTAAACTTGTAAATCTTGACATTTAAAGCAGACATCTTTCTCACCAGAAAAGTTTGCGTAGATCCCAATTCCTAGTGTCAATTATGACCTTGGTGCCAATCTACCTTGCTTAAAATAGATAAACAGATTTCTTGATGAACATGGACGCTCTAATACCAGTTTGTTATGACGGATCGATCAAGAAGTGATGGTGATTATGAATAAATATAAGCAATTAACAAGTAAACAAACACAGAAACAAGAAGAACATGGATTTAACGTGGTTTCCGGCAATGTGCCGACTACTCCACGGACAAACGAAGATATTTTATTATCACGAGAAAGTTACAATTTACAAGTATTACGGATCGTATTATAGCCTTGGGAATCCAACCCTAACCGACTAAACAGCCAAACCAAATAATGACTGAAATACCGCAGAAGTAACTTAATCCAAACCGGAAAACCATGCAAATGTGTTTTCCAAGTAATACTGAGAACCAACTCAGCAGGCTTCAGCAGATGATCATATTGTTTACCTCCTTCAGCAGAATACCAGATTCAGCAGACACCTTCATGCCCTGCTGACCACCACAGTTTCCACACAGATTCAGCAGAGTATCATTCTCTGTTGACCAAATCTCAACAGCATAGTTTAAGTAACCATTACAAGAAGATATTATTGTCCACTTTGTGTTATTAGTGTTTTTCCCCGTGTGAAAGTGTCTTGAATGCTAAAACTAAAAAGGCAAGGTTATTTGATATAAACAATATTCTCTCCTTATTTTTTATCAAACCTACACATCTGCTTTGTTTTTATGTATATTTGTCATTTTACAATATAAGTGCAGAATTTTTATTTTTTTTGTTTCAAATTTACCTATTATTCTAATAAGTAATAACCTAACTTTTGATACAACTTTCCATACACAATGAATGAATGATATTTTTGTTATTTTAACCTTTATTTCAGACATATTAATAATTTTTTTAATCTGTGTGATTATACTTCGTACGACGGTTTAAAAAAAACAGAGGGAGTAGTAATTATTTGTCGTCACATGCATTGACGCATGTGTTATTTATTTAGCAATGTTTATTGCAAGTTGCAACTAATTAAAGAGGAGAGACACAATCATATTCTTTTTCAGTTATTGGCGGGGTTTGTCGTCGGCTTAAATGGTTATTTTCTCAGACTTATAATATGCATTTTGGCCCCTTTCCCTTTGTTGACCGAGTTCTCATTTGAACAGCTCCGGCCGTAGGGTTGACTTGGTTTGAGATTGTTATTCATTGCGACAGATCATTCATACTCTTAAATGATAAAGAAATAAAATAAGATATTTATTAACATCAATTGGTTTTAGTAGAATGATAAGTTCTCGATCCTTACATGAGTATCGGAACCGGAGGTCACGATATCGAACTCCGATTGAAACATTATTTAAATAAAAATTACTTGACGGGAGTGTTGGGAAAGATTGCCCACACTCTTGAAAAAAAATTGTGCAAGTGTTGGCCAGATTGCCCACACTCGGTGTAGTATCTTTATTAACACCAATTGGTTTTAATAGAATAGTAAGCGCTTGATCATTACGGTTAGTCGGCCTTTAAACGGATTGTGTCATAACAATCACCAATCGATAAAGATGCTTATTATCCTTTTTCTTTTCTTTTTTTAGGGTGGGGGCTGCAAAAACATACAAAGCGTAAGAGGTTCCGAAACTTGTTTTCGGTGGACACTTTGACGCTTAAGTCAGGATTTGTATAGAGAAATTTATATGTAAAATAGTGAGCGGAATGCGTATTTTAGAGGTATTGCAAGCGTATGTATGGCGTACCTGAACAAAGAGGATGAGAATGATTTTTATAGTGTGTCATCGTGAGATGGTAGTTATTGCGCAGTAATGTAGTAGTCAAAGGCGTCCCCACGTATTGAAGTAGTGGAGCATAAAACTTGGGGGCGATTACATGATCATTTGAAACGATTATGGTTCATGATATAATTCCAGAATGATTTCTTAGTGAGGTAAAGGTTATCTAAGACTAGGACGGCCTGTGCCAAATCGGGTATAATAGACCGATGTGACATGCACCATGTCTCTAATAAGAGGCCGTAGACGTCATGCGTCATGCCGGTTATGTGATACGTATATTAGAGCGACTTACACCATGTCGGATAGAGGACGATCTGCGTAATGTTGGCTGGTTGATTATTAGAGTGACTCTGCGGTCAAGATGAGTCTTGCCGACGGAGGCTCGATGTATAGATGAATATATGTCGCCCACGTAATAAGATGACTTTATCACTGTGTGAGGCCTGATAAGTGCCACGTGTATAGTAACCGATCTCTTTTTGTGTTAAATGCCCCAAGACTTGAGCTGAGATGTGCATCGTAGGTTAAGTCTGCTTATTGTAAACGTGGCACGATCTGAGAGGTTGAAGGCCAACAACTTCTAAGGTGCACGGCGTATTCCAACCTGCAACATTTTGAAAGTTGAAACGCTGATTTGCTTATCTTGAGGCGTTGTATCCTGCGATTGCTTGAAGATCCCGATGATCGGGTGAATCACGAACAACCACGCCTCTTGGCTTCTTCCCCTGTTGCTATTAAAAGAGAAGTATTCGGCTTGATTATCATTCTAGAATTACCTGGTTTTTATAGCTTTCAAAGAATCCAGTGTTTCTTCCCCAGATTCTTCAAAAGACCCAACTTAGATCTTCATAGCAAGTAACTCTTTTTTCTTTCCTTTTTTCTTATAATTTTCATCTTCTTTCTGGTGAGTCATGCCATTGAATTTTCAATGTATCGTAGATGCTTCTTCTGATGATACACTAAGTAGGGATATTTCTATTGAAGTTTGTAGAATTACAAATAGAAAGTAAATAAAATACGGAATAATTATTATTGAACTAAATCAATAAGTTAAGTTACAATGATGTTGTTCATGGGGTATTTATAGCTTCATACACCTCATGAATCAGTTATGAGTAAGTTAAAAACGGTTACAAGCAACTATAACTGAATAACCGTTTTCTGCACTAATCAACTTAACAGCCTGATAAGTCTTCATGTGGTCTGCTGAGTTCCTCGGCAGACTGCACTCAACATTCCTTTCAGCACTTATACTGTAACACCCCCCTCAAGCTGAGAGTGATACATGAACTTCTTGCACTCGGCATTCTCTTCAGCTACTGGAACTCTGAAATATCATCGAAATTCTAAACTTGTCTAGCAAATAGGAAAAAATGGGTTCATCTAAGGCCTTGGTGAGACTGTCAGCCACTTGTTCTTTTTTGTTGACTGGAAGAAGTTTGACAAGTCCATATTTGACTTTGTCTCCTTCAACATGACAGTCAAACTCAATATGCTTTGTTCTTTCATGAAATATAGGAGTATGAGAAATGTGCATAGTACTTGCATTGTCACAGAATAACAAAGCAGGCATCGGAAACAGGAACCTGCAAATCTTGTAGGATGTAGATAAACCATTGAATTTCACAAACTACATTTGCTATAGTTGTTTGTTTCTTTGCCTTCCAAGAAATAGGAGAATCTCCTAAACATATCATGTAGCCTGATACTGGTTTCCTTGTTTCAGGTAACCCACCCAATAATCTGTCTCATCTAAAACCTTTCGGGACAAGGTTATTCTCTCACTGGAAACAAGATTCCTTGGCTCGATTGGATTTCAAATATATCAATAGATCTATATATCGCCTTCATATGGTTTTGATTGGGAGTGTCAGAACCGACTCAGTTGCTAAACTACAAAAGCTATATACAGTGCGGTGAAAGTGAGATAGATTAGTTTACCCACTTGTGATCTCAGTATGCGGTGTTGTATTTCAAAAGTGTTGAATCACTCTGCTTTGCGAGGTGTCTTAGTGGGTTTAGCCTTTAAAATTCATATCCTTCAGGAGGTTGAGTGTGTACTTCCTTTGATAAATGGATATGCTCGGGAGTTCTAGCGAGCCTCAATACCACAGGAAATATCTGGATTTTCCAAGGTCTTTAATAGTGAAGCTGGCGATGTAAGGCATCCTTGACTTTTTGAATCAATTGCTCATTAGGGCTTGCTGTTATTATGTCATCTACATACACCAGCAAGGCAATAAAAGACTATCCTGACCCTTTGGTGAACAAACTATGGTCATGTTTTGACTGAACAAATCCTTGTGCTTTCAAGGATTCAGTCAACATGCAATTCCATTGTCTGTTGGCTTGCTTTAGGCCATACAGAGATTTTGTTAGTCTGCAGACTTGATTTGGTTTGGTTTCTACAAAACCTGGGGCCATTACTAAATACTATCTTTCAATCACATCAAGACTTTTACTCATAGGCCAATGGAATCATTTACACTCGAGTCTGCCTCATCAAACAAAGGATTGCCATACCACTTGATTTCAGGCTTTTAACCATTTAAATCCAAACACACATTAGATCCATTCTTAAGCATAGAATTTGTTGGATCCATTTCTAAATCATGCTCACAATTTTCATTCAAGGAATTAAGATCAGATTCAGATTTAAGCACATTGCATCCCATGTCATTATCTTTCACCATTGGTTCAACAAATTCATTTGTTTGGCTTAAACGAATTAAAAATGATTCTTTTCTTGAATTAGCCATTTTCAGTTAAGTTTCAAGAACTTGTTGATTACTTAAAGAAGTTAGTATAATGGTTTTATTATTTTCCTTTATTCGAAACCTGTTAAGTTTACCATCATACTTGGCTTTCTTTTCATTTGACCAAGGTTTTCCTAAAATAATATGACAACTAAAAATATGGATGACATCAAATAAGATCTGATCATGTTAAGTCTTAAGAGAAAATTAAATCAGAACTTTCTTTGAACCTTAATTTCCTCAAACTGATTAAGCCCTTTTAGACTATATGGGTTGGGATGATCAAAATATTTCAAATTAAGCTTTTCTACAGTTTCTGGGCTTACTGATGAGAGTCAACGTTATTATGCTCCGGTGCATTTTTAGCCCCCGTTTACGGCACTTTTGGCTCATTTTGTGTACTTCTAGACCAATTATAGGGTCAAATCGCATTGCACACTCACTTAGAGGTGAACCGTCACATAGATGGAAAACCTCGGCATTTTACGGTATTTCGACCCTTTTTGAGGCCTATATTTCTTAAGGAAATACGCTCGGTATGTTGTTTGGCTTATGAAATGCAGGAAATAGGTGACTCGTAAACCCGGACGATGAGGCATAAGCCTTAGAGAAGCAAAACCGAAGCCTGGAAATGGAAACGGGTCAAATATAGTTGGTGTTTTCACCTTACATTCACTTTATCTGAACATTTATCCATGTTGGAGGCACTTTCTGGACTTGTAGTCTGCATGCAAGTTGTAGATAATTGAATGAACTTTCCAACGCAGCTTGAATCACTCAAATCAGAGCTCTACACGCAAAGATATTGTCCGATTACTGAAGTTGTATCAGTGTTGAAAGTTTCATGATTAAATGCACGAGCATTTCCCGCTTGGCGCACGCACCGAGACGTTATGACAGATTTAAGCTGCGGCTTTCCATGTAAAAATCAGATTTTCCACCCCCATTCCACGTTCACTCCTACTTATAATTACTTAGACACTCTTAGGTCGTTTTTCATCTCTTTTTCACCTTAAATTAGCTCATATTTCACTCTCTCTTAGATTAAACACAAGTTAGCATAGATTCTCTCTTTCTTGTTGGTGTTTTGAGGTCTTCTTGTTTGTTATTTTATATAATTAATAATTTAACTGTGGGTCTACATATATTTGTTTACGGTATTCGATATTATAGAATCCTCATAAAAGTGGTCGTTAGGTTCGGGTTGGATTCTGAGTATTTTATTTGGTGTGCACTTAAAGTGTAGATACCTAAAGTGTAATTTCTAGTTATTATGATGGGCGATATTAGAAATTACAACTATAAATAGAAGGGTTATGGTCCCCAAGACACACGCTATTACCTCTTCTCTGTTCCCATCTACAGAAAGACCTAGGGTTTGGTGTGTTGTCTTGGAATATCAATACCTGTGACGGCTACGACACTGATCGATCTCTCTTACGGATCCAGATACACTTTCGGTTTAATTTCCGCACTATCTTTGATTTATTTAACATGAACGAGATCCTGGGGTAGTGATTTAATCACATAAAGTTCTAACACTTCTTCCCCAAGTGATAATGGGTTTGGATGAAGATTGATGCAACTTCTGATTTCCTGCAATTTGGAACTTGATTCAAGTTCATTTTCAGTTTTATGGCTTTGATTTCATGTTCTATTCTTGTTTCTTTCATTATAATGAGTAGCTAAATCCTTACATAGATAAATCATGTGAAAATTGATGAAATCCTCCTCTAATTGATGAAATTAGGAATGGGTAGTTGTTAAAGTTGAATCTTTTGATGTGTTTGTGTTTTAACACTTGTGTTTAATTCTTGATTTGATTTGATCACTTGAATCATGATTTCACACATTGTCTTTATATATGTATTTTGCAAGATGATGTGGGAAAAGGGGTTTTGGAATTGCCAAGTAAAATCGACTGAGTTGTTTAAATTCGGTTTCTTGAGTGAGGTTTTCATCATGAGTTGAGCGTCTCTAGAGCGTTAATCATGCTTTTGTAAGTTAAATCCTTAAAGGCGGACTGTTGATCTAGGCATAGGGTTGTAGGTTGTTGCATTGGCGTCTACACACCACTATTGCACCCACAAACACATCGAGAGTATGATTGGTTGGTAGGTTGGTTATACTCGTTCCCAAGGAGACGATTAAAGGGGTGAAACAAATCAATTGGATCATGGTTTGTCTATGCCTTCTTCCTTATTATCTTTAGTTTATATTACGTTTTAGTGTTAAGTATCACATGTTCCACTCTTGGTTGACCTAAACTAAGTATGAAAATGACTTTGGTACTCAATTGATTCCTCGTGGGATCGTCTTTGCTTGCTACTATAATGCATCCGACTCGGTACATTGCCGGTTAAAGTTGGACCGTCACCATTTTGGCCATAAAGAATTTTTGGCGCCGTTGCCGGGGAATTGATCGATATCTCTTAATTCATTCAAGTACAGAGGCTTAGGTATTTTTGTTTTATTGTTTTCTTGTTGTTTGAGTTTGTGCAGTTTATGATCTAAACTAGTCATGGAACGAACTAATGAGCAACCTATGCTCCAAACTCAAGTACTTCAACCATTTGTTCATGGTTCAAGTGTTGCTTGCTTTCACCAACCTACTCACAATAAACCAAAGTGGAAGCATTTATAAAATTAGAAATCCTCACATCCTCACAAGATTTTTCTTTTTCGACCAAATTTTCTCCCTTAAGATCTCTCGAATTTACAACTTCATTTTCTCCCTCCTTATTATTCTTTTCAATTTCTTTTTTCACCCTTTTTTAAATTTTTTTTTCTCAACCAATTCAACCCATGCCTTTTCCAAATCAAGATTTTGTACATCATCTTTATATGCCAATTTTGTAGATCTAGAACAAAAAGAATCATGAGAATTACAATAAGGAATTTTTTCATTTCTTATGTGCTTATTATATTGTTTCCTCAAAGTGGTACATTTATGATCATAATGTCCAAAATCATCACAAACGAAACAATCTAAATCTCCAGTTTTAAAGGAACTAGAAGAATGATATTTACAAGTTGTTCCCTTTCCGGTCTTAAAGTCTTGATCATAAGTATTAGGAGTTTTAGATCTCCCTTTACTAATATCAAGAGAATTTAAACCTTTGTAATTAGGATTTCCCCAAGAAAAGGAAAGATACTGTGACATTATTGTTCTTTTTATTTACAAATAATAGAAGAAGAAAAAAATATAGACAAGTGAACAAAATAAAAATCCTCACTTTCACTCTTTATTTGGGGTGTGACGAAACAAAATTCGACGGGTATAAAACCTAGACTGTTTAATCTATTGGTAATTGAATTAAGGATGAAAACAAGAGAGTGTGAGTGGGGGGAAGGTATTTCTTGGGGTGATTTTGACTGAGTCCGGGATTTTCCCAAGTTGCCTATGTATCCAAAGTATGAACTGGAATCAAGTCTGCCGTTGTTCTTATGAACGTTTATATAGGGAACATTTGTGTCCTAGGCTTTCATGGGCCGTGTCCATCATGAACCTTTCTTTCGTGTCTCACAAGTACAACTAAACCTTAATTATCGCTTAATTTTAGGAGATAATCTCGGTATTCAAATGATAAAGATCATAGCCTTAATGGCTCAGGATTCTTCTCATAATTATCCTGATAAATGTGTGTTTATCATTATACGCTCTAGCCGACCTGCGGCGAGCAGCCGAGGTCCGTATGACCGAGCTGGGCAGGTCTTCCTTTATCTCGTCCTGACCGACCTACGGTGGACCGAGGAACGACCTGAGCAGCCCCCTCATTTGGAGGTAGAGATCAGCCCCTCAGGCCTTCAAAATGACTCTTGGTCCTTAGAGTCAAGCTTCTAGCCTTTTTTTCTATCGTGACACGTGGCGTGGTGAAATCCTGTATCCTCATAAGCCCCCCAAATCTAACTGAGCTCTAGAGGTCTGGTTAGATCTACGTTGACTATCTTATGAATTTGTTCAGCTCTGTCTTTATGGAGCTTGGCTCTTGCCTTACCAGGTATGAGGAAATCAATTGTGCCAGATGGCATCGCCTAATCATAAATCTTACCATAAATGTTTTTGAAAACCAAGGCTTTTCCTGACCACTATACGGAACGTGTATGGGGGTTACGACCCAACTCACACCAACCGTCGTTTTACTTGTCATTTCAGGCATTATTCTCGTCATTAAGGATCAAAAAATAGTTATATTATCCTTCCGCACATCTTTCTTAGTCTTCCAAGTGGGTTTTGTCGTATATCCACACGTATATTCTGTGTATTCATGCCACTGAGAGCCTCAACCCCTTCCAGTTCTTTTGTGGAAGAGGAACTTTCACCCTATTCCGGAGAAAGAAGCCCCAAGGCCGACCCAAATCTGGTTCTTATTACCCATCCTTCCTCTGATACTTTTGACCCGGCCTTCAAATTTAAGATCCGAGAAAGGACCAGGAAAATTATAGGTAGTTGCGGTATGGAGTATATCCTTGCCCAAAGTAGCATAGCTTATATATGTCAAGAGTTTGGGATAGTGATGGATACTTTCTAGGGGTCCAATCTTACCGACAGTGTACCGGGTCGATAAAAGTCTAATAAGCAGTTAAGGTCGTATCCCACAGGGAATGTGAGGTCAAACACCAATTAGCTACAATTATCTTGATCTAAGTCGCAAAGAAACAAGAAAGTAATTGTTCTAAACTCTACTGTTAAAATGATAATTAAATGGTAAAAGATCTAACCATGGCAATTTCATTGATCAAACAATCTCTTCTTGCATCTTGGGAACGATACCTACCAACCTTCCAAAGGTGTTCAAGTGTGTGAAGCAATTGCATTCCTAAACTAACAACTCCTCCTCATACGAATACGAGTGTGCGAGTTGCACTATGCCTCATCCTTGGTTTAAGAACCCTAAACCTAATGATTCGACAAGATAAACACTTGAATTCATGAACTAGTCAACTCCCCGGATAAGAAATTGAGATCCAATAAAGGTCAACTTTACCTTCCGGTTCTCCTACCACTTTCTTACACCTAATATCTCCGTTTGGTATCCACTAAGTGTGTGTGTGTGTGTGTGTGTGTGTGTGTGTGTGTGTGTGTGTGTGTGTGTGCAAGCATTGGTTAATTACTCCAATAAAAACAAGCCATACAATGCAAGTAGGAAAAGAGTCAACACAAATGAAACTAAGAAATATGAACAATCACTCCCAATCAACTATAAGAGATTAAATTATCACAACTACATTGCCTTGGCTAGTATGGAACTAGCCACTCATAACTATGAGCACCAACATGTCAAGGTTAGCCTTCATAGCAATGAGAACAATTAAAACAAAGTAAAAGCTAAGAATTTACCAATCACAAGCTATGAACTTGAAAAGGAAGCTTTCATTCAACTTCAAAAGGAATTCAATGGAGTTTGATACACAAAAGTGATAGTCTTTCTCCAACCAAAGTAATGTTAAAGATTAAACTAAGAATTCTTAAGAGTTACAATTACATTTAATAGTTAAATGTGAGTAATCTTGGCTAGGAGAGCCTTGAGGTTTGGGGTGCCTTCAAGATGAGTGAGAGAGGTTAGGTATGTGATATCTCCAAATGAGAGTAAATGTGCTCTTTTAATTTTCTGATTTCGGTTTGCGGTGCGCGGCTGACAATCAATCAACATGCATGCGCTAAACCAGCGATGGTAGTTGGATCTATCATAAAACATTAAATTCTCCATCTGATCAGGCTTTTAAAATTTGATGTGCACCAAGAATGCTCCGGTCTACACCGGATATACTATAGAACCCTATGTTTTCCTTTAAATGTACACGCCAGATATACCAGAGAACCCTATGTTTTCTCTCTTAATGCTTGGATTGCTTCTCTAACACTCTCTTGGCTTCCACATATCCGACAGTAATATTCCAAGCCTTGGTATCTATGCTGCAAAACAAAAACACAAATATACCACGGGTAAATCTGATAATAAAATTAGGCTAGTGAGCCTTAAGATATACCCAGAACGGTTAGTTTTCCTAATAATTACTATGTACAAATGGTGGTCCATATCATCATAATATTTGCTAAAATTGATGCGAACACATTAAATGCTTAAGAAATGGGAGTAAAGCATAGTAAAATGCATCATCTGGTTGACTTACATCAACCACTCCCCACTTAACTTTTGATCATCCTCGAGCAAATAAAGCGACAGAGTAACTAAAGTCACAAGATAGGGTAATGCAACATCAAGAGATGAAAGTTCAACGAGATGATGTAACTAGTCAGAATCATAACTACATGTTAATTCACTATCTAAAAGAGTAGTGGAGTGTGCGTGTGAATACTTTTCAAATTTGTTATCAAGCAATCAATCATAAAACTATGCATGCCTCACTCATAGGTATAACCATAAGCTTAAAATTGATATCAGTCTCCACTAACTAAACGTTCGGGATCAAGGAGTAGGTCAGGTAGTTGACAAAATGGCTTGTAACGTTTAGGCCCGGGTAAGTGGCAAACCGAAGGGATAAACAAAGGAATCAAAGAGAATAAAGCAAGATAGCAAGCATCTACACCTTCACCTCAACGATCATGTATCACTCCAACTGGTTATTACCAACCTACATCACCAAGGTTACGAATCGAGCTCCGAAGTTGTCTCATTTGTCTCTCCACTTATTGCTTTCTATTTACACTCTACTTGAGCTTCACTTATTTGTTTATTGTGTTTTGGAAGCCTTATTGAAATTCTTGAATTTTTTTTGAACTTGTAAAGGGGATAAAAGAAAGACGATGGTCTCCAAACTTGATAAAATGTCATCTCAACTTATGCCAACTAATGTCGTCCAACTCTTAGTTCTAATGCCACTACCCACACAATCCATAGAAACTTGATAACTTGCGGGTTGCCAAAGGAATGTAGACCAAAATTAGGCTAAGGGTCAGATTATAATGAGGTTAATCCCGAATGGCTATTTCGAGTGGGGTCTCGCCACTCTAACAAGGCTGAGATGGGGACAAAAATGGAAATTATATTTGGGAAGGCCATTTCGCCATGGTTGAGTCAAGGTGATGCCAAAAATCGTCATCCCTACTCTGATTCCGAACACTTTATATTTCACCTCGAAAGAATATCAAGTTTAAGTTCTAGTTACAGATAAGAGTATGCTTGTATTTCGTGAATGATTGCTTGTTAACAAAAGTTCCAATTATACGTGCTCAAGGTTCACACTACCATCAAAGATTTTTAAGTTAAAATGTACCTCTAATTCGTCAAGGTTGCTCATTTCATTGAAGTATACATTCTATTAATCGCAAAACCATGCATTGTGCCGTAGGGTTGACTTGGTTTGAGATTGTTATTGTTGCGACAGATTGTCCATACTCTTAAATGATAAAGAAATAAAATAGCACATTTATTAACACCAATTGGTTTTAGTAGAATGATAAGCCCTTGATCCTTACATGGTATCGGAACCAGAGGTCACGAGATCGAACCCTGGTTGAAACATTATTTAAATAAAAAAATTACTTGACGGGAGTGTTGGGAAAGATTGCCCACACTCTTGAAAAAAAATTGTGCAAGTGTTGGCCAGATTGCCCACACTCGGTGTAGTATCTTTATTAACACCAATTGGTTTTAATAGAATAGTAAGCGCTTGATCATTACGGTTAGTCGGCCTTTAAACGGATTGTGTCATAACAATCACCAATCGATAAAGATGCTTATTATCCTTTTTCTTTTTCTTTTTTTTTAGGGGGGGGGGGGGGGGCTGCAAAAACATACAAAGCGTAAGAGGTTCCGAAACTTGTTTTCGGTGGACACTTTGACGCTTAAGTCAGTATTTGTATAGAGAAATTTATATGTAAAATAGTGAGCGGAATGCGTATTTTAGAGGTATTGCAAGCGTATGTATGGCGTACCTGAACAAAGAGGATGAGAATATTTTTATAGTGTGTCATCGTGAGATGGTAGTTATTGAGCAGTAATGTAGTTGTCAAAGGCGTCACCACGTATTGAAGTAGTGGAGCATAAAACTTGGGGCAGTTACATGATCATTTGAAACAGTTATGGTTCATGAAATAATTCCCAGAATGATTTCTTAGTGGAGGTAAAGGTTATCTAAGACTAGGGACGGCCTGTGCCAAATCGGGTATAATAGACCGATGTGACATGCACCATGTCTCTAATAAGAGGCCGTAGACATCATGCGTCATGCCGGTTATGTGATACGTATATTAGAGCGACTTACACCATGTCGGATAGAGGACGATTTGCGTAATGTTGGCTGGTTGATTATTAGAGTGACCTGCGGTGCTGAAGATGAGTCTTGCTGACGGAGGCTCGATGTATAGATGAATATATGTCGGCCCACGTAATAAGATGACTTTTATCACTCTGTGTGAGGCCTGATAAGTGCCACGTGTATAGTAACCGATCTCTTTTTAAGTCAAATGCCCCAAGACTTGAGCTGAGATGTGCATCGTAGGTTAAGTCTGGTTATTGTAAACGTGGCACGATCTGAGAGGTTGAAGGCCAACAACTTCTAAGGTGCACGGCGTATTCCAACCTTCAACATTTTGAAAGTTGAAACGCCGATTTGCTTATCTTGAGGCGTTGTATCCTGCGATTGCTTGAAGATCCCGATGATCAGGTGAAGTACGAACAACCACGCCTCTTCGGCTTCTTCCCCCTGTTGCTATTAAAAGAGAAGTATTCGGCTTGATTATCATTCTAGAATTACCTGGTTTTCATAGCTTTCAAAGAATCCAGTGTTTCTTCCCCAGATTCTTCAAAAGACCCAACTTAGATCTTCATAGAAAGTAACTCTTTTTTTCTTTCCTTTTTTCTTATAATTTTCATCTTCTTTCCGGTGAGTCATGGCATTGAATTTTAAATGTATCGTAGATGCTTCTTCTGATGATACACTAAGTAGGGATATTTCTATTGAACTTTGTAGAATTACAAATAGAAAGTAAATAAAATAAGGAATAATTATTATTGAACTAAATCAATAAGTTAAGTTACAATGAAGTTGTTCATGGGGTATTTATAGCTTCATACACCTCATGAATCAATTATGAGTAAGTTAAAAACGGTTACAAGCAACTATAACTGAATAACCGTTTTCTGCACTAATCAACTTAACAGCCTGATAAGTCTTCATGTGGTCTGCTGAGTTCCTCGGCAGACTGCACTCAACATTCCTTTCAGCACTTATACTGTAACACCCCCCTCAAGCTGAGAGTGATACATGAACATCTTTCACTCAGTATTCTCTTCAGCTACTGGAACTCTAAAATATCATCGAAATTCTAAACTTGACTAGCAAATAGGAAAAAATGGGTTCATCTAAGGCCTTGGTGAGACTGTCAGCCACTTGTTCTTTTTTGTTGACTGGAAGAAGTTTGATAAGTCCATATTTGACTTTGTCTCCTTCAACATGACAGTCAAACTCAATATGCTTTGTTCTTTCATGAAATATAGGAGTATGAGCAATGTGCATAGTACTTGCATTGTCACAGAATAACAAAGCAGGCATCGGAAACAGGAACCTACAAATCTTGTAGGATGTAGATAAACCATTGAATTTCACAAACTACATTTGCTATAGTTGTTTGTTTCTTTGCCTTCCAAGAAATAGGAGAATCTCCTAAACATATCATGTAGACTGACACTGGTTTCCTTGTATCAGGGTAACCAGCCCAATAACTGTCTGTAAAACCTTTCAGGACAAGGTTATTCTCTACTGGAAACAAGATTCCTTGGCCTGGATTGGCTTTCAAATATATCAGCAGTCTATATGCTGCCTTCATATGGTTTTCAGTTGGAGTGTCCAGAAACTGACTCAGTTGCTAAACTACAAAAGCTATATCTGGTCTGGTGAAAGTGAGATAGATTGGTTTACCCACTTGTGATCTGTATGCAATGTTGTATTTCAAAAGTGTTGAATCACCCTGCTGCAGGTGTCTTAGTGGGTTTAGCCCCAGAAAATTCATATCCTTCTAGGAGGTTGAGTGTGTACTTCCTTTGATAAATGGATATGCATGCAGGAGTTCTAGCAGCCTCAATACCTAGGAAATATCTGGATTTTCCAAGGTCTTTAATAGTGAACTGCTGATGTAAGGCATCCTTGACTTGCTGAATCAATTGCTCATTAGGGCTTGCTGTTATTATGTCATCTACATACACCATCAAGGCAATAAAAGACTATCCTGACCCTTTGGTGAACAAACTATGGTCATGTTTTGACTGAACAAATCCTTGTGCTTTCAAGGATTCAATCAACATGCAATTCCATTGTCTGTTGGCTTGCTTTAGGCCATACAGAGATTTTGTTAGTCTCAGACTTGATTTGGTTTAGTTCTTTGCAAAACACAGGGCCATTACTAAATACTATCTTTCAATCACATCAAGACTATTACTCATAGGCCAATGGAATCATTTACACTCGAGTCTACCTCATCAAACAAAGGATTGCCATACCACTTGATTTCAGGCTTTTAACATTTAAATCCGAACACACATTAGATCCATTCTTAAGCATAGAATTTGTTGGATCCATTTCTAAATCATGCTCGCAATTTTCATTCAAGGAATTAAGATCAGATTCAGATTTAAGCACATTGCATCCCATGTCATTATCTTGCACCATTGGTTCGAAAAATTCATTTGTTTGGCTTAAACATTTTAAAAATGATTCTTTTCTTGAATTAGCCATTTTCAGTTAAGTTTCAAGAACTTGTTGATTACTTAAAGAAGTTAGTATAATGGTTTTATTATTTTGCTTTATTCGAAACCTGTTAAGTTTACCATCATACTTGGCTTTCTTTTCATTTGACCAAGGTTTTCCTAAAATAATATGACAACTAAACATATGGATCATCAAATAAGATCTGATCATGGTAAGTCCTAAGAGAAAATTAAATCACAACTTGCTTTGAAACCTTAATTTCCTCAAACTCATTAAGCCTTTTTAGACTATCTAGTTTTGGATGATCAAAAGATTTCAAATTAAGCTTTTCTACAGTTTCTTGGCTTACTGATGAGAGTCTCCAGTGCATTTTTAGCCCCCATTTACGACACTTTTGGCTCATTTTGTGTACTTCTAGACCAATTATAGGGTCAAATCGCATTGCACACTCACTTAGAGGTGACATAGATGGAAAACCTCGGCATTTTACGGTATTTCGACCCATTTCAAGGCCTATCTTTCTTGAGGAAATACGCTCGGTATGTTGTTTGGCTTATGAAATACAGGAAATAGGTGACTTGTAAACCCAGACGATGGGGCATAAGGCTTAGAGAAGCAAAACCGAAGCCTGGAAATAGATACGGATCAAATATAGTTGGTGTTTTCGCCTTACATTCACTTTATCTGAACATTTATCCATGTTGGAGGCACTTTCTAGACATGTAGTCTGCATGCAAGTTGTAGATAATTGAATGAGCTTTCCAACGCAGCTTGAATCACTCAAATCAGAGCTCTACACGCAAAGATATTGTCAGATTATTGAAGCTGTATCAGTGCTGAAAGTTTCATGATTAAATGCACGAGCATTTCCCGCTTCGCGCACGCACCGAGACGTTATGACAGATTTAAGTTGCGGGTTTCCATGTAAAAATCAGATTTTCCACCCCCATTCCACATTCACTCCTAATTATAATTACTTAGACACTCTTAGGTCGTTTTTCGTCTCTTTTCACCTTAGATTAGCTCATCTTTCACTCTTTCTCTTAGATTAAACACAATTTAGCATAGATTCTCTCTTTCTTGTTGGTGTTTTTGCTAGAAGTAATAGCACCGATCGAGACACTCGATCTTTGCACAGCGGAAACTTATGTGATTTACGACATAAGACATAACTAATTAACCCTATGAGAAGGTTGAAGATTTACCTTATCCGGAGAGAGATGATAAAATCGACCAAGGAAGAAGCCGTGATCTTCCGGATTGTATCTCCGAGCGACGACTGGTGGACGTCGATCCTCGCCGTAGAACCTGCTCGATTATGCACAAGAAAAACCCTAGGTTTTTCTTCTCTTAATGACTAGAACAAGAAACTAATTTTTCTCTTCTTTCATTTAATAAGTGGTGCATTTTTGATGTGTTATTGTGCTAGGAGGAACTCTCTTTATATAGAAAAATAACAAGCCAAGAGAGTTATCTTTTTCACACCACAAAAACCTATTCCCATAAGGAAAAGATATTTTTGCTACAAAATAAGAGATAATTCCCAAAAAATCAATCTCTTAATTTTTCCATTAATTATCCAACAAATAGATAATTAAATAATTACACATGTGACATAATCTAGAAAAATTTCTTTTTCTAATTTTCTCACATGAGATGCGCCACTTTCATCATTAAAATAAAAGAAAATATCTTTTCTATTTTACATATTATTTACCAAATAAATAATATTGCATATTCATTAAATAGACCAACTATTTAATTTAATCTCGAGGCTCCATAAAACGAGAAAACACTCGCGTGTTAGGAGCCAACCCGGGGACCATGGACCTATAACCAGTAGCTACAATAAATTGAATAAAATATTCATCGAACATAATATTTCTACTCAACTCATTAATTCCAGAATTACGCCACCATAAATCTGAAACTGAACACTATCGATTATAGATATAACTTATTCTCAAAACGTCGAGTCGATAAGTGTCCATTGATATAATCATTACATATAAACTAACCCTCCATAGACTATCCGCACTGAAGTAGGATTATTTCCGTAAACCTTCTTCAATGCATCTTATCCTTATTTACCATTAACCCACTAGTGATCAATTAGTTCATAACAAATACGAACTCCCAGGATTGATCAGTTTCTAGGATTAACAAATAAGGGGATCGTCTTTCTACTTCCCGCAGGAAGGAATGGAGACACACACTTCTCACTCATTTCAGAATAGTGCCAACATGAAAGTGATTCGGACCGCGCCTCTTGGCGATCCTTAACGAACACATCAAACCCTATCCTGAAACAAGTAGGAGTCTACAATCACTTCAGGATTAAGGTTAATCCATATATGATCATCTTGTGATTTAATAATATGATCATCTTGTGATTTAATAAAATTTCTAAATCACGGAATTATATGAGAAACTCATATTATATCGGTCCAGTCCTATATGACTACATATGATATGACTTGGGGTTTTCAGTAGTGTATTACTTACAAGCACGAAGCAAGTAATAAGATGAGAATAAATCTGTCATTTATTAATTTTAAAAACAATTACATAAATTGTATTTCGGGCGCTACTTCCAACAATCTCCGACTTGCCCGTAAGGAGAAGCAACAATTGTCTTTCGGGCACACTATATCTAACAATTTTGAGGTCTTATTGTTGGTTATTTTATATAATTAATAATTTAACTATGGGTCTACATATATTTGTTTACGGTATTCGATATTATAGAATCCTCATAAAAGTGGTCGTTAGGTTCGGGTTGGATTCTGAGTATTTTATTTGGTGTGGATTAAAGTGTAGATACCTAAATTGTAATTTCTGGTTAATATGATGGGCGATATTAGAAATTACAACTATAAATAGAAGGGTTATGGTCCTCAAGACACACGCTATTACCTCTTCTCTGTTCCCATCTACAGAAAGACCTAGGGTTTGGTGTGTTGTCTTGGAAGATCAATACCTGTGACGGCTATGACACTGATCGATCTCTCTTACGGATCCAGGTACGCTTTCGGTTTAATTTCCGCACTATCTTTGATTTATTTAACATGAACGAGATCCTGGGGTAGTGATTTAATCACATAAAGTTCTAACACTTCTTCCCCAAGTGATAATGGGTTTGGATGAAGATTGATGCAACTTCTGATTTCCTACATTTTGGTACTTAATTCAAGCTCATTTTCAGTTTTATGGCTTTGATTTAATGTTCTATTATTGTTTCTTTCATTATAATGAGTAGCTAAATCCTTACATAGATAAATCATGTGAAAATTGATGAAATCCTCCTCTAATTGATGAAATTAGGAATGGGTAGTTGTTAAAGTTGAATCTTTTGATGGGTTTGTGTTCTAACACTTGTGCTTAATTCTTGATTTGATTTGATCACTTGATTCATGATTTCACACATTGTCTTTATATATGTATTTTGCGAGATGATGTGGGAAAAGGAGTTTTGGAATCGCTAAGTAAAATCGACTGAGTTGTTTAAATTCGGTTTCTTGAGTGAGGTTTTCATCATGAGTTGAGCGTCTCTAGAGCGTTAATCATGCTTTTGTCGGTTAAATCCTTAAAGGTGGACTGTTGAACTAGGCATAGGGTTGTATGTTGTTGCATTGGCGTCTACACACCACTATTGGAGATTGCACCCACAAACATATCGAGAGTATGATTGGTTGGTAGGTTGGTTATTCTCGTTCCCAATGAGATGATTAGAGGGGTGAAACTAATCAATTGGATCATGGTTTTGCTATGCCTTTTTCCTTATTATCTTTAGTTTATATTACGTTTTAGTGTTAAGTATCACATGTTCCACTCTTGGTTGACCTAAACTAAGTATGAAAATGACTTTGGTAGTCGATTGATTCCTCGTGGAATCGACCTTGCTTGCTACTATAATGCATCCGACTCGGTACATTACCGGTTAAAGTTGGACCGTCACTATTTTGGCCATAAAGAATTTTTTGCACCGTTGCCAGGGAATTGATCGATATCTCTTAATTCATTCAAGTACATTGGCTTAGGTCTATTTATTTTATTGTTTTCTTGTTGTTTGAGTTTGTGCAATTTATGACCTAAACTAGTCATGGAACGAACTAATGAGCAACCTATGCTCCAAGCTTAAGTACTTCAACCATTTGTTCATGGTTCAAGTGTTGCTTGCTTTCACCAACCTACTCACATTAAACCAAAGTGGAAGCATTTATAAAATTAGAAATCCTCACATCCTCACAAGAATTTTCTTTTTCGACCAAATTTTCTCCCTCAAAATATCTCGAATTTACAACTTCATTTTCTCCCTCCTCATTATTCTTTTCAATTTCTTTTTTCACCCTTTTTTAAATTTTCTTTTTCTCAACCAATTCAACCCATGCCTTTTCCAAATCAAGATTTTGTACATCATCTTTATGTGCCAATTTTGTAGATCTAGAACAAAAAGAATCATGAGAATTACAATAAGGAATATTTTTCATTTCTTATGTGCTTATTATATTGTTTCCTCAAAGTGGTACATTCATGATCATAATGTCCAAAATCATCACAAACGAAACAATCTAAATCTCTAGTTTTAAAGGAACTAGAAGAATGATATTTTCAAGTTGTTGATATTTACAAGTTGTTCCCTTTCCGGTCTTAAAGTCTTGATCATAAGTATTAGGAATTTTAGATCTCCCTTTACTAATATCAAAAGAATTTAAACCTTTGTAATTAGGATTTCCCCAAGAAAAGGAAAGATACCGTGACATTATTGTTCTTTTTATTTACAAAGAATAGAAGAAGACAAAAATATAGACAAATGAACAAAATAAAAATCCTCACTTTCACTCTTTATTTGGGGTGTGACGAAACAAAATTCGACGGGTATAAAATCTAGACTGTTTACTCTATTGGTAATTTAATTAAGGATGAAAACAAAAGAGTGTGAGTGGGGGAAGGGATTTCTTGGGGTGATTTTGACTGAGTCTGGGATCTTCCCAAGTTGCCTATGTATCCAAAGTATGAATTGGAACCAAGTCTGCCGTAGTTCTTATGAACGTTTATACAGGGAACATTTGTGTCCTAGGCCTTCATGGTCCGTGTCCATCATGAACCTTTCTTTCGTGTCTCACAAGTACAACTAAACCTTAATTATCGCTTAATTTTAGGAGATAATCTCGGTATTCAAATGATAAAGATCAAAGCCTTAATGGCTCGGGATTCTTCTCATAATTATCCTGATAAATATGTATTTATCATTATACGCTCTAGCCGACCTACGGCGAGCAGCTGAGGTCCGTATGAACGAGCTGGGAAGGTCTTCCTTTATCTCGTCCTGACCGATCTACGGTGGACCGAGGAACGACCTGAGCAGCCCCCTCCTTTGGAGGTAGAGATCAAACCCTCAGGCCTTCAAAGGGACTCTTGGTCCTTAAAGTCAAGCTTTTAGCCTTATTTCTAACGTGACACATGGCGTGGTGAAATCCGGTATCGTCATAAGCCCCCAGATCTACCTGAGCTCTAGAGGTCCGGTCAGATCTACGTTGACTATCTTATGAATTTGTTCAGCTCTGTCTTTATGGAGCTTGGCTCTTGCCTTACCAGGTATGAGGAAATCAATTGTTCCAGATGGCATCGCCTAATCATAAATCTTGCCATAAATGTTTTTGAAAACCAAGGCTTTTCCTACCCACTATACGGAACAGTTTTCGAGAACGTGTATGGGGGTTATGACCCAACTCACACCGACCATCATTTTACTTGTCATTTCAGGCATTATTCTCGTCATTAAGGATCAAAAACTAGTTATATTATCCTGCCGCACATCTTTCTTAGTCTTCCAAGTGGGTTATGTCGTATATCCACACGTATATTCTTTGTATTCATGCCACTGAGAGCCTCAACCCCTTCCAGTTCTTCTGTGGAAGAGGAACATTCACCCTATTCCGGAGAAAGGAGCCCCAGGGCCGACCCAAATCTGGTTCTTATTACCCATCCTTCCTCTGATACTTTTGACCCGGCCTTCAGATTTAGGATCCGAGAAAGGACTAGGAAAATTATAGGTAGTTGTGGTATGGAGTATATCCTTGCCTAAAGTAGCATAGCTTATATTTGTCAAGAGTTTGGGATAGTGATGGATACTTTCTAGGGTTCCAATCTTACCGGCAGTGTACCGGGTCGATAGTAGTCTAGTAAGCAGTTAAGGTCGTATCCCACAGGGAATGTGAGGTCAAACACCAATTAGCTACAATTATCTTGATCTAAGTCGCAAAGAAACAAGAAAGTAATTGTTATAAACTCTACTGTTAAAATGATAATTAAATGGTAAAAGATCTAACCAAGGCAATTTCATTGATCAAACAATCTCTTCTAGCATCTTGGGAACGATACCTACCAACCTTCCAAAGGTGTTCAAGTGTGTGAAATATTGCATTCCTAAACTAACAACTCCTCCTCATACGAGTGTACGAAGTTGCACTATGCCTCATCCTTGGTTTAAGAACCCTAAACCTAATGATTCGACATGATAAACCCTTGAATGCATGAACTAGTATACTCCCCGGATAAGAAATTGAACTCCAATAAAGGTCAACTTTACCTTCCGGTTCTCCTACCTCTTTCTCACATCTAATATCTCCGTTTGGTATCCACTAAGTATGTGTGTGTGTGTGTGTGTGTGTGTGTGTGTGCAAGCATTGGTTAATTACTCCAATACAAACAAGCCATACAATGCAAGTAGGAAAAGAGTCAACACAAATGAAACTAAAAAAATATGAACAATCACTCCCAATCAACTATAAGAGATTAAATTATCACAACTACATTGCCTTGGCTAGTGTGGAACTAGCCACTCATAACTATGAGCACCAACATGTCAAGGTTAGCCTTCATAGCAATGAGAACAATTAAAACATTGTAAAAGCTAATAATTTACCAATCACAAGCTATGAACTTGAAAAGGAAGCTTTCATTCAACTTCAAAAGGACTTCAATGGAGTTTGATACACAAAAGTGATAGTCTTGCTCCAACCAAAGTAATCTTAAAGATTAAACTCAGAATTCTTAAGAGTTACAATTACATTTAATAGCTAAATGTGAGTAATCTTGGCTAGGAGAGCCTTGAGGGTTGGGGTACCTTCAAGATGTGTGAGAGAGGTTAGGTATGTGATATCTCCAAATGAGAGTAAATGTGCTCTTTTAATTTTCAGATTTCGGTTTGCCGGTCTGCACCAGACCTATCTACGGCGCGTGCCGGAACTGACAGGGTAGTTGGTTCTATCATAAAACATTAAATTCTCCATCTGATCAGTCTTTTAAAATCCGATGTGCACCGAGAATGCTCCGGTTTGCACCGGATATACCAGAGAACCCTATGTTTTCCTTTAAATGTACACGCCGGATATACCAGAGAACCCTATGTTTTCTCTCTTAATGCTTGGATTGCTTCTCTAACACTCTCTTGGCTTCCACATCTCCGACAGTAATGTTCCAAGCCTTGGTATCGGTGCTGGAAAACAAAAACACAAAGATACCATGGGTAAATTTGATAACAAAATTAGGCTAGTGAGCCTTAAGATATACCCAGAACGGTTAGTTTTCCTAATAATTACTATGTACAAATGGTGGTCCATATCATCACAATATATGCTAAAATTGATGCGAACACATTAAATGCTTAAGAAATTGGAGAAAAGCATAGTAAAATGCATCATCTGGTTGACTTACATCAACCACTCCCCACTTAGCTTTTGATTATCCTCGAGCAAATGAAGCGACAGAGTAACTAAATTCACAAGATAGGGTAATGAAACATCAAGAGATGAAAGTTCAACTAGATGATGTTACCAGTCAGAATCATAACTACATGTTAATTCGCTATCTAAAAGAGTAGTGGAGTGTGCGTGTGAATACTCTTCAAATTTGTTATCAAGCAATCAATCATGAAACTATGCATGCCTCACTCATAGGTATAACCATAAGCTTAAAATTGATATCAATCTCCATTAACTAAACATTCAGGATCAAGGAGTAGGTCAGGTAGTTGACAAAATGGCTTGTAACATTTAGGCCTGGGTAAGTGGCTAACCGAAGGGATAAACAAAGGGATCAAAGAGAATAAAGCAAGATAGCAAGCATCTACACCTTCACCTCAACGATCAAGTATCACTCCAACTGGTTATTACCAACCTACATCACCAAGGTCACGAATCGAGCTTCGAAGTTGTCTCATTTGAATCTCTACTTATTGCTTTCTATTTACACTCTACTTGAGCTTCACTTGTTTGTTTATTGTGTTTTGGAAGCCTTATTGAAACTCTTGAATTTTTTTTTGAACTTGTAAAGGGGATAAAAGAAAGACGATGGTCTCCGAACTTGATAAAATGTCATCTCAACTGGTGCCAACTAATGTTGTCCAACTCTTAGTTCTAATGCCACTACCCACACAATCCATAAAAACTTGATAACTTGCGGGTTGCCAAAGGAATGTAGAACAAAATTAGGCTAAGGGTCAGATTATAATGAGGTTAACCATGAATGGCTATTTCGAGTGGGGTCTCGCCACTCTAACAAGGCTGAGATGGGGACAAAAATGGAAATTATGTTCGGGAAGGCCATTTGGCTATGGTTGAGTCAAGGTGATGCCAAAAATCGTCATCCGTACTCCGATTCTGAACACTTTATATTTCGTCTCAAAAGAATATCAAGTTTAAGTTCTAGTTACAGATAAGAGTATGCTTGTACAATTTCGTGAATGATTGCTTGTTAACAAAAGTTCCAATTATATGTGCTCAAGGTTCACACTACCATCAAAGATTTGCAAGTTAAAATGTACCTGTAATTCGTCAAGGTTGCTCATTTCATTGAAGTATACATTCTATTAATCGCAAAACCATGCATTGTGCCAAAAGGTATTTTGCCTTACTTGATGTGCTCGAAAATAGAGATTAAGTGCTTCTCAAGTATCTAGTGAAATTACTAATTGTTCAACTAACTACGTCTCCACTCCCCTCTTATGAACAACATTGTCCTCAATGGAAAGTGAGTAGTATAGATGCAGTTAGGAGAACAAGGAGGAATCAAAAGGAGCAAAAAGTGTGATGAAAGGGGCAAAAGGGTGCAGTCGGCGTAGACTGGAGAAAGGGCCGGCGTACGCCGAAGTGTGCAAATCAGAGTGTGTGTACAGTGTGTGCGGTGTGCGCCGGACTCGACACGGCGTAGACCGGGATAGATAGAACAAAGGCAGTGAAACTGGGTTGCACCGAATAAGGTAGGCATGGACCGATTCACCCGATAGGGGTGGTCGAAGCAAGCCAACCAAAGGCGGTGGAAGTCAAAATACTGTAGCACAAAATAAGGAACTAAGGGGTGCATGCATGGGGTATCCGGGGGATAAGCATCACGAAAGAGGGAGTGTAGCATAGATGAAAATAAAAAGAAGAACAACTGGATACCAATAAAATAAGACATGCAAGCCACAAGTTCAACAATTCAAGCCAAGTGCTACAAGATCATAACAACCAATAGGAAAGGGAATTGTTTGCAAAAAGCATTATTAGCCCACAAATACTAGCAGAGAACAAGCACAACTCAACCAACACAACCAACTCAATCAGTATCACCGGACTCAGCAAAGGAGGAACCGCTAGGCAAATCATAAGGAAGATGGTCGGACACATAACGACGACAAGGAAAGATCATGTCCTGGGGAGCGATGGTACACCAGCCACATGAGTACAAAGATGAGAGATCAACCAAGGAAACGACATAGGCTTTCAAAAATTTCCCCTAGACTTGTCAAAACAAATAGCTGCACGATGAATGAGAATGCCCTAGTCAATGACCGCGCCAACTCTAATGGCATACAAAAGTAGCATCTCATCATTGGTGATCTCCGAGAAGATGGGAGTGGGGTAAACATGAGAATTAATAAAGTGTTTCCACGCCCTCATGTCGGTGGACAATTCATACACATTAAAATCACGATCCGGCCTTTGCTCGTGTAAAAGTAGAGCGGAAAAAGCCGCAGAAAGCCAGATAATCAAACCTCTCATATGATCCAGATTCCATGCCTCCTCAAAATGGCTATGTGGAGGTGCCTAGTCCTGTGGAATGGAGAAAGAGGAATTGATGGAATGAGGGGTGAGAGGGATAAGAACTCGTTGGATAGATAAGAAATTGGTGGCCTCCACGGATGGGGTTTCAGACCAAACGGCATAAAACTCGCACACCAAAGAGATATTAATGCGACCCCGAGGAGCCTGAATGAACCTTTGCCACCCTCCCCATTCAATACGCATCTCTGCGTAGTCCTCAACCTTACGGGTGTTTAAACCCTTCTCAATCTGGATTGGTGAGTGAAGATAGTTCCAGAGATAACGCATGCGTGCGATTTCAGACCTATAATCAATTATGCATGGTGGTGATGAGGGCAGATTGGATTCGGGAGAAGTGGACTAAGGAGAATCGGGGGGTGAACGGTTTGGAGAAGATGAGGGAGAAGACATGGTGGACTGTTGGATGATGGAAGAAAAAAGGTTGAATAAATAAGGAGGCAAGAAGGGAGAGAGTTTTTCAGAATTGTAGGAAGTAGGGTTAGGGAAAAAAAGAGAAATAAGGAAATAAATCCGCCAGTTCCGGCGTAAACCGGAAATTACCCGGCGTAGACCGGGTATGCATAAGAAAAGTCTCAGTGTGTGTTGTTCCGGCATAGACCGGAAAAGTCACGGGTTGCGCCGGAACAGGGAAAACAGAACAACAGTGAAGAAATGTGCTATGCCAAAACTACAAAATGCAAAGTCACAAAACAAAGAGCTAAGAACAGGCAATGCAATAAAGATGATAGAAAAGGGCATGTTCAAATCATGAAATCAAACTACCAGCAACACACGAGAATGCACTGGCATAAATACTCGTATGTCAAGAAAATAGCAAACAACGTCTCAAGTCGTAGCAACACACACAAAGTAGTAGCACACAAAGTTTTGCAACAACTCCAAAAGAAAAGTCTGGGCCACAGACGGCCATCAAAACAAACGAAGTAGAGTTCTGGTGAATGACAAGGATAAACTCAATCATCATGATCAGACTCAGAGTTATCAACGCTCTGTCTCTGTACTGCATCAACCAACTCTGCATCACTCATACCAACTGTGCGCATAGGAGGAAAACTCATCGGGTACAATAGACTAGCTCCCTAGAAGTCTGCAGCATGTGGATTGCTCAGCATCTGAACGGGCTCTGAAGGTAAGGCAGCAGAAGCCAAAGTCTCAAATCCAACACTAGCAGCGACAGTAGACATGGTCACCGAACCATCCAAACCAAAGCTACTCAAACCTATACTGATGGAAGAAGCAGACGGCGGCATCTCGACTTCCAAGAAAAAAATAGCCTCAGCACATGTACCTGTAGACATAAATTGATACACCACCCGGAGGAACAGAAGTTCTAGGGTAAGCTTGGTGGGTAGTATAGAGAGGCACAGTAGGTACCCAAGCAGGTAAAGCATAGGGGTTACTCTGTCATGAGTCTAGATCATCTGAAATCTGAGCAGCAGCAGGGTAGAGAGTTCTAAGAAAAGCAGCTGACCTCGCAGACCAAGACGTAAATCATCAGCCCACTGGCGAGCTCTCTCAAAACCTAAAGTGAGATTCGCATTATAAACCACTTCGCCACCACGAAGGAAAGCCATCTCAGACTCAAGGAAGTCTAGCCAAGATGCAAAGGTAGGGTCTTGAACCGGATTCGTGCCAAGAAATGGGATGCTAGATGAGCTAGGTCTTGGTGCACTTCGAGAGGGTGTGTCTTGGGGCAATTCAGGAGCGTTAAAAGCAAGACGGATAGCAGGAAGCTCAGGAAGATGAGGGCCAATCAAGGTCGTAGAGGGTGGAATGAGTCTATCACCTGGGAGACTACAAACTTGAGCATGCTTACAGAGAGCAGAGATAAGGCCCGGAAAAGGCATGTTGCCATTCTTAAAACGACTGAAGGCAAAGTCTAAAGCTTTCCTATGAATGAGCTGGCCTACATCTACTGGGATGTTCCTCACAATTGCGCACGCGAGACAGGCATCGTCATATGTGAATGCACTAATGTGCCAAGATGGATAAACATTGTGGCTCATAAGGTGTTTCAAGGCTCTAACTTCTTTGACACATCCACCAAACTTAAATCTCTTTTCAATCCACGTGGCGGATAGATCAAAAGCATTTTGAGCCTTGAGAGCTCGTGTTTGCACATGTCCCTCATCATCAAAGTTCCAAACAGTGGAGTAATCCTTCTCATAAGGAACATCAGGAATACCATTAAAGGCATTAATGGTCTCAGGAGAGAAGGGAACTGGGGTGTTTCGAATGGAAATGGAAGCCACTTGCTCATCTTCCTGAGGTTCGACAATCGAGAGCATAGCATAAAACTCGGCTACCATCGTAGCATTGATAATCTCGGTCCAAGTTTCTGCAAGCCTTAACCAACCACGACTCTCGATGACTCGACGGAAATCTGGGCTAAGAGATTCAAACTCGACACCACGCTCGAGGAGAAGATTACACGCACCAAGTATTCATCATAAGCCTTAATGGCAGCCTTGGGAGACGTTTTTCGAAAAGTTATGGTTTTCTCGACACTAGTGAGAGGACGGGGTTGATGGATGGGTAAAGGGATAGACGGAGCACTAGTCTTACGTTTCTTACCGGAGTCCTTGTTACGAATGTTGGAGGATTCGGCCATGACTAAGGTGGTGATCAAAACAAACAACAATAATTAAACCAACAAAGATCAATTATATCTTCCATTTCAAAAATCAAAAGGAATAACAGTGAAAAAAAATTCTTTAAAATGAAAGAGGAAACCGATTACCTTATTGTTGTGTTGATTCACCGGAAAAGATGGGGAACTAGGCCGGAAAAGATGATGACTTGCCAGAATGATTGAATGTGCTCTCCAACTTGAATAAACCGGTACTTTTCTTCAAGAGAGGGCAAGAGAGAAAGAAGGGAGGAGAAGAATTTGGGTAGTGAAGTGTGGTATAAATGGTGCTTGGGTAGAGTGGTTTTTCTTGAATGGTGGTGAATAGAGGTGAAAATTGGGAGAAAAATGGGAAGAAAACCGATGGGGAAAGTTATGGTGAGAGAGAGAAGAAGAAAAACCGATTTAAATTCCAAAACTGCCATTCCGGCGCAGACTGGAAACTATCCGGTGTACGCCGTAAAACACAGACAAACTCTCAGGTTTTTCTTGGAAAATCCGGCATAAACCGAGGACTCACGGTGCACGCCGTGTTCAAATTTTCCCAAAACAGAGCCTTTCCCTCATAACCTCGGCGTAGGCCGGCCTAACCCCGGCGCAAGCCGAAGACCATCAGAGTCTAAAAGGTCCTTATTATCCAACGTCGTTCACCAAACCAGCTAAGCATGCTTTGAGACAAAAGATTATACAATTACGGGATGCCTCCATGTAGCGCTTTTGTTTAACGCCGTTTGCTAGATGAGATTATACGGTAGAAAAGATGGTAATTATACAGATTATTGTGCGCGGATACTACTAAACACTACTCATATAAGCACGTAACAAGTACGCATAACAAGACCAACCAAAATATTCATATGCTTTAGGAATAATGAAAAGATAGTACCCATGGTTGTGCTAAATTTATAGTCTATAGCTAGACTATCCCATGCTTTAGTCAGTTGGAGGGTCAGTAAGGAACATCACCTCCTTAGTTTGAGGGATTACTTCCTCCTCGACAAATAATTTCACCCTATGGCCATTTGCCAGAAATGTAGTTTCTCCATCATTCAATTCCACAGCTCCGGATGCATGCACTTTGGTCACCACGAATGGTCCTGTCCACCTAGACTTAAGTTTACCTAGAAACAATTTCAAACGTGAATTGTACAAGAGCACCTTGTCACCTACATAGAACTCACGACGAAAGATTCTTTTATCATGGAAAGACTTCGTGCGTTCTTCATAGATTCGGGCATTCTCATAAGCATAAAGGCGAAACTCCTCAAGTTCCGTGAGTTGGACCAATCTATGCTCACCAACGGCCTTGGGGTCAAATTTAAGAAACTTGACGCCCAAAAGGCTCGATGTTCTAATTCAACCGGAAGATGACAAGACTTGCCAAAAACTAGTCTATAAAGGGAACAACCAATCGGTGTTTTGAAGGCTGTCCGGTAGGCCCACAATGCATCATCTAATCTCACCGCCCAGTTCTTACGATTTGCGTCAACCATTTTTTCAATAATCCTCTTTACCTCTCGGTTTGATACCTTAACTTGCCCACTTGTTTGTGGGTGGTACGGTGTACAGTGCTTCACACCATACTTTTCAATCAATTTGGTGAATGGTCAATTAATGCGACCCTATATCACTAATGATGACCCGAGGAGTACCAAATCTTGTGAAGATATTCTTTTTAAGAAATTTCATCACCACTCCAGTATCATTATTGGGAAGAGCTTGGGCTTCAACCCATTTAAAAACATAGTCGACAATCACCAAAATGAACTTCTTACCAAACGATGGAGGAAATGGTCCCATGAAATCGATGCCCCATACATCAAATAGTTCACACTCCATTATAGGTTGGAGAAGCATTTCATGTTTCTTAGAAACATTTCCCCACTTTTGACATTACTCACAAGATCGTTCATAGCGATGTGCATCTTTGTACAATGTTGGCCAATAAAACCACATTGCAACACCTTGTAGGGGGTCTTCCACCCTCCATGGTGGCCGCCAACCTCACGACCATGGAAAAAGGATAAGATACTCAAAATTTCACTATCGGGAACGCATCTCCTAATGATGCCATCCGAACACCTTCGAAAAGGTCCTATTTTTCCCAATAGTAGAATTTCAAGTCATGAAAGAACTTCTTTTTCTTTTCCCATGTCCAATAAGATGGAACATACTCATACGTAAAATAATTAACGATGTTATCAAACCATGGAGATCTCTCCTTCAGCATAGAACCAGCTTTGATGAGTTGCATCGTTGGGGAAGCATCAACCCTAAGGAGTTGTTCGTCTGGAAACGAGTCGTTGATCTCTCTCCTTTAACCTTCCTCTTCAATGTATTCCAAGTGACTCAAGTGGTCCGTAACCACATTCTCTCTACCCTTTTTATCTTTGATGTCAATGTCAAATTCTTGAAGTTGGAGAATCCATCTAAGAAGTCGCGGCTTTGCATTCTTCTTGTTTAACAAATACTTTAATGCCGCATAATCGGTGTAGACAATAACTTTAGAACCCACAACATATGAGCGAAATTTATCCAATGCAAACACTATAGCAAGAAGCTCCTTTTCGGTTGTGGCATAATTGATTTGTGCCGCATTCAGTGTGTGGGATGCATAGTAAATTTCCTTAAGAACCTTGTCATGACGTTGGCCCAACACGGCCCCAACCGCCAAATCGCTGGCATCACACATGAGCTCAAACAGTAAGGTCCAATCCAGTGCCACAAGAACATGTGCACTTGCCATCCTCCTTTTCAAAGTCTCAAACGCCTCCATGCATTTCTCATCAAAATTGAAAGGTACATCTTTTCCAAGTAGGTGGCTAAGAGGCTTAGAAATGCGTGAAAAATCTGCAATAAAACGGCATTAAAATCCGGCATGCCCTAGAAATACTCTTAGAGTCTTCAAATTAACTGGTGGAGGTAGCTTTTCAATCACTTCAATTTTGCCTTGTCAACTTCGATACCTTCTTCTGAAATTCTATGGCCTAAGACAATATCATCCGCTACCATGAGATGACATTTTTCCTAATTCAAGACCAAGTTTGTGTCCTCACAACGTTGTAGAACACGCTCTAAGTGAGAGAGGCACTCTCCAAAAGAGTCTCCAAAAATGCTAAAGTCATCCATGAATATTACCAAAAACTTCTCCACCATGTCGGAGAATATTGCCTTCATGCATCTCTGGAATGTGGCCGGTGCATTGCATAGTCCAAAAGGCATTCTTTTGTAAGTGAAGGTTCCATAGGGACAAGTAAAGGTTCTTTTCTCTCTGTCTCTTGCTGCAATGGATATTTACAAATAGCCAGAGTAACCATCTAGAAAGCAATAAAATTTGTGCCCGCACAACTGTTCCAACATTTTCACTATGAACGGAAGTGGATAATGGCCTTTCTTAGTATGATCATTCAGTTTGCGGAAATCAATGTACATCCGGTATCATGTGACTTCCCTAGTTGGAATCCATTCGTGATTGTCATTATCTTTTACTGTGAAACCACCCTTATTTGGTACAACTTGGGTAGGACTTACCCACTCACTATCTAATATAGGAAAGATTATGCCCATCTCTGATAACTTTATAACTTCTTTCTTGACAACTTCTTTCATTTTGGGTTGAGGCGGTGTTGTGGTTGGACATGGCTTCGCATCATCATTCAAAATGACCTTGTGCACACAAATCTCGGGGCTTATTCCTTGAATATCTGCCACTGTCCATCCAAATGCTTTCTTATGTTTCCTAAGCATCCTCAACAATTGATCTCCTACAAACTGGTTAGTGACGATGAAATAATAACAGGAAGTAGATTGTCATTCTCAAGAAAGACATATTTAAGATTAGAATGAAGGGGTTTCAATTCCAAATTCCTAGGTGGCTCCTCCACCGAGGGTTTCAACACTGGGTTATTTAGTTCCAACTCCAAATAGCGGTGCCATGGTTGCTTCGTAAATGAACCACCGGCATCCAAATGAAAGTTCACTTCTTGCATCTGTTCATCGTTTTCATCTCCTTCATAAACTGATAAAGCCGAACATTATTCGAGCTTGTCTTCAAAGGCCTGCAAGTTAGTACTCTCCAAACAAATAGAGGAAAGAGTTTCTACAAAAGAACATGCCTCTTGTGAATTGTATGGATGTTTCATTGCCTTGAAGATATTAAAAATGATTTTATCCTCATTAACTCTCAAAACTACTTCACCTCATTAAACTTTAATAATGGTTCTTCCCGTGGCTAGGAATGGACGACCAAGGATAAGGGGTGTTGAATACACTTCCTCTATTTCCATGACCACAAAGTCAACTGGGAAATAAAACTTATCGACCTTGACCAACACATCTTCGATGACTCCCTTAGGACGTTTAATGGACCTATCTATGAGTTGGAAAGTCATCTCCGTGTTTTTGAGCTTCCCTATCCCAAGTTTTATGTAATCCTTATAAGACATGAGGTTAATGCTCGCACCGAGATCGCAAAGCACCTTCTTAAATGTTGGTCCCTTGAAAAGGCTTTGATTAAGGGTAGAGGGGGGGTGAATAAACTTAACACTTAAAACTTTTGGAGTTAACAAACTCAGCAACTTCAGCAGCCTGCTGATACTTCAGTAGTCTGCTAACATTCAGTAGTCTGCTGACTATTGAACTTACTGAATTTGTGCAGCAGAATTATATCAAAAATTAAGCCTTATACTTGTTGTAAAGTATGATACTAAGTATTAGATACTCATTAGTGTATGTGTGTGATTTTAGTTGCTAGATTCAGTAGGTTGATGTGTGTAATAAACTAAATGCGAGAATGTAAGTGCGAGAAAGTATGTAAGCGACTTTATAGTGGTTCCGGTGGTGTAATCTCATCAGTCCACTCTTCTCTGTGATGTTGGAGGTAATTCACTAGAGATCTTTGATGTAGTGTTACAAAGATTCCTATGTTGCTTGTCCTTCACCAATAAATATGGCTTCACTAAGTGAACACTTGGAGCAGGTAGGATTCTTTGCTCCAAAGTCTTCCACTTGGTCCTTGAAGGGTAGGATTGCCTCTTCACCAGCTCCACCACAAACAACAGTCTTTCACACCCTAAAGATGCTTCACTATCTTCAGTAGATTCTTGTAAAAGAAAGATTAAATCAAGTAAATGATTCAGTTGCAGCAGCTTGATCAGGATGATATGATCAGCCGCTTGCAGTCTCCAAGTGTGTAAACTTGATGTTGCTTGAATGCAGATTACACTTGAAGATTTTCTCTGGATCAGTAGCCTTAAGATCAGTAGGTTCAGCAGGGTGTTTTTCTTGATAAGAAAATGCAGCTCAGAATTATCTCTTGCTTTTCTTCAAAGATCATCACTTGTATCTGAATTTGGAGTCCTCTATTTATAGGTAGGAGTCCTTATGACTTGTATTTGAAATTCAAATATAGCCGTTCCAGATTTTGTCCCATTTGACTTGCTTTTTGTCACTGTTCATAGTAATGACACAGTGAGACTGCTTTTTGACAGAATGCAATATGTCCACCCTTTGACTTATAACCATTGGATAAAGTCCTGAATCATCACAACGTCCTTTTAATCTCAACCATTGATTTGTTTGATAAATCAGAGGTAGTTAGCTGTCCTTATCCTTGTTTTCTTCCAATGTAATCTTGAATAAATCGAGATATATGTATCAGCAGGTTCATGAGTCTGCTGAGTTACATATCAGTAAGCTGAACCATAATTTGATGTGTTTAAAACACAATGCAGCTTACTTCTTTTATCTAACTTTTAATTATGAAGTTAGATTACACCTTTTTGCATATAACTAGGTTCCAATCACCATCCAACTTATGGAACTTAGACCTTGTACACAAGGTATATGTAATCGATTTAGGTCATCTGAGACTTCCTAAATTTCGATTCCATATCCTTGACTTTAATCACTAAGTTTGATCCCTTAGCCTTCATTAAGCGAGTTTGAGCCCTCACCTTCCGGTCTTCAAGAGGTTCCCGACTAGTCTCATGACCTAGCTACCCAACCGATCTAGACCGATCTGTTTGATATAAGCCGGTGACCATTCTGGTGCTTGTTTGATCAAACCTATACAAAGATCAAACTCTAATAAACCTATACATTTGATCTAGACATCTTTTTGCCTTTGCACTATAACAGCTAGTCTGGCACTCATCACTAAAACTCAGAAATAAGTCCAACATTAAACAAAAAGCCCCCAATCTCACATGGGATAGTAAAACTCCCGGGGTCTTTAAGCTTAGGTGGAAGCTTGTGTTGCAACACTGCGGAGCATTCTTCATTGAGACAAATGTTCTCATACTCTTCTAAACGCTTTTTATTTGAGAGGATATCTTTAAGAAACTTTCCATGTGTAGGCATGTTAATTAGTGCTTCAATGATAGCGATGTTGACATTTAGGTGACGAAATGTGTCAAGGAAACGGGCATATTTCTTATCCGTTTTCAACTTTTTAATTTGATGTCTAAGAGGTAGGGTAAAGACTCAAGATCAAAGATTTTAGGGTTTGAAGCCATGCCTCCATTAACTTTGTCCTCGGATGAAGATGGTGATTCCTCCTTGAATGTTTGTGCATTATGTGGTCGCCAGGTGTCATCATTTTGCATCATTTTCTTTGAAAGACGCTCAGAATTTTTTCTTGTACTGCCGGCTTGAACCGTATCAAGTCCGGCGTGCGCCAGCTCCATTGTTGAACTCTCAGGTTTTTCATAAGAAACCCCGGTGAAAGCCAGAAGACTGCCGGTATAAACGGTGTTGTTTGAGCAGATTCCTGAAGCTCTTGATTCAATCCCGGCGTAAGCCAAACCATGGCCAGCATAAGACGACATGTCATTAGTGGGTTCCTCACTAACATGTTCTTTGAATAGGGTCCTCAAATCACTAGCTCTCAAGTTTTTCAATATCCTCAGGATTTTGACCCATTCTTCGTCTTCGCTTTCTTCTTCGAAAATCACTTCTTCTCTTGAATACCCTTCAAATTCCTCTATTCCCAATGACATGTTATCATCATTTCTCATGCCATCATTCACGTTCTCATTGAATGCATTGCCCTCCGAATTTTAGCTCTTGCTCACTTGCATACCGAAAAACTTCCTATCAAGAATTTCCAATTATGCTAGCACTTCCGAGTTTGATGTAGACTCACCTACAAATGCCACCTTCTGTGTACTAGAACCTGTTTCCCACATTCTATTGTATTTGGAAATCTTTTCAATAGTATCGTACACAACTTGTGCTTCACTCATCATCAAAGACCGCCACATGCATGATCAACATCTGCACGTGAATCATTTCTTAACTTTCGACAAAATAGTTGAATTTGCATGTCGAGAGAGTAACCATGATCGGAACACACTCTCAACGATTTCGTGAATCTCTCTCAGGCGCTTCCAAGTGTTTCTTCGGCCCCTTATCTAAAATTAGCGATCTCAACTTTCAATTCCAAATTCCTTCCCGGAGTAAAGTATTTCTTTGAAAATTCATTTTGGATGTCCTCCCAACTTTTCAAGGAGTGATGCGGGAGTGACATAAACCAATCTCTAGCTTTTCCTTTTAATGAAAAAGGAAACATCGACATCATTGTCAACTCTTGATGAATGCCCTGGCTCTTGGCCGTGTTACAAAATTCTTCAAATAGATAAAGGAGATGATGCGGGTCTTCGTCATCTTCACCAAGAAATTGGGCTCTTGTATCAATCAATCCAAAAATATGGGATTTCACCTCAAAGTTATTTGCTCCATCATTGGGTAAGAGAATTGGATTGTTGGTTTCTCTTCTTCTCAAGGTTTGATCATAAATGTGCCTCGGGTTTGGAGGGTTATTGTTGTTGTTTTTTGTCTCGGATTTTATGTTCAACAAAAATATAACAAGTAATAAAAATAATCCGGTTTACCCCAAGTGCAGGGATCGTAGTATAGTGATTACAACCGGAGTCGAATCCACAGGGAATCGTCTTTGTCTAGTTTGATTAATTTTCCTAGAATTGTCACAATTATTATTACTACTAAAATTATAATAAAAATACCTAACACTTAACAATTGAAAACTACACCTAGAACAATAAAACAAACTGGACAGAAGATCAAAAATCTAAATCCAGGAAAGATATTTGCGAACCGAATAACGAAGACAATTCTATTTTATAAACTAAAGATGCAATAAAATTACTAAGGTGATAAGGATGATTTTTTCAATTAATCTAACAACGAACAAGCAATGATCCACCGATCCCACAACCCTCAATTTCTTCTCTAGATTGTTTAGTGATGATTTAATAAAAATTGTGGTTCACCTATCATAAGTATGAACTCCTAATTTCTTAGAAAAGTTCGCCTATTAATCTCTCATCTCTCGATCTTAAAGATTAACGCTTTATCTACCAAGGTGTAAGATTTATTCAATCTAGCAACCTAGATATTCAACCTAACAACTATCGTCAATTAGATTAAAAATCTAATCTTTACTATGGTGATCTTAGTTTAACAACGATTCTCATCACACGTTAAACATCAAACAGCAACACATCCATCGATTGAAATTGCATAATCAATAAAAACATAGAAAAGATACAATCGTATTAAAAACTCACAAACAATCCAAAGTTGAAATCAAAACATTGCTGAGACGGTTTCACAAAGCTTGTTCCAGGCTTGCCTCAGCCTCTGCTCATATTCAGAACGAACGAAATAAATAAATAAAAAAAATATGAAACACTCGGTCGACCGAGCAGGGGCACTCGGTCGACCGAGCCTGCCTGTGCTAGGGTTTTGCGGCTGGTATGATATGGTATGCATTAGGGTTTAAATAACATGCCTATTTATAATGTTTTAAGTCGGTTTAAGCTAAGTCGGCGTATGGACGCCCGTCCAAGGTCCTGGACGCCCGTCTGATATGTTGGACGCTCGTCCATCTTGCTTTGAACTTTTCGAATCGGGCCGAGCTTGATCAGACGCCCGTCTGGGGTGTTTTAAACGCCCGTCCACTGAAATCCTCAACTCCCTGAATCGAATTGCTTTTGGTGGACGCCCGTCTAAGTCTCCAGACGTCCGTCCAAGTGAACTTGATAACAAACGCCCGTTTGGTTTATCTTCATTCCAAATTCGATTTATATCTTGTTCCATCTATTAAATCTCCAACTGAACGTCGTTTTAGCTTCTTTAACTCTTCACAAGATATGGTTTGTGTACCTACAACATGATAAAAACGTGCAAAGTGTAAAATCATTCATATAGATAGAAAATCATCAATAAAACCACGTAATCAACTCAACTTTGAAATCAAACAACTTCAAACTTCATTTGCTTAATAAATCCATTAACCACTTACTTTTCTATGCAAATCATCATAATATAGAGGAATTTTTTTATGAAATAAAGCAATATAAATCATAGAAAATCACCATAAACATTATTCCGGTTGTTGTTGTTGCGGTTTGGATTGTTTCGGTTAATGGGATTTGGGTTGTTGCGGTTTGGTGGTGGTGGTGGAGGATTTTGTAGAGGTGGATTTGGATTGTCGGGATTGCGTTCATGGCCTTGGGCATTATTGTTTTCTTGCCCTCCTTGTGCATTCTCAAAGTGCTCATCCATCTCTACATCTTGATTAGATGATTCTTGGGAAGATTCTCCCCAAAGTTCCAAACTACATCGAGCTTGACCAACCTTATTATCTGCAACTCATTCCCTAATATATGTATTGATATCCGGAATGGGAGGAGTGTCGGGTGCCCTTCCTCGACGAGAGCGGTTCATCCACTACAAGAGAGAAACAACAAGAACACAATCAAATAACACTTGATAACTTACCAAATAGGTGAGCACCAAAGAAAAAAAATAGAAATGAGATTAGAAAATGTTTTGACTTATTCTCGAGAATTTTGAGCTAATACAAGTATCAACCGTTACACAATCCCCGACAACGGCTCCAAAAACTTGATGGTCACTTTCTAGGGGTCCAATCTTTCTGGAAGTGTACCGGGTCGATCGTAGTCTAGTAAGTAGTCAAGGTCGTTTCCCACAGAGAATGTAAGGTCAAACACCAACTAGCTACTATTATCTTGATCTAAGTCGCAAAAAAACAAGAGAGTAATTTTTCTAAACTCTACTACTAAAATGATAATCAAATGTTAAAAGACCTAACCAAGGCAATTTCATTGATCAAACAATCTCTTCTAGCATCTTGTGAATGATACTTACCAACCTTCCAAAGGTGTTCAAGTGTGTGAAATGATGCATTCCTAAACTAACAATTCCTCCTCATACGAGTGTACGAAGTTTCATTATGCCTCCTCCTTGGTTTAAGAACCCGAAATCTAATGATTCGACATGATAAATACTTGAATGCAAGAACTAGTCAACTCCCCAGATAAGAAATTGAACTCCAATAAAGGTAAAATTTACCTTCCGGTTCTCCTACCTCTTTCTCACACCTAATATCTCCGTTTGGTATCCATTAAGTGTATGTGCAAGCATTGGTTAATTACTCCAATACAAACAAGCCATACAATGCAAGTAGGAAAATATTCAACACAAATGAAACTAAGAAATATGAACAATCACTCCCAATCAACTATAAGAGATTAAATTATCACAACTACATTTCCTTGGCTAGTGTGGAACTAGCCACTCATAACTATGAGCACCAACATGTCAAGGTTAGCCTTCATAGCAATGAGAACAATTAAAACAAAGTAAAAGCTAAGAATTTATCAATCACAAGCTATGAACTTGAAAAGGGAAGCTTTCATTCAACTTCAAAAGGACTTCAATGGAGTTTGATACACAAAAGTGATAGTCTTGCTCCAATCAAAGCAATCCAAAAGATTAAACTAAGAATTATTAAGAGTTACAATTGCATTTAATAGCTAAATGTGAGTAATCTTGGCTTGGAGAGCCTTGAGGGTTGGGGTGCCTTCAAGATGAGTGATAGAGTTTAGGTATGTGATATCTCAAAATGAGAGTAAATGTGCTCTTTTAATTTTTTGATTTCGGTTTCCGGTCTGCGCCGGACATATCTTCGGCGTGCGCCGGAACTGAAAGGGTATTTGGATCTGTCATAAAACATTAAATTCTCCATCTGATCAGGCTTTTAAAATCTGGTGTGCACCGAGAATGCTCCGGTCTACGCCGGATATACCAGAGAACCCTCTGTTTCCTTTAAATGTACACGGCGTGAACCGGCTGACTTCCGTCCTGAGCCGGACTTGAACAGAGTTGAAGATTTCTCTCTTAATGCTTGGATTTCTTCTCTAACACTCTCTTGGCTTCCACATCTCAACAGTAATGTTCCAAGCCTTGGTATATGTGCTGCAAAACAAAAACACAAAGATACCACGGGTAAATCTGATAACAAAATTAGGCTAGTGAGCCTTAAGATATACCCAGAACGGTTAGTTTCCTAATAATTACTATGTACAAAAGGTGGTCCAGATCATCACAATATTTGTTAAAATTGATACAAAAACGTCACTAAATGCTTAAGAATGGGAGTAAAGTATAGTAAAATGCATCATCTGATTGACTTAAATCAGATACACAGGGGTGCGTTTATCTCTACCCTCCTGGAGGACTCTGGTCCTTACGCATATCGGCCCCCTGAAGGATTTTGTGCCGTCTATGAGGGCCAACTAAAGAGTGGGTTAAGGTTACCCTGGTGTCCAGCTTTCTTGGATGTACTGCAACATTACGGCTTAGGCGCCGCCCAGATCACTCATAATGGTATTAAGAGTATTGTATGGTTTGCCATCATCTACTGGATGGTAGGTGTTTTCTTCTCGGTGTGCCTTTTCTGAAGCTTTCACCAAATCAGGAAGAACCCTGGGGCTGCAGGGTGGTATCAATTTCCTCGCCGGTCAGGCGTGAGGGCTTACATGGCTGATGGACTCTCATCCCAGGCAAGGTGGCGTGCCCACTTATTCTTTGTTCGGGATGGAGGGATTCCTGAGCTAGGGTGATGGAGGTCAAACGATGTTCAGAGGGAACCTTTTCCTGACAATGAGGATTTTTTCGTGGTACGGAAAACCCAAGATTTTGGCATCTTTTTAGACAACAATGGATTTCCTTCTCAACTAATTGGAGCGGCTCATCTAGGCGAGGCCGGGCCAGAGCCTTAAATACCTCTTAGCGTTGAGTAACGTGATACTTGTTTTTTGTCTTTCATTTAATTTTTGTCTTTTCTTTTTTACTTTGCCAAATAACTCACCTTTTTCTTCATTTCTGTAGTGACCTCTTTTAGCCACAGTGCTGGTTGTTGCCGAAGAAGAGCAAGTTGATGAAAATGCCAACCCGGAGAGGACGCATACTGAAGAACATCCTGCTATCCGATCCGCGGGAGGCGCTACCAACGTTGTGCGTATCAGTGCCATCATGGCTTCCCCGATCTCGGGGCGTCAGCAAGGGACCACTTCACACTCCTCTGTGCCCAGAGTGGATGTTGCATCTCTTACCATAGACATCCCGGATGATGAGGATGATATTGATGATGATGAAACTCCCCTTATCTGGAGCAGCTATTCTGAAGGTGGTCAATTGAGGAAGAGAGGCCGATCTGAGGCCTCTTTAGATCAAACCCTTGAACCAACTGACCCTGATGAGGAAGAGGATGGAGAGGAGAACGAGGAGGAGCTGGAGAACATGTATAAGTCGGGTATGGATAAGGTCTATAATGACCGTGTGGCGGAGTTGCGGAAGGGAGTGGACATTGTGGCTAATCACGCGGCTCAGCACGCTTCCCTTCAGAGATCCTCAAACCAGGCTAGTTCGGATCTGGCTACGAGACCGGAGCAGAATTCAACTTCTAGGCCTTAATCTTTTGTATTGTACTTCTTATTTTCAGAAGCATATTTGCTTGACTGTAAACAATTCACAATATATGTAAATTTTGAAAAAAAATGAAATTTTTTTCTTCTTCTCTACAAGTATAACAAGAGTTACTTACTCGAATGCACTTTGGCCTGTCTTTTCCAAATTCTTCCGCCCTAGCCCTCCCAGTGTGTCCTTCAATCATTTGTGATTTTTAAAGTGCACCCTTGATGTCTTCCTTTTGGCTTTGAGATTACAACTCTGACAAAGTCGCCCTGTGAGCTTTGTTAATTGGCACTTTGTAAATTATACTGAGTCCGACCTGCGGATCTCAGTGCGTCCGTCCTGCGGATTTAGATAAAATTACATTGGTCCAACTTGCGGATCTCAACGCGTCCGTCCTGCGGACTTAGATAAAATTACACTGGTCCGACATGTGGATCTCAGCCCGCCCGTCCTGCGGATTAAGATAAAATTACACTGGTCCGGCCTGCGGATCTCAGCGCGTCTGTCTTATGGACTTAGATAAAATTACACTGGTTCGACCTGTGAATCTCAGTGCATCCGTCTTGTGGACTTTGATAAAATTACACTGGTCCGGCCTGCAGATCTCAGTTGTCCTGCAGACTTAGATAAAATTACACTGGTCCGGTCTGTGGATCTCAATGTGTCCATCCGGCGGACTTAGATAAAATTACACTGGTCCGACCTACGGATCTCAGCGTGCCCGTCCTGTGGACTTCGATAAAATTACACTGGTCCGGCCTTGGGATCTCAGCGCATCCTTCCTACGGACTTAGATAAAATTACACGGGTCCGAGATGCGGATCTCAGCTCGTCCGTCCTGTGGACTTAGATAAAATTACACCGGTCCGACCTGTGGATCTCAGCGCGTCCGTCCTGTGGGCTTAGATAAAATTACGCTCTTGTAAACTTTCACATGATTTCTATTGTTTATACGATAAAGAAAAACTCATAGCATTCATAAAAAAGCACCCGCCAAGTGCAAAATCAAATCATCCAAAAGTAAAGTAACAAAGTACTGAAGATAAGTGAGGAATGTATCAAAAAAAAAAGCATAAAATGAATCAGTAGTGCATGTAGCTTGTCTCATATGGTGCCAGCTCGATTCATTTCTTGTTGATCATTGACGTGTAACAACTCCTAGCCGTCTCTATATCTCCTTTGACTTCCACCGAACCTTCCATTGTAGGAAACTTCAGACTAATAGGGGCCGGCGAGATCACAGCTCGGAGTTCGATTATTACAGGTCTTCTCATAATAATTTTATAGGCTAAGGGATCCTTTACCACCACATAGTTTACCATCAATGTCTTGCTCCTCGGCTCTTTTCCCAAGGTTGTTGCCAGCTTAGTCATTCCTAAGGGATGCACCGGAGGCCCTGCAAAACCAAAAGCGGGGTGGAGACGGGTGTCAACTCCGAGTCTTTCAGGTTCATTGATTGGTAGGCGGAGTGATATAACATGTTGACAGCGCTTCCTGTATCGACACATATGCGTTTCACCAGATTCTTGTGAACTACCGCCTCGATGACCAGACCCTCATTATTGGTTATCATAGGGAGTGAGTCCTTCAGACCATAAATCACAGATCTCCCGACCTGGCCATTCAGACCCTCCAAACTGGTGCTAGGTCCTTTAACAATAGTTTTGATAGTATTGATCGGGTGATTGTCTATCTTCCGATTAGCATCGGGATTTCTATCCCTCCTTCTTCGGTGCTCCTCTTGTCTGTCCTGATCTTGCCTATCTGACCCATGTCTGAAATCTCTTCGACCTCAGGGTTTGGGGTTTTGAGATTGAACTACGACCTTCGCCAACTTTCCCTCCAATATAGCTGCATCGAGGTCTTTTATCAGGTTTGTGCATTCCTCTGAGTCATGCCCCACATCCTGGTGGTAGGCACAGAATTCGCTCTGATCCCTCATTGTTAACGGTGATTTTTACGGTTTATATGACTTTATTTCGTAGCAATTTCCTAAGTGTTTTATTACTTTTTATAGAAAAGTAAGGGTTTAAATGAAATATTGAGAGAGTGTGCTTGAAAATGATTTCATTGCAAAGTTGGAGTATTTTACGTGGTTTCATTGGTAATTATTTATGGTTTTACACTTTGCGTATTTTTATGGTATTGAAGGTACATTTACATGTCATGGAGAGGGATTTAAGGAGCTTAAAAGATGACCAACTGAAGTTTAAATGGAAGGAAGAAGGTGCAAGTTGAATTTGGATTGAAGATATACAAGTCAGACGCGCGTTTGCTACCCGTCCAATCTGGGTGGCGTCGAAAGCTATTGATTCAGGAAGCATCGTTGTATCTTTGGGTGGCGCCCATGGAGCTTCGGATTGAAAGTTGAGAAATTTGCTGGACGGGCGTTCAATTTTGCATAGAACGGGCGTCTGAACTGATTCGGCCCGACTCGAAGATTTTCAAGACTCTGGACTGGCGTCCAGAACCCTTGGACGGGCGTCCAGCCGCCGCCAATTCTGAGACCGACTTTAAAACCTATATATAGATGCGTATTTTCCAACCCTAATCACAATATTTCGACCCTAGGCGGCCACAAGCCCCTTTGGGGCAGCTTTTGCTGCGTTTTTCCTCCATTATAAACAGTTTTTCTTCTACTTTTTATTTATGTTATTTCTAATCCAAGGATGAGCTAAGGCCAAGCCTTGAACAAGCATGTGAAGCCTCTCTGCAGCGTTTCTTTTTCGACTTTGGATTCGTTTTTGTGAGTTTTAATTTAAGTTTGTATCTTTATTATGTGCTTTATTGAATTTGCAATTTATATCGAAAGATCGTTGCTTGTTGATTGTTTATTTTGATGAAAATCATGTTAAACCTTTGATCACCTTAATAAAGATTGGATTTTTAACCTATATATAACGAGAGTTGTTAGGTTAAATTTCTAGGTTGCTAGATTGAGAAATCTTACACCTTGGTTAGTAAAACGTCAATCTTTAAGATCGAGAGATGAGAGATTGATAGGCGGATTATCTACGAGAGTAGGAGTTCATATCTTTGATAGGTGAACCACAACCTTTATTAAATCTTCACTAAACGATCTAGGGTAGAAATTGAGAGTTGTGAGATCGGTGGATCATTCGCTCGTTTGTTCGTTAAAATTTGATTTTAATCCCGTGAACTTGAATTGTCTAGATTAATTTACTATTATTGCATATTAGTTTAGTTTCGTTTAGTAGTTCGCAACCCGTATCTTTCCTGGCTTTAGATCATATCTTCTGTCCAGCTTTACGTTTTAGTTAAGTTTGTTTTCAGTTCCGTTTAGTTTTATCCGCTGTTTAGATTAGTTTTCGTGACACAGTTTAATTAGACAAAAACTAGGGTTAACAATCGCCAGTTCCCCGTAAGATCGACCCGGTATCAACCTCTATATTACGATCCTTATACTTGAGGAAAACCGGATTTATAAATATTATTACTTGTTTGTTTTTGTTAGTAAAAATCCGTGACAAGTTTTTGGCGCCGTTGCCGGGGAGCCGGACGGTTGCCTAGTTTTTGTTTTTCGTTTTTCTTGTTTATATTTCATTTTTAATTCCTGTTTTTAGTTCTTAATCGTTTAGGTTATTAGGATATTAGGGTTTTAGTTTAGGGTTTAAGGTTTTTCTTTCTCTTGTGATTAGATTTCTTCTCTTCTATCTATCTGTCTCTGTTCTTTTCTCTATTTTCTTTCCCCCTTCTTTTCGCAAATTTTCGCCTCTGTTCTAGTTTTCCGCTACCAAGCGGCGCCTGGGATCTTGGACGCCCGTCCATTTGGAAAATTTTCAATCTGTAGCGTTTTCACCCACTTAGACGAAGCGCCCATAAAATTTGGACGTCCGTTCAAGTTTTCGAAAACCAGGCGGCGTTGGGCATCCGAGCGCCCGTCGATCAAAAGTTGAAGCGGACGCCCGTCCAACACCTTTGGGCGCCGAGCCCATTTCATCTTTTCCTTAATAAATCTGTTTCTTTTTCTTCCTTTCTTTTCTTTTCTGTTATTAGGCTTTAATTTTTAGTTTAGACTTTTTTAAGTTTTTAGGTTTCTTTCACTTGTTTTTGGTCGGTTTATGCAAAATCGGAGTCAAAAGGACCGTTACTATACACCCACGACCCGGCGAACCGTAGTCCGCCAAGCAGGCGGATCCTCCGTTCTCATGGTTACGCGCAGACAGGCCGAGCAAGATCTTGAGGATCGGCTAGCCAAGGAAATCACGATTTTGTAATAATGGTCGCTAATGATAGGCGACGTTGGCGGACTCACGCAATGCCTGGCGCGATCCTGAGCCAACCCGGCTATCATCCTACCGCCATTAATGCTCAGACTTCGAGCTAAAGCGACCTCATTCGGATGATGCAAAGATGCATCAATCTTTCATGGGTTTCGATCGGAAAATCCACACACTCACTTGCATACATTCTTGGAGATATATTTGCACCACATGCATCCAAGGAGTAAGTGAGGATGCCATCAAAGCGAAACTCTTTCCTTTTTCGTTGAAGGGGAAGCTAAGGAGTGGTATAGCTCTCTCCCCACCTGAATCTATAAATACTTGGGCGAGGAACTCGAAAAGGAGTTCTTGAGTCAATATTTTCCACCTTCCAAAAGCGCCCAATGTTTGAACGAGATATTCACTTTCTATCGAAAGAGAATGAATCCTTTTGGAGTGTTGGAAAAGATTCAAGTCTCGCTTAGAAAGTGTCCCCACCATGGCTTGCCACTTTGGAAAGGAAAGTCAACACGTTTTAGTGGATTGACCGAGCTTACAAAAGGCATGGTCAATAGTTCATCCTGGTGGGGCGTTTCAAGAAAACGCTTTGATGAGGATGGAGCCTTTGTTTGAGGACATTGCAAAGTACAACCACGCCCCTCTTATCAAGCAATTCAAGCACCTCCTCCTCCTCCTAAGGTAGAGGAAGAAAACATGCAAAGTTTGATCGCCATGCTGCAGAAGCAGATGGCAGCATCTCAAGTTTCAAATCCGATAAATCAAACTTCTTCTTTTCCACAGAACCCTCGGGTTCAGTATTGCAAATCGCTATTTGACGGTGGCCATATGAATGGCCAGTGTCAATTTAATCCCCCTGCACCTTATCAAGTGAATGATGTTCATGATTATGGACAGTATAATCAGGTCACATGTCAAAACTGTGACAATATGGGGCACACTTCTCGATTTGTCATATGAATGGACAGAATGCTGAAGTGAATGCATTCTATGGCCAGAACAGTCAAAGGATCAATCAAGTTTCTGGCCAGAATAATTTCCAAAACCACGGGTTTAACCAATCTTCTAATTTCAATCCTAATTCGAATTTCAATTCGAATCAGAATTTCAATAGAAGCCCTGGTTTTGCTCAGAACCAAAGCTCAAATTTTTCCAATTCTAATCAAAGGTTCAATCAAAATTGGCCCGCTAATTCTAATCCTATTGTCCAAAGTCGGCCCATCCAAATTTTATGCTCAAAATTTCCAAAACTCTCAAGGCCCCTCCCAATCTAACAATCTTGAAGCTAAATTGGAGGAGCAAAATAAAAGTATCCAACTCCTGATGAGTACAAACAAAAACCTTGAGAGGCAAATCGGGCAACTGGATGAACAGTTAGCTCCACAGACCCAGGGGCAACCGCCGAGTTTCCGAGAAAAATCCAAAGGGTGGTCAAGTTGCTCAAGCCGACTTGAACAATGGCCAATGTATCGACCTCGTACCTTCAATTCCATACGGTAGAGAGGAGGCACATCGATGAATCTCGAAGTGGTACTCAAGTTAGTGGTCCTTCCCACCGTGGAAACCACTTAACCCCTCTCCCGCCAGTGATAAGGCGAGGAGGGAAGCCGAGCACCTACACTCCCCTCTGATGCAAGAGAAAACTCAGGTGGCTGATCCCCTGAGAGGTGAAAAAGTTGGAAGTCCTCATGTGGCTGATCCCCTGAGGAATGAAGAATCAAGTGGAAGTCAGGAGGTTGATCCCCTGACTAATAAAAAGATTGAAAAAGCTGTTCGGTGGAAGGATCTGGAAGACAAAGCTGTCAGTGCCTCTTCGAAGAAAATTTTTTCTGAGAGTGATCTGAAAAAGCTTCCATTTCCACCAAGAAAGAGCAACATCCCTTTGAGTGAAGATAAAAAGTATGAAAAGGTGCTGAATCTTTTGAAAAATACTCAGGTAAATCTTCCATTATCCGAGGTCTTGGTTGAGATGCCTAAGTATACAAAATTCATCAAGGATGTTGTTTCTTCAAAAAGAAAGTTGTCAGAATGGAGAGGCTGATTGGTGAGGATTGTTCAATGATCAATTATGAAGAATTACCAATCAAGAGAGGTGACCCTGGAAAGTTCGTGCTTACAATATTAATGGGAGGCCTAGTCTTCCCTAACTCTTTGTGTGACCTGGGTGCATCTATAAGCCTCATGCCATTGTCTGTGTGCAAACAGCTGGGTTTAATTGATCTTCTAAAACCCACCACCATGAACCTTCAGTTTGCAGATAGATCTTCTAGGAAAGCAGCGGGAATCTTAAAGGACGTATTAGTTCAAATTGATAGATTTACCTTTCCCGTTGGTAGTACGTCCTAGACATTGAAAAGGATGAAAATGTTCCCACGATACTTGGAAGACCTTTTACGTCTCACAGCCTAGAGCCTCATTGAGCTGCGATGGTGGGCGAGTGGCGACACGTGTTGGTAATCAAGAGGTAAGCTATAATGTCTCTAGATCCATTCAAGTACCCTCGGTCCTCCAACGGCTTTTCCATTGAGGATATGTCGATAATTTTGATGATTTCATGGAAAAGCAAGTCATGGTTGTTACTGGCCCGAATATGAGCGATGGTTGACAATTTGAATAATCATGGTGTGGTCAATCTAGATCGATTAGAAAGTTGAATTTGAGGAAGAGTTGTTGAAAGGAGAAGCTTTGGCGGTGGGACCACTAAGTAAACTCAAGTGATGTTGAGTTGAAAAGTGGAGATCTTAAGTCAAGTTTAGAAGACCCCCTGCAGATTTGGTGTTGAAGCCGTTGCCTAAACATCTAAAGTATGTGTTTCTAAGAGAAGGTGACAAGCTTCCATTAATTATATCCGCCAAGTTGTCTCGGCTAGAAGAAATGAAGTTAATAAGCGTCTTGAAAAGAACGAGAAAGCCTTTGGGTGGCAAGTAGGAGATATCGGAGGATATCTCCGACATCTGTCAGATGCATAAGATCAAGACTAATGAGGGTGCGAATGTGTTGACTGACACCAGGAGAGGAGGCTCAACCTCATATGCAAGAGGTAGTTAAGAAAGAAATCATCAAACTTCTAGACATGGGTATCATTTATGCCATCGATAGTGAATGGGTTTCCCCACTCAAGTAGTTCCCAAGAAAGGTGGAATTACGATTGAGAAGAATGAGAAGGGAGAGGAAATAGCGTTGAGACTTGTCACTTTGGTTCTGATGCATCGATTCTGCAAAAGCTCAACGGAAGTAACCATGAAAGATCACTTTCCCCTTCCATTCATTGACCGGATGCTTGGCGTCTGGCGGGGCAGGCGCGATTCACTGCTTCTGGATGGATATTCGAGGATACTTTCGAGATACCCATTGATCCAGTTGACCAAGAAAGACCACTTTCACCGCCCTTTATGGTACATTCGCTTACAGTGAATGCCATTTAATCTCTGCAATGCCCAGCTACATTTCAAAGATGTATTTGGCTATCTTTGAATAATTTGGTAGAAAAGTGTATGGACGATTTTCGAGTCTTTTGGTCGATCCTTTGATGATTGTCTTGACAATCTTGATCAAGTGTTATCCAGATGTGTGGAAAAGAACTTAGTACTCAATTGGGAAAAATGCCATTTCATGGTTGATGAGGGAATAGTTCTTGGCCACAAGATTAGTGCCAAAGGTATAGAAGTTGACAGGCAAAAGTGGAAGCCATCGAAAGATGAGTCATCCGAAGAATGTGCGTGAAGTGAGAGGCTTTCTTGGACATGTCGGTTTTATGAAGATTCATTCAAGACTTTTCCAAGATAGCCAAGCCCCCTGTCTACTTTACTTAAGGAAGGCGTTGAGTTCGATTTTTAAAAGCGCAAGCAAGCGTTTGAGGAGCTCAAAATCGTTTAATATCGCTCCAATTCTTATATCGCCGATTTGGAACTTACCTTTTGAGCTTATGTGTGACGATCAAACTATCTTGTTGAGTGCGGTCTTAGGGCAAAAGGTAAAAGGAAAAATTCTGCCTATCTATTACGCCGTCACACCACACACGAATCCTTCTCAAGTTAACTACACGACCACCGAAAAGGAATTGTTGGCCGTAGTCTTTGCTATGGACAAGTTTAAGTGAGTTACTTGCTAGGTGCTCAAGTGATTGTGTGGATCTGATCACGCCGCTTTATGTGTATCGATGACTAAGAAAGAGGCAAAACCGCGCCTCTTGTGTTGAATCGACCTACAAGAGTTCGATGTCCAAATTAAAGACAAAAGAGGCGGAAAACGTAGTGGCGGTATCATGTTTCGAGAATGTTAAGTGAGGAAAAGGATGATCCGGATGATATAGATCTTTATTTTCCTCTAGAAAACATTATGCTTATAGATGGTCAGCGCTCCAGGCGTTCCATGGTATTCTTCCATCAGTAAACTACCTTCATTCCCGATATCTTGACCCGTAATTGTCTTATCAAGAGAAGAAGAAATTTTTTTCGATATGAAAACTTTCGTTTGGGATGAACCTTACCTCTTCAAGATTTGCAAAGATGGTTTCTTTGAGAAGATGCGTTCGAGAATCCGAGCAACGTGATATTATTGAGCGATTGCCACAAATGGACCCACCTGGAGGTCACTTTGGTCCTTGGAAAACCGTTGCTAAGATCTTCCAATCCGGTTTTATTGGCCCACGATCTTTAAGGACACAGAAGCTTTTTCAGAAGATTGTGATAGGTGTCAAAGAACCGAACTTTTTGACAAGGCATTTCGACATGCCATTGAAACCCATTCTTGAATGCGAAGTCTTTGATGTATGGGGTATCGATTTTATAGGACCCTTCCCATCATCTTGTGGAAATAAATACATCTTAGTCTGCGTGGATTACGTGTCGAAATGGGTGGACTTGACCAAAATATTGATAAGTTTTTCGTAGGACCGGATATCAATATTGGTAATGTAGTAGTAATATTAGTGTTCATAAATGATAGCACTATAACGGTTAGAAACAACTTGGGTGTGCTATCTCAAGTCGGAAAGCGACACGCCAAGATTCTCACTGGATGAGAGAATTGGACTATATTCTAAGAATTTGATTCGGTCAAATTCACAAGAATGAGTCATTGGCCATCCCATCCGTCTTATTGGGTAAGATGATCATGCATATACGTATGCAACATTCAACGAGTAGTCCTACCTAAACTCTCGGGAATGATTCTCTAAATCTTAGGATAAAGAGAAAATGGGATAGAGTCTCTCTTGGATAATGGCAAGTCGAGGTTATCACAAGTCAATAGTAATCGAATCTCGGATTCGAGCATTGAATAGCGGTTTTAGTACATCCTCAAGTATTTTTGAAGAACGAGGAATAATGTGCTTATTCTGGTGCAAACTTGAATATGGTTGACTACACTGATTCTGACTTGTAGTCAAATTGAGGATGATCATTAAGTCGATCTCAGGCTCAGTGTTTAGTGCTAGAATTTCCTTTTTGTTCTGGGAGTAATTCAGTCGATAAGCCGATATCACTTCATTCAAAGCAAGTGAAGAGATAGCTTAGAAGGATCTTCTCAGTTACAAGAAGTCAAAAGCATATTAAGAGAGAGTACCGCCTGATTGGAAGGACCGACAACGTTTCAATCCTAAAGATCGTCTCGAGTCGACAACCTAACTAATCAGTGTACCAAGTCGAGTGCTTGGAGAGTACGGCATTGATAGATATGTCTCATCCGCTTTTAGAGCAAGTGGGAGAGTGTTGTGAATAAGATGAGAAATGGTGTGCTCTAAAAACAATCGTTGCTTGTCATTTTCAATTGCAAGTGGGAGATTGTTAGGTGTAGTGCCCGAAAGACAATTTGTGTAATTGTTTTTAATAATGAATGACAAATTTATCTCACCTTATTACTTGCTTTGTGCTTGTAAAGTAATA
>JAOBSW010000663.1:0-133640 GCA_026214975.1 Gentiana macrophylla
AAAATCTGGGAAAAGATACCCCGGTATCTCGAGGGTAACCTCCAGTTACCGAGGCTTGATTTCAGATTTCGAACGCCGTTTATAAAGCTGAATTTTTAGAGACACGTGGAGCACACACGTTGCACCAGATTTGGCCACCAAAGTAAACCGAACCATTTCCTCTTTTCAAAATTTTCATCCTTTCCCACACTCCACAATAACTCCATCTCAATCCCATCAATCACCTCCTCAAATCCTCACCCTAATAACTTATGTACCCATTATCCCACTAAACCATCCACATTCACTCCACTCTTCCTATTTAAACCACCCCTTCATCACCATTATCATCATTCTTATCATTTTCATCCTTTTCATTCACCAAACTTCACCCATCTTTCTAAAATCCGGCCACCATCACCACCATAACACCACCATACAACCACAATAACCAAACCAATTTCCTTCTATTTTCCAAACCCTAAACACCATTTCCTACCCATGTTGTTGAGTTGTATTAGTCGCCGCATGGTGAGGTGTCGCCATTCTTCTTCTTCCACCATCGAGGCATACCCCAGAAGAAATCCAAAATTCAGGCCGGTAAACTGCACCTACCTCCGGTTTCATCAAGTCTCTTTTCGTAAAACAGACGTATCACGCTCTATACTCATTCAGGATGGGTCCTAAGCGTCAAAGGTCAGCTGTTCGTCCAAGTGGTTATCAGACTGTCTGTGGAGATGCCAATCCGCTGATAGACGGGGTTGCGCAGTTCCATTTATTAGCTATCTACGAGTCGTTCCGAGGCTATTGGAACGCAAGACCAATGGCTCGAGAACGAGGGGTAGATTTGGGCGACTGCAGTTCGATTTTTCCGGAGGCCCTACAAGCGAAGGATTTACTGGACATGGCTGAGGCACCGGCAAGGTTCAACGCCACAATGGTAAGAGAGTTTTATGCTTATGTTTCACATAACCCCGGAGCCACATTTTCTATGGTCCGAGGAGTTAAGGTTGAATTTTCTATTGAGAGGATCAACGAGCATTTTGGGGTTAGAAATCCACCGGTGGGCCCAGATGAGTACACATCCTCGAGCAACATTGCCGATCTCGAGAGGATTGATATGGTTGCTATTTTCTTGGGGTTGCAATGGAAGCGTAATCTTGCTGGAGCCCCCACCATCTTCCTAGAAAATGAGCTATCTTGGGACCGGAAGATGGTCAATATATTTGTTTGTGCACGCCTTCTTCCGATGAAGCACACGGTATCTGTCACCACTGTGAGGGCAGAGTTAATGTTCTATGTAGAGACGGGTGCCCCGATCAACATCGGTCTGTTGATGCATAGCCGTATCCATGAGCTTGCCGCCACTTATGAGCGAGAGCTGCTACCTTACAGGCCGATGATTGATATGTTTGCTCTAGAGGCCGAGGTAAAGATGCTTGTCGCTGATGATTGGGAAGATCCCGAGCCTCGCCTCGCCTTCACAATCGATCTTTAGAGTTCGAGATGGGTTAGAGCAGAGAGGGAGGTACTCCGGTGCATGGTGCACCGAGAACTCATAGAGCCATGCTTGAGGACCACTTGCGAGAAATTGCGAGTCTACATAGCAAGATGGATAGGATTATTGACTTCTTTGGCATTCCTTCCTCTACCCGCCACCTAGGACTGCCCCACATCGTAGAGCATCATCTTCCGCCGCTGCCGCCTCAAGTTCTGCACCACCTCCCGGTTTTGATCATGGAGTCGACTGGGAGGGTGATTCCGATGAGTACTAGCTTTTATTTCTTTTTATTGTTGTTTTCCATTTTTGTTGTTTTTATGTTATTTTCCTTTCCTATAAAGTAAATGTAGCAGAATATTTCTAATATAATGATTTTGTCGGCTTAATTTGTTTTGGAGTTATTTATTTTCTCTTTTACTGCCGCGCTTTTGTTATACAGTTTTTTGTCACCACTATTCTTCTTGGTTTTTCTTGAGTTACTTAGCGCAGATTCTTCATGGACTACTTACATGAGCCCGATGATTTATACGACGATCCGATTCTTCTTTGGTTCCGCCCTTAACCGAAGCTAAGTTTCTTTTCGTTTTTTATTTCTCATCTTACACATTGGGGACAATGTTTCGATTAAGTGGGGGGTAGAGGAACGTCACTTAGCTTTTTAACATTATATTCCATGAATTGCGTGATTGTCTTGATTCTCTTTGATGCACGATTCACCACTTAGACTTTGATTCTTTTCGACAGAATTTCGAAAAATTATGATATCTTTGATCTTTTCGAGTTAATTGACTTCACCTTTGTTTTACTTTGCACGAGTAAGAGAAAGTGTCCACTTTTGAAGTAGTGGCGTATTAAGCGCATATTCTGTTATGAGCCACCATTTTAAGCGCGTATAACTCACTTCCCTTGGTGTGTAATTGATAGCATATTGCTTTGACTAGAGTTGACCCTGGCTTTATCATGAATCATGTTTCACCAATGCTTAGAAAGGCAATGGAATTTCGGATTCGGTAGTTTATCATGAGTGGGGCCGTGAGGATAGTTAAATCAATGAGAGTTCACCCGCCAAGAAAGAGAAGTGCATTGAAATATATACATCTATATTCTCTTTGGCAATATCTTAGTCGATGGAGCGTAAGACACACGACTTTTGCATAGACCGATAAACGTGAGCTTAAGAGTAATATATGCTCGGTTCTCGATCCGCCTTGCCAGCTTAATTAATTAATAAATAACATGTTCGAGACTGGTTAGTTCGACTACAGGTTGACGTAATGTGAGATTGTCTGCATTTCTAAGCGGTTGTGAAAGTTATTGCACACACACATTGGCTCATGACGTGAATGTGTTTAATATGTTACTGATGGATACGAGTGGCATGATCTTGATATTGGCTTAGTAAGGCATAGTTGTTTTTAATTAAGTTGTACATTGATCAAAGTGTTATTTTCTTTTCGCCTTTTTGCTCGGGACGATCAAAAGCTAAGTGGGGGGTAGTTGATGACACTCTAAATGGTACCAATATTTATACCTATATGCACCCCGAATTCTGCTCAACAGAGGATAGATAGGCTCGTTATTGCTTAGAATATATGTTAAATGCTATGTGAGTGTTTCAGGATCGTAATTCTGCATCTATGCTATTTTCCGATGTTTTGGTACTGCTTTTGTCTCATTTTGTGTATTTTATAGGATATACCGAATCTGGAGCATTGGAGAACGGATCTGGACCAAAAGGAATGCATTGGGCTGAGTGATTGAAGTCCAAGAAGAAGCCTGCTGAAGAAAAAGAAGAATAGAAGCGCGGTAACCCGAGGGTTAGGCCTCAGAAACCGGTGACTTATTCAACACGTAAATTTCATTCTCGCCGTATTGTCTAAGTCGGTTAGGGTTTTAGAGAGTCTTAAGTGGGTCATTGTATCTATATAAGGCCGCAATTACAAATTATTGTATAACTTTTTATTAGTATTACAAATACAATATAATTATTATGCAATAAAGTTTTCTTGAGCTTTGGAGAGTTGTTTTTGGTTTCCTCCCTACTTCAATCATCTCTAGCTTGAGTAGATCGAGCTAGATCTCCATTGTCGAAGGTATGAAGCTTTGAACGTTACTTTATTGTCTTCAATATGGTAGATATGTTCGTATTTATGTGTTTTAATTATCTGCATGTTTAACACCCCCATAATTTACTTATTTTAATCGTACTGAGCAATGTATATCCAGAAATTAGGAAAACCGCCCCCGGTAAACCGGCGGTCTATACTGGTTTACCGAGGCATATTTTAGAAAACCTTAACTGGGATTCACTACAGCTACGTTGATCGGCAGAAATATTAAAACGAGTAATAGGTCTGGCCAATCTAGTATTCGTAATTCGTAAATTAACATGAAGGGCCGCAAGTGAAGTGTTAATTAGACATAGTCTTGATGGACCTTGTGAACGTGTTTGGTCGGTGTCGATATTTGCTCAGGCGGGTTAGCGGTATAAGGTAACGCCAATATCGGCGATTCTAGTTCTTTATGCGTATGGGCTATTATCGACCAATTAAGGAGGGTAGCTTATGATAGATTGTCTATTTCCATTGTTGGAGAATATAGGAGTAGGAATTGCAGCCGTAGCTGATAAACATGATAATAATCATTAAAAGCTCGCGATTTATCTAAGGACATTATGTGGGGAAGTAAACATAACGATTAGCTAATCCAAGTTAGTAGATCGGTGACGAGAGGGAGAGGTGTACCTTGTTTGTTTTCTTTTATGTTATTGTTGGTCAATTACCGCCTATATGTTGCTTCTTAATTAGGTTAGAATCATTTATATGTATAAGTTGCATTGCCTCTCGTGGATCGACCTTGAGTCGCATTTACTATATTGCGATGTACCTAGTATTCTTGCTAGTAATATCGACGTTAGTGACTTACACGCGGTCACATAACCACGCTGGTTAGGCCAATTCCTTTATAATTCCAAATTTGCAATAGTTTATCAACCTCCACTTTGATGGCGGCCTCCTTCTCCGGAGTGAATTGACGGGCCCACCGTTGAATCGGCTTGAAGGTGGGTTCACATTCAGTGATGAAGTGCAACGCCTGGTTCTACACCCTCATGTCGCTTACAACCCATACAAATGCATCCAAATTTGCTCTCACCGGGCGACAGGGCTTTCTTGTCGGAAGTGGATGATGAGCACCAATTTTAACTTTTGATCTGGGTAGGCGCCGTTGACGGCTACCTCTATCGCCTCTTCATCTCGCTATGAAGTCCGGTTCATCTCGACCTGCAGGGTTTCACACTCGACCTCCGTAAGATAGAGTAGTCTAACCGTCCGTATTGCAAAGCCATTTGTACTGGGCGTCTCGGGTCGCCAAGGCATGGCCTTTGTCTACAAGCCTTGAGGACTGGATGTATGTCGTGACGCACTCGGGTCACTAACACTTACTCCGATCCCATCCTCCGTAGAATTTCGCCCACCGATGAGGGATCGAAACAAGATTGCCGTAGAGCTCGAGCTCCTATGATTACGTTGTAACTTGATTGGAGATCTACAACAAGAAAGTTTACCTTCTCGGTCCGGAAAGGTGCATAGTCCCCCATCTGCACATCCAGATCGATGGCCCCTTGACTCGAATTCGTGATCGGTAAATTCCTCAAGCGGTGCCAAGCAGCGGTCTCGTGTTTGAGTCACGGGCCGAGCTCCTCGAAACAATGGTATTACATAATATCTCTACAGGCCCCTATGTCTATCATCACTCTGTTTAACAATGCTCGGTTGATGATTATCGAGATACTTAAGCACGAATCCTCAGTGTGAACGGATGTGACCAACTCGTTGCGGGTAAAAGTAAGAGGTTGTTCATGTCCGAGCAGGATAGCTGGTCGCTCGATGCTTTTATGATTGGAGTTGTGTTAGGAACATTTTATTATGTTTTGATGATGGCCATACTAGCTGTTATAGCAAGCCTGAAATAAGTTAGAATTCTTTGTATAAGTCTTTACTTAGAGTCTGACATGTTGTATAAGTTGAGTCAGACAAGTATTGTACTAGTTGGTAGGACGGAAAAGTAAAACAGACATTCGGTAGAGTGAAGCTAGCCAAGCACCAGCAGATAAGAAATGAAGACATTATGGTCTGACTTATAACCAAGGAAGTCTGTGATGACCTTGGATAAGTCTAAGTCATGTTTCAAGTAATGAAGATCAATGTTTAAATATGGTGTACACTGATCTCACACAAAACAAGGATCAGTGAAGTACAAGGATTCTCCTTTGAACTTAAAGAATAAAGGAAACAGTGAGTCGGCAAAGTAAACTGACTTTCGGCTGAGTGAGGACAAAGCAAAGAAAGGAAGATCTAAACGGAAAAGTCGTGGATCACTTGACCGCTCAGAGAACGGCCGAGTAAACCTTACTCGATAAGATTATTGAAATATGAAGAAGATATGTAAGATCAAGCATTAATTGCACAATTAATAGAGGATCAATCAAGGACGGATTTTCTGGTAAACGTTTGAAGAAAAACCCGATCACTAAAATCAAGGAGAATATTATTAAGGGGGAATCAAGAATAAAATCAAGGATTATTCCCCTCATTAATATAGCCAACGGACGGAAATTCAAATCAAGAATAATCAAGGCTATAAATAGAAGGCACTGATGGAAAAACAAAAAAAAAAGGCAGATAACAATCAAAAAATTTGAGCGTAAACTCACAAAGTGAAAAATCTTCTATCTGTGCTAAAAGGAAATATCCAGTGATCAACTCAAATCCAAGAGCTACAAATCAAACATCAAGCATTGAGATTGATCAACAAGTTGGTGAATTCAATTCACATAAATCAAGCAACTGAATCAGAGCCATCCGAGAGAGGAGTTGTGTTTGTGATAGTCATTTGAAGGATTTAATCCCAATGAGCAAAGTGAAAGAGACCGAGTCACCAAGTCATTGCAAGTCAAGGAGTGATAGTCTTGTAGATTGTGAAGCTTGAGAAGTCAAGGACAATCGTACTCATTGTATCTCGTGGAAAACAATAGTGAATTCCTCCAATCATCACGGAGAAGAGTGGATTGGCGGATTACACCACCTCGAACCACTATAAGCCTTGTGTCAATTTACTTTCGCAATTTACCTTATCGCATTCATTTAATTGCTTACATTATACCACATATTATTGATTGCTTAAACTACCTTGAAATAACTTTGTAAGAAGGGACTTATCTGCTGCCCAAAAGCTTTTAATTACAAGAATTTTTTTTGAAACTCCACTATAGTCATTCACCCCCCTCTGACTATAGTTTTACCCTTCTCTGGGACCAACAAGTTGATTCGTTGTTTGATCTGGTTATTGCTGGTGCACTTTCGATAATCATACGAATCTCTCTGTCATACTGACGGGGTTGCCTATTATCTTTGTTGGCCCCACCTCCATCCTTTCTATACGGGTCATCTTTCTCCTTGTATCAGTTTTTTGATCTCAATTTTCTACTGCCTGCATTCTTCTGTGGTATACCCATTATCTTTATGATACCGGCAGTACTTGAAGGTATCACAACGCCTGTCGGGACACATCGGAGTAGGATCGGGCAGCTCATCCTTTCCCTCAGCTAGCAGTCTGGTGTATGAAATAGTAATAGGCGTGAAGTTGTCGTCTGTAAACTTCTCCGGTTTCCTGAGATCTTGATCCCTATTCCTGCGACTCTCTCTTGGTGGGCTCCAGTCTGACCTCTGCCTGTCGCTTCATGTCGTAGACGCTACCATTGGTGCCTCAGTCGCAATATACTTTCTTGCTTGAGCTAGCATATCCTGGAGGTTTTTTGGCGCGCTTAGAGCAACCCTCGAGCCTGCTCATAGATTCTAGTGAAGCGATCAAAGAAACTTTGAGTAGTCTCGCTCTTGCCCTGGCGGATTTCGTGCAAGTCTGTGTGGGTCTTCTTGGGCTGACCAACAGATCTAAACATAGTTGTAAACTTGCTCACAATGTCGTCCCATGAAGTAACTGACCTGGGAGGCGATCGCGAACCCACGCGTCGCCTCTATCTCGCGCATGGCTCCTACGAACGCAATGCACCATGCCTCCTCACTGGACGTGGCCAGGCTGAACTTGCTCTGGAAGGCTGACAACCAATCGAGGGGATCTGTGGTCCCACTATAATTTGTGGCTGTTGGATAATGTATTCCTCCTCTCGGAGCTTCCTTTAGTGTGCTCTCGTGAAGAACACAAGTTCCCCATGTGGGTGTTTCCTGGAACACCGCTTTACCTTTTTCTAGGTCCGCAATTTTCCTCTTTATTAGTTCAAATTCATCCACCATTTCCGGGGGGAGAGTCGACTTGATTGTGCTTTCCACATAATCTGAGCCGTCAATTATCTCGGTTTGGGGTCGTACCTGTCGAGTATTCTCTACCCGCTTTAGTTGACTACGCGTAAGGGCTGCATCGTGGACGTTATCCACGGGCCCGAGGCGATGGAGTGCCGATCTTCTGCTTTTTCCCGGAGCTGAGGTGGCATGACTGCTCTGTTGTGCATGTGCCTGATGAACGTGGCCGGCCCCAACTGGATCTTTTCTTTTGGGGGATTATGAGTGGGTTGTATCTCAATTGGAGCTGGCATAGGCGGAGAGAACTTGCTCACCGGCAGGGGTTGGTGGCCGCCTGCTATAAGTTGAAGATTGTAGACCCATATGTCCTCAACGTATTCCATGTGAGACTTCAGAGCAAAGGCGTGAGAGTCTGATTCGATGACCGGGGTTGCCCCCGCTTCTAATTTTTGTTGTGGTGATTCTGCGACTTCTTTGCCACGACTTTATCTTATAGCCACGGCCTCCAACTCGTGCCTTTGCTTTTTCTAGCAAAGACCTCACGCATGTCGGAGTCATTATTATGGTCGATGTTTCCACCAAGAAGCAGGTGAACCCTCGCCACGCCCACTCTAATGTGACGTTGCGCCACGTGGTGGCTCTTGATTTGCGCCTTTATTCGGTGTCTCAGGGTCTATGAGTTTCCCTCCACCATCCGATTCAAAGGAAACTTGCATAATACGCTAACTAGCCAAATTGCTTGAATCAAATATAGGCTTACCTGCACTGATAGAGATTTCAGCCCGATACGCTTCCGATTTAACCTATTGATACAAGATCGCTACTTTGTAAAATCGAAACATGGGAGCATGCATGCGTTGATCTGCAGGTGATGATGATTCCTTCTAACTTTGGGGGAAGTCGCCGATGGTGCGTCGCCTCTTTACTTGGTAAGCTTGCTCCGTGGAAAGGCCTTGACCCGAAAATCGAAAGCCCTTTCACTCACCTGCTTTTAGATAATGGTGAAAACTGTGATCTTTATGTTATACAACCCAAAGGTCGAAACCTTTCTTGTCCATGAGGTTTGAGGATGGCGGCATAAGCCACCGGAAAAGCTATAAATGTGGTTTTGATGATTATTTCCGGTAACGGAGCCAACTTATATTGCTAGGAATATCATGGTGATTGTGAGGGTGCTTATCGCGTGGCCATCCGAGCGGTAGGAAGATTTGAAAGTCCTATCCTTGCAAATGCTAAGCATGGAGCTTCCTTTATATGTTGAGGACGTTTCCTCGGTGCAAATGGATGAGAGGAGGCATGTTTGACCCCCATCTTGAGAGTGGACGTGACCACGGGGAGCTCGATGACCTGATCGGCTTATCTCCCAGTGAACTGGTTGCGATGAAGGTCAGAGGTTGAGAAGAGACCGTCGAGGTAGGTCTAATGGTTATCCGTCGATCGTGTTCGCCACGGCGACGCCGCATTCCTTATCATTACTTCAAGTTCAAGTTGGGCCTTCTTACCCTCATTCCCACTTGAGGGGGCGTATTAGGATATATTACTTTATATTATGATTTAATTATTGTGAAATTGTAATTAGCTATAGAACCGTCTATATAACTTAGGGAGCACTCCTAATCATGTATATATATACGTGGTACCATACACTAATTTCAATGAAAAACACTTTCCACGTACAATTCTAGCATATTGCCCTTGCCCAATGTGTACGGTATTGTTATTTGGGTTTCACAAGAGTTTTTTTGTATTCTCCACTATAGTTATATTCGTTCTCTTTTTTCTGTGGACGTAGGTCACATTACCGAACCATGTTAAATTTGGTTTTTTGTCAATTCCTTTCGTTATTATTTTGTGTTATCGTCGCTAAGGGCTATTGCTCGGGTTTGTTTTTCCTATGGTATGAAAGCTGAGGTATTCTGAGTTTTGAGATTTAGCCATCATGACGCTAAGAATTATTTTTGAATTCGATTGGAGAGTCAACTTTGGGATGTGTATGCTTATGGTGGAGGTTCAGATGTTGTATTTCCCGGGAAGGAGAAGAATTTAGAGAGACAAGTTTCAGTTCAGAGATCATTATTATACCCGTAGTATATTATGCGAAATAAAATGAATAAACAAAAAGATGAAGAACACTTTATTTATTTATCTGAATGCGGATTAAAATTACAATAAAAAATGAAATGAAAATATAAATAGAAAGGATATGCTAAGAACTGAGGTGAGATGAACTCTGTCCTTAAGACAAATTTGCTCTAGCTTGTACCCACGGATTATGCAATTGTCTCCTAGGATTACTGAGTATACATGTTCAAAGAGAGGTACTTCAACTCTGAACAAACGGTGAACTCTTGCAGTGCTTGAAAAAAAACTCTTCAACTATTTGTTATGCAGAAGAATGATTTGTGTTTTAATTTCGTATTCTTCCCGCTGTAGTAGAGGACCATTTTATAGTGAGGAGTAGCCTTGAAGTGTATTGAAAGCATCAGGTGAAGGAGCTCCACTAACTCTTGTAACTCCAACAATTGAAGGCATCGGTTGAAGTAATAAAGCAACAAAATTTTTAACTCCACTAACTCAAGAATGATGTTATCGCTAGTAGATGAAGAGATTCAAACCAAACAAGTCCGAATAGAATCGACTCACTCTCAGCCCAGTAGATCAGAATATTGAATAATTATTTGACAAATACAAAGTCCAATGTAACTTTGTTCAAGAAATTAGTATTGCCTCGTGCCCAAGCCCAAGGTCAACGGTCTCGGCACGGCGCAAGACGCGCGCGCCGTCAAGATGTGGTCGCTTTTAGCATAACATCGTCTAACTAAAACCATTCTGAACTCTCTCCCTTTTCTTGGAGCTTATACCCTTGATTACACTTTTCTCACTTATATATTGAGTAAGTGATGGCACACTTCCCAATGTGGGATTATGGAATTTGAACTTTACAACTTCCAAGTTCCAACTTTCAACTTCTTCAACTGACCAAGTTTAAGCCTTAATTGCTCATTCACCCGATATCCGAATTGAATGATTCAAAGACCTATCTTCATCTACGTCGTACGTAGTTTTGAAAATTATCATAAACTCTTGATAAATTATACAAAATTCTATTCGAAACCGGTTCTCAAAGTGGTTTTAAAAAATGATTAAAAAATCATTTTCTCTTTTTCCCTCAATTTCTCCAACAATCATCACCAGAGACAGTCTTGTTAGAAGCTTCGAATGGCATTGATGATTTTGAAGCTTCATTTGGCATTGATGATTCGGAAGCTTCGTTTGAAATTGAAGATTCAAGATCTTGTGGAAAAAGATGAACGATACTACTATTTCCGGATGAGGGACTTTGTCAAGATGGAGTTTTGTTAGATAGTGGGCCAAATGCCACATCGAGCAAGTGATTTCAAGCGGTGACATGACTTTGATATAAATTTAGTCTTTAGCCTTTTGTATTAGATGCACCATTAAGATGTATCACTTATGATAAACTACTATATTGCCCTAGCTAGCCCAATAATCAGGCTAATGTTATTGGGTTTCAAAAGAGTTTTGTTTGTATTCTCCACTATAGTGATATTCATTCTCTTTTTCCCGGATGTATGTCATATTGACCGAACTGTTGGATGTAGTGCCCGAAATAGACAATTGTTGTTTGTCCTTACGGTCAAGTGGGAGATTGTTAGAAGTAGCACCCGAAAGAAAATTTTTATAATTGTTTTTATAGTTAATAAAAGACAGATTTATTCTCATCTTATTATTTGCTTCATGCTTATATGTAATACACCGCTGAAAACCCCAAGTCGCATCATATGTAGCCATATAACTTAGTGTGTGTCACACGTGAGGATTAAGTTTATGGTGATACACTTGAACTATTAGTCCATGGTGAATTTAATCAAACTATGGGGTCTATTGATTAAACCACCACTAATGCGCCTAACACTTTAAGGTGTGACCGCCTTATCCGGACCGCCGATATTGGTTATGTAAGTGGAGCATTTATATATGATGTAGTTATATAGGACTGGACCGATTTAATCTGCATTTCTCATATAATTCCGTGATTGAGAAATCTTATTAAATCACAAGATGATCATAAATGGATTAACCTTAATCCTGAAGTGATTGCAGACGCCTGCTTGTTTCAAGATAGGGTTTGATGTGTTTGTTAAGGATTTCTAAGAGGCGCGCTCCGAATCACTTTCATGTTGGCACTATTCTGGAATGAGTGAGGAGTGTGTGTCTCACAGATATGGAATCTATCCTTCCTGTGGGAAGTAGAAAGACAATCCTCTTATTTGTTAATCCTAGAAACTGATCGATCGGCCGAGTTCGTATTGGTTATGAATTAACTGATCACTAGTGGGTTAATGGTAAATAAAGACAAGATGTAGTGAAGAAGGTTTACGGAAATATTCCCGCTTCGTTACGGATAGTCTATGGAGGGTTAGTCCGTATGTGTTGGAAATAAAATTTATGTTTTGATGATGATTCATCACTTATTCAGTTATTGTTTTTAGATCCCATTGATGAAGTGTCATAACTAGCTTTTATAGTGCAAAGCAAAAAGATGTCTAGAAATCAATGTATAGGATATAATAGATTCTGATATCTCGTATAAGTTAATCGACGATAATCTTTGAATAGTTCTAGGACGAGAACTGAGAAATTGAGTAATCAACTTAAGGAAACTGAGATCCTCAAGAGATACTCAAAACTGACATAAGAGCACACCAACAGAAATTGAAGAAGGTAAGTTCATTTGAGGACACAGACTCGCTTGACTTATCTAAGATAGAAGAATCGAGGATCGACTCGGCTTATTGAAGATCAAGAATCGAGGGTTCAAACTCGTTTAGGAAGACTAAGCCGAGATCAGAAAGTTAGACTTCGTGAAAGATTGTGATAACTCGAATCGACTTTATGGATCTTGTATAAAGGTCTAAGAATCATAAGGACAATGATATCTTAGATGATTGTTTGATGGTGTACTGATTTAGTCAATTGTAATCGATGAAGGAAAGAGTACGGAGATGTTGGACATATTTTAAGTATTAATGATGAGTGCCGACTAGTTGTTTATAGAGCAAAGGCAAAAGATGTCTAGATCAAATGTATAGGTTTATTAGAGTTTGATCTTTGTATAGGTTTGACCAAACAAGCATCAGATTAGGTCACCGATCAGATCGCAGACTTGTCTAGATCAATAGGTTAACTAGGTCAGTAGAGTGTTTAGGAACCTACTGAAGACTAATGGATGAGGGTACAAACTCAGTTATTGAAGGCTAAGGGATCAAACTTACTTAAAGTCAAGGATATGGAATCAGAATTTAGGGAAGTCTGTGATGACCTAAACTGATTACATATACCTTGTGTACAAGGTCTAAGTTCCATATGTTAAGTGGTGATTGGAACTTAGTTATGTTCAGAATGGTGTACTCTAACTTTACAATAAAAAGTTAGATGAGAAGAAGTCAGCTGATGTATTATTAAAACACAGCAGACTTAAACCTGCTAAAAGATGTGTACATCAGCAGGCTGTTACACTTCAGATATTTGCTGAGTATATTTCTCGATTTAATCAAGGGTTACATTGGAAGATTAAAAGAATAAGGTTGGATTACAAGGCTTGATTTTGTCAACAAATCAATGGTCAAGATAAAAGGAACGTTGGAAAGATTCAGTGGAGACACTGAAAACTGACAAAAAGCAAACTGACAGTGTCCATAAAGCAAGTCAAGATGGAGACAAATCTGAGACGGCTATGTTTGAAATTCAAACATAAGTCACAGGATCCTCACCTATAAATAGAAGACTCCTGATTCAAATACAAGTGATGAAAATTAAGAAGAAAAATAATATATTCAGAGCTGTCAAGAAAATCACCCTGTTGACATACATAGAGCTTTAACTGACTGATCAAGAAATGTCTTCAAGTGTAACCTTCTATCAAGTTACATCAAGTATACACACTTGAAGACATCAAGCTGCTGCCGATCATTTCATCCCGATCAAGTCGGCAGCAGCTTGAATCATTTACTTGATTCAAACTTTCTTTTACAAGAAACCTGCTGAAGACAGAGAAGCACTTAGGTGTCAAGAACTATTGTTTGTGGTGGAGTTGGTGAAGAGGCAATCCTACCCGTCAAGGACCAGTGGAATACTTTGGAGTAGCAATCCTACCTGTTTCAAGTGTTCAATTTGTGATGCCATAGTCATTGGTGAAGGACAAACAGCTTAGGGATTTTTGCAACTGCAACCTCAAAGATCTCTAGTGAATTTCCTCCAACATCACAGGAGAAGAGTGGACTGACAGGATTACACCACCTAGAAATACTATAAAATTTGCCTACTTACTTTCCGCATGTAGTATACTGATCACATCAACCTACTGAGACTAGCAACTGAATCACACACATACACTTCTGAGTATCTAATACTTAGTATCATTCTTTTAACAACAAGTAATAAGTCTTAAACTAAATATATTCCGCTGCAACAAATCCAGGAATATCAACTTGTCGTCAATAGACTCATCGAGCAACAAGAAAGCATCGACATTGCCGAGTTTGTTAACTCCAAAAGTTTTAAGTGTTAAGTTTATTCACCCCCCCCCTCTAAACTTAACCAAAGCCTTTTCAAGGGACCAACATGAGATTTTGAAGAAGAGTAAAAACTCAGTTAATGCTATTAAAAACTGGAAACTGACTACGTCATGGTTGAATCGCTTTTAATCAAGATAGAGAAATCAAGATAATTCTCGACTGCTATAAGATAAGCAATCTTATTGGACATGCATAAATGTCGAAGGAAAGCAGACCACTAACGGCTATAAGGATTCAAATTCAAATAATCTAACCGTTAAAGAGACACCCTATAAATAGATCACTTTACTACAAGAAGATGAGCGGAATTCTAAGATTTAATCGAATCAAGAAAGTTCATACTAAGGGGAAAGCAAATCAAAATAATTCCTGCTAAACACTTAATTGAAAGATCAAGAAATTTCTTCAAGTGTTCATAAGCATTCAAAGAAAGATCAAGATCAACCATTTGAAGAAAATAGAGCTGTGCATAACTTATATATCTAGAAGAGAAATCTCAAATCACAAGTTGAATCATAGTTATTGATTCAAGTCTCATCTTTGATTTTATCAAAGGTTTAGACTGTGAAACACCAAGAAGGTGTGAAGGACAGTTGAGCTGTAGTCAGGAAGACTGTGTTTGTGATGAGCTGGTGAAGAGGCAATTCAACCCTCTAAGGACCAGTGTAGCAAGCTTAGTTTAAACAACAATCTTACCTGTTGAAGACTGAAGCTGGGCAATTGTGAAGCTAGGGATTAGTGAAGGACAGTGTTGGAAATAAAATTTATGTTTTGATGATAATTCATCATATTTACTCAGAATATTATCTTAACCTCATTGATGAAGTGCTAAAGCTAGTCATCATAGTGAAAAGCCAAAAGATGTCTAGAATTGAATGTATAGGTTTTACTAGAGTCCGATATTTGTATAGGTTACATCGCACAAGCTAATCGTAATAGCTTAGTAGTGTGTGAAACCGAAAACTTGAAGTCATTTAGAAAATCGGAAATCATTAAGATAAACAAACTGACTCTGAATACACCAATATGAAACTGAAGAAGATAAGTTCGCTGAGGGACACAGACTCGGTTGGCTTATCTGGAAGATAGAAGAAATGAGGGTCACAGACTCAGTTATAGAAGATTGAAGAACTGAGGGTTCAAACTCAGTTATGAAGATTACAAGTCGAGACTATAAAGTTAGACTTCAGGCAAGTTTATGGTGACCTGAACTTACTTTATGGATCTTGTATGAAGACCTAAGAATCATAAGGACAATGAGTTCTTAGAAGATAATTGTTTATGTACTCTGATTAAGTCAATTACAATCAGATGTAAACTGGAGTACTGATATTTGAAGAAGAGTAAAATCTCAGTTAATGCTCCAAGTCAGTCAAGAAACTGACAACTGATAAACACATCATAAAACTGATCAGTAAACTCAGTTTTATATGTCAGCAATCCAATAAACTGATAGTACAGTCGAACGTTTTAAAGGAAGCAATTTTATTGGATGAAATACTGACACATCAGAACGGTCAGAAAATATAGCAGTTACAAGATAGACGTTGATTCAATTCGAATTCATGCAAGATGAACGTTGGACCTCACACTATAAATAGAGGACTTTGCACCAAGGATCAAATACGAAGATTAATCAAGAATTATTAAGATCAACAAGCATTTTTGTGCACTAGTCTTAGTTATTCGAATTGCTATCATCTCTGCGCTATAACAAGATCATATCAAGAATTTCTTCAAGTGTTCAAGCTACATGAATTTACCTGATTCGAGACACTTTGAAGAACCACAAACAAGAATCAATTTATTGATTCTCAGCCCAACTTTGATTCTACATCAAAGGTTTAGACTGTGAAGCAAACCGGGAAGGTTTTGCCAAGGACAGTTGTTACAAGCAATCGGGTAGACTGTGTTTGTGGTAGTAGCTGGTGAAGATGCATACGTAACCCTTCAAGGACCAGTGTTCAAGCAATTGAAGAGCATCAATTCTACCTGTTCTACAACTATTTAGATAGTGAAGCTAGTGGATTAGCCAAGGACTATTGTTTAGGACTTTTGTAACAACCACCTCAAGAAGTTCTAGTGGAATTTTCCTCCTACACCACAGAGGAAGAGAGGACTGACAGGATTACACCACCTGGAACCTATATAATATTTGCCTCATTTACTTTACGCATTTATTTATTTACTTAGCATTTATCTACAGCATTCTGAGAATTGATTGTTATACAACTCACAGCTCACAGACTGACATTCACCAGAATTCAGTTTAACACATTCTGCTTTCACATAGAATAACAAGATCAAGAAAAAGGCAAGAATTATATCCGCAGCCGGTTGGCTCAGTTTTTGCTTAAGTCAGTTTGACTTAAACTCCGCTTAGTCAGCTTAACTCCACACAAGTTTTAACTGAACCTTAATTTGTTTTAAATCCGGTTTTAAGGACAAGTTTATTCACCCCCCCTCTAAACTTGTGTTAGCCTTTCCAAGGGACAAACAATTGGTATCGGAGCAGTGTTTCTTTAACAAGCCATTGTTAAAAGGTCAATTGCTCTAAATCTCCTCTAGTTGTTCTCATAAGAAAGCTCAGTTTCCAGTTCTTATACAATCAGTTTTCATTCACTCACAATGGATAACAATCAGTATGCAAGACAGATGCTTATGTGCAACATGGACAGATTTGATGAATATAAATGTCGTATGCAAGCTTTTTTAGCTGCTACTCATGATGAGATGATGGACGTACTCACTGATGGACCAATTCAGATCACTCACATGAAAACTGTTGGTGAAGATCATGTTTGAGTTCCAAAGCCCAAGGCTGAATGGACCAGTGATGATCGCAAGCGAAACAATCTCAACAATGTTGCTATGGACTTTATCCTCATAACTCTTGACAGCAACATGTACTTAAAAGTGAAAGACTGCACAACTGCTAAAGAAATGTGGGACAAACTTCAACTAGTTTGGGAAGGAACTGACTCAATCAAGGAAAACAAAATCTCAGTTGCAAAGCAAAAGTTTGAAAATTTCAAGATGAAAACTGGAGAGACCATTGACCAAATGGAGACAAGATTTAGTGCTATCATGGATGAATTAGATTTACTCAAGATTGAATACACAAAGAAAGTAATCAATACAAGAATCTTGAAGGCATTACCAATGTGCTGGAAGATGAAGGTCACTGCTATGGAAGAATCTAGAAGACTTGACATAGAGGACTCCTTCAAAATCTTCTCGATTTGAAAGCTTATGAATTCAAAGTGAAGATTTTACAAGCACAATTGCAATAATCAAAGCTTTGGAAGAACTAAAACTACAAGACACTTGCAAAGAAAGATCAAATGATTCTCAAGAAACATCCACAAACAATCTTCAACAGCTTGTATGAAATGGAGGAACAAATGGTTATTATGATGAGTAGAATCATAAGGATGAAGAATGGTCATCCTGTAACCCAGAAGTTCATCAAGAAGACTCCTGAGAAAAGAAAAGATGATGAGTATCTTTGTTTCAACTGTAAGAATCCTGGACACTACAAAGCTGAATGTCCAGAACTGACCAAGAAAACTCAGCAAAGAAGAATTGGCAGAAGAGCACTCATTGCTAGAGATGAGTCAGACTATGAAGCTGGTACTGAAAGGCTATCCGATGACACAGCTTTAATGGCACACATGGAAGATCCCAATGAGGTGTGTGAATCAAATTCTAAATATAGCTCAGCTCAGATTTCCATGAAAAATGCATGTTCTTCAACAGCCGATTCCAATCCAAGAAACTCAGAATTAGAAGAAACTCTTGACGATTTGATGAGTCAGCTTGTCACCATTCAAGCTGGTTATGAATCAATCAAAGCTGAGAAAGAATCTCTAATTCTAGAAGTCAAAAGATTGAATAATGAATCGAACACGTTAATACTCAAGCGTGAATCGACAAAGCGAGAAGAATCAAGATTACCATCAGATCAAGATCAAGAATCGAATCTTTTGCTCGATCTAGTTCAACAACCTGGATTCAAATCTAGTAAGCCATATAGAGATAGAATCGGCTTAGGATTTGATACACAACAAACTTCAAAAGAGGAACGAGTAAGGCAATCGAACCTAATACCAAATCGGTGTTAAGTTCATAGTTGAACAATGTCCTCCGATTAAGAAGCATGTTGAACCAGTGAAACAAGTTCAACATGAATCAAGTCAACCTCAGCGTCAATTTTCAAAAAGATCAACAGTAAACAACAACAGTTCAACCAAAAATGTAAATCGGTTAACGTCATGAAAATAGAAAAAGTAGATCTCTATTGAATCTACTAAAGTCGATCAGGCCTAGAACCGAGAGAAACTTCATCATAGTAAATCAAAGAATATTAATTATTCAAAGATTCACAAAACTGGGAAAGGCGATTATTTCCAACTAATGATGACTGGAATATCTCGATCGCAATATTCAAATCGATGAAATCAATCATTTCGTAGAAAACTTATTACAAGTTTCAGCCCAAAGGTCACAAAGGACTCAAGCATGATCCTCAACATAGACCTCAAGACAAAAGAAATGATGGTTATTATTCGTGTTTCAATAATTGAAATCATCATGGAAATAGTTTTCACTAAAAGATCTCGAGAGATCATATAAATAAGACACAGTCCAAGCATAGATAATATGGGAGTGTGGCTTACATACATGAAAACAAGTGCAACAATATCCAAAGAATACCTAAAGGATATATTCCCGCAGTTGTAATCGATTAATCGACTTCTCATGGACCCAAACAGAGTTGGGTACCTAAAAATGTTTAATTTTTATTGCAGGATGTATGGTACTTTGACAGTTGTTGCTCTAAGCACATGACAAAGGATGGACCAAAAGTCAATTTTGGAAGTAAAGACAAACCTGGATACACCAAAGGGTATGGTACCTTAATCGTAAACGGACTCACAATCAAGAATGTATCTTATGTAGAAAGATTACATTACAATCGCTTTCAAAGACTGACCAATTTCGTGATATGGGATACAAAGTTACTTTTGATAAAGACTTACGCATTGTCGCAAGTGAAACAAAGATTTCAAGTTGTTTTAGCCGGAAGAAGAAAAGAGAATATGTATGTTGTAGATTGGACAACAGCCGTTGCAGAAACCTGTTTGCTTGTGCATACCAAATCAGAAATCAGTTGGTTGTGGCACAAGAAATTGAGTCATCTAAACTTTGATGACATCAACACCCTTGTCAAGAAACAGCTAGTCATTGGACTACCAGAAATCTCATATAAGAAAGATAGCTTATGTGATGCTTGTCAACAAGGAAAGCAAACTAAAGCAAGTTTCAAGACTAAATCTCAGCATTCAACAACCAGAGTTCTAGAACTACTACATATGGACTTATTTGGACCTATAACACCAATTAGTATCGGTGGAAAGAAATATACATTTGTGGTAGTAGACGATTTTTCAAGATACACTTGAGTTATCTTTTTAACCAAGAAAAGTGAAACCAAGCAAAGACTTACTGAACTACTCAAGAGACTTTTAATCGGAAAGGAGTATCGCTTGTGAAGATAAGATCGATAAAGGAACTGAATTCCTCAACAATGTGATTATTGAATATTGTGAAGAAAATGGTGTTTTACACCAACTCATTCGCTACAAAGAACACCTCAATGTAATGGTGTAATTGAAAGAAGAAACAGAACACTCAAAGAAGTAGGAAGATTGATGATCTGTGAAGCAAAACTACCTGAAAAATATTGGGCAGAAGCAGTTAACACAGCTTGCTATACACAGAACAGAGCTCTCATGAATAAAAGGCATGAGAAAACTCCTTATGAAATTTGGAATGGAAGGAAACCAAATGTTTCGACTTTCATGCTTTTGAAGCAAATGTTTCATACACAATAATGGGAAAGATCAACTTCATGTTTTTCACCCCAAATCGATGAAGGAATTTTTCTAGGATATTCAAGCGTCAAAGAAAGCTTTTAGAGTACTAAATAAAAGGACACTCAAGCATGAGGAATCTATACATGTAGTGTTTGATGAACCAAATTTTCTGGTGAAACAATCAAGATGCACGTAACCAATTTCTCGCCTTAGTTACAGTGATTGCTAGAATCGATTTTGTTGACATTGGAAGACTACGGATTTTGTAATGTTCAGATCCAGATCGCTCCCGATTTCCAACCCACTCGAACAACATGATTTCGACTCGCTTGAAGAAATTCAAGAACCATCCGAACAAAATATAGATCCTTGATGCAAACACCGCTTAGCAATGGATGAGAGATCACCCCAAGAACAAGTTATTGGTGACACTCAAGTCGGGCGTTTGAACAAGACATCAACTAGATGCAATGATATCATGTTTTCTATCTCAATCGAACCTAAGGAAATAGAAGAAGCTTTGAAAGATCCAGATGGATACTAGCTATGCAAGAAGAATCGAATGAATTCGAAAGAAATCAAGTATGGGAATTGCTAGAAAGACCAGATCATGTGAATATCATTGGAACCAAATGGGTTTTCGTAAACAAACTTGATGAAGATGGGAATATCATCGTAAACAAAGCTAGACTTGTAGCTAAAGGATATTCTCAAGCAGAAGGCATAGACTTTGATGAAACTTATGCACCAGTTGCAAGATTGGAAGCAATCAGGCTATTTCTCGCCTTTGCAGCTCACAAAAAGTTCAAAGTATACCAGATGGACGTTAAAAGTGCATTTTTGAATGGAATACTTGAAGAAGAAGTGTATGTTCAACAACCACCTGGATTCGAGATCAAAGATCAAGCTGATAAAGTTTTCAGACTAAGGAAAGCTCTTTATGGACTTAAACAAGCACCAAGAGCTTGGTATGAAACTCTATCTCAGTTTCTAGTGGATAATGGATTTATCAAATGAACTATCGACAAAACATTATTCAGAATGAAAAATGAAGAGAACACTCTACTTGTTCAGATCTATGTTGATGACATCATTTTTGGATCAGAAAATGAACAGTTATGTGAGAAATTTGCAAGTTTAATGAAGAGCAAATTTCAGATGAGTATGATGGGAGAATTGAATTATTTTCTTGGATTACAAGTTAAACAATTAGATGATGGAATTTTCATTCACCAAACCAAGTATACAAGAGAACTTATCAAAAGAATTGGTATGGAGAAATCATCTGGAATTTCTACACCAATGGGGACCAACATCAGTGGATGAAGACAAAGAAGGCAAAGATGTTGATCAAACACTTTACGTAAGAATGATTGGAAGCTTACTCTATCTTACTGCCAAGTAGGCGGATATATCTTTTCTTGTTGGTGTATGTACAAGATTGATCAAAACCAAAGGAAAGCCATCTCACAGTTGTAAAAAGGACCTTGAAGTATCTGAAAGATACAGATGGAGTTGGAATTTGGTATTCAAGAGAAGGAGAATTCAAGTTGATATCTTACTCAGACTCAGATTATGCAGGATGCAAAGTGGACAGAAAGAACACCTCAGGCACATGTCAGCTACTAGGAAATAGATTTGTGTCTTGGTTTAGCAAAAAGCAAAACTCTATCTAAACTTCAACAGCTGAAGTAGAGTATATAGCAGCTGGAAGTTGTTGTGCTCAAGTTTTATGGATTAGACAGCAAATAAGAGATTATGGGATAGAAGAAGGAATGATTCCCATAATGTGTGATAACATAAGTGCAATTGTAATAACTGACAATCCAGTTTTGCACTCAAGGACAAAACACATTGATGTGCGTCATCACTTTATAAGATATCATGCGGAGAAAAAAGATATTACAGTTCTTTATGTACCTACTAAAGATCAGTTGGCTGATATCTTTACAAAACCATTGGACAAAGAAAGATTTGCCAAACTAAGAACTGAATTAGGGATAATTAAAGTTAGTTAAGTCAGTTAAGCCAGAGATTCGTCAAGGGGATTAATCTTTGTTACGTTGAGTGCGCTCACTTAACAGATTAGTCATTGACATCAACAATCTCAAATCGATCAACTAAAATGAAAGATTTAACGGAACCGAAAATCGAACCTTAAACGCTTTTTATTCCACCAACTTAAGTCAAAGGTCGATAAGATAAAACCGAAATGGTTATATCGCATTTAATTAACGCAGCTTTTTGTCGTAATATATTGCGTGTACACCCCATTACTATCGTAATAAAGACATGTCTTGATTATACAAACCATCATGGAATTTGAAAAGTTGTACTAATCAACCGTCGGTACATCATCCCTATATATCCAACCCTCGTTCACACCCTCCTTAATCTGACGTTTCAAAATTCTTTTAAACTCAATCTTTTTCTTGAAAACAAACAAAAAAAAATCAGAATTTTCATAATCCTTTCATCTCAAAATTCAATTTTTTTTACTCAAAAATGACAACCTCAAAGAAATCACAAGAAGAAAGATTGATCACAGAGTTAGATGTGTATACTTTTGAAATTTATGAAACTATGTGCAACAACACTCGGTTAGCAAGTTATATCTACGAGAAGTTCCAGAAACAACCAGATTAAGAAACATTCTAGAAGTTACTTTCAACTAAAAACGTGATGTGGAAGGGATTTTGCGCTTCGGGAGAATATGCGTTTGGTAAGAGACTCTCTAATCACTACAGTTCGTGGAGATCGTATTGTTATCAATGAACGAGTCATGAAGTCACTATTTGGTTTCACAAATTCACCTGTGACATCAATAGATTTGACTTCTCTACCATTGAAAAAGGATGTCTTTCTTAAGCAAATTACTTTATCTAAAGAACCAATAGAAGTTGGTATTCATGTTGATAAATTCAAGCCAGAGTTTGGATATCTCAGCCGATGGCTCAGCAAACATGATATTGGAAAATCCAAAGAAATCAGTACATTATCCGATGACAATGTTTATATGATGAACATAATTTGGGAGGAAATAGAATTCAATTGGGCCGGTTATGTCGTCAATCAGATAAAGAAGCAACACTTAGCTGAATTAGAATGTGTAAAAAGAGCTCAAGCTGAAGGACAAGCAACTATTGGCAGATTCCGACTGAAGAAAACACTCAGTGGAATCATTCAATTTTATTTGGAGAAACTCAAGGCGTGGAAGAAAGCAAGACAAATCAGAGCTACAGAGGAAATCGCAGCAGAAGAAGAACAACTTCCCAACCTGAAGCCAGACAGAAATGTTGTCTCAAAGCAGAAGTCGAACACAAAGGAATCAAGCGGAAAGTCGACTCAAAGAAAAGAAAGATCGCTTGTAAAATGTTTGTACCTGTGAACTTCAAGTAAGAAAGCACCAACCGAGGGGGAACAACAACAACCGACAACCAAGTTACAAATGAAAATATCATCTGCTGATTATACTTCTCGTTACAAAACCAATCGGATCGGCAATCGCCTCGCTTTTGAAGTCGATGTAATTATCAAGCTAATGAAGATGAAACTCAAACGGAAGATTCTCGTGATGCTATCTTACAATCAAGAAAATTTACTCTTGAAGGAATTGGAAATTAAAGACCTATATACTCTGTTTCCTATGTCAGAGTTTCTTGCAAATTGTTTCAATAGATTCACTGAACTAGCTCAACGAAGAGAATCAGCCACATCATCTATTCCCGAAGATATTTCAAAGAAGAAGGATGATGATGAAGATGATAATTCAAGAAAAGAAGCTGATATGACTACAGTTTTGCAGACATACACTCAACCTCAACCTCTAGCTACGCAAATCAGAATCTCGGCAGAAGAAAGTTTGCCGCTTGGAAATCGATAATCGACAATCACCAAAGAATGATGGAATTAATAATCAACAACTTATGATCATTGAAGATATCGCTCAGTCTAAAGCTCAAACAGAAGCAACATATGATCCTTCAGATATCCTGACAAAGGAGAAATCGGCCAAAGTTCATGAGAACTTGAAAATTGTGCTCAGTCAAAAGGATGCACACAATGGCCTATATCTCTGTCTAGATTATAGAACTAAAACAGATATCTCAGTTCATGCAAGACTAGAAATGATCTATAAGTCAAGTTCAAGTTCTGCCTCAGAAATTTTGTCACTTAAGCAGAAACTTGAAGACTCAACCATGATAGATAGGGAAACACATGCTCAGCTCACCGGCATATGAATCAAAGACATCTACGGGTTAGAGAATCACTCTAAGAAATACTTGCTTCTCAAAGAACGATCTCACCGATCAAAAGGCAACCCATGCTTTGGTATATCAATTGTATGATGCCAAAAAGGGGAAGTCAAGAAGAAAAAGTGAAATTACTCAAAGAAAAGAAGCAACTTGAAGACAAATTGGAAAGATATAAATCGATCCAAAGTTCTTAAAGAAAGAGTTAATCGATGAGCAATTTCATGGAGAAATATAGTCAACTCAAGATCGGAGAGCTACTCTTACAAAGGGATTTGTGGTTAAAGTTTGTCAAAGATCATAATCCTATCAAAGCCAAGTACAAGGATAAGACTATTGAAGAATCTTTGAACTACTTCTTATCCGATGAACTCTACAATCAAAAATGGCGCAATACAAGAAGATCAAGAAGATTGAAGACAAATCAAGATTAAAGACAAAGTTGAACAAATGAAAGTCGATGTAGCGAGAATTTGAAAAATACTACTTGAATGAATCGGCTTTACCAATGTTAATTTTATGGAGAAAATGGAAAGAAGGAAGTCAAGTAGACTATAACAAGACCTTTTCTAAGGAAGACTCAAAACTAGAACATGATTATCGCTCACATGACAAAGAGATGAAGTATATCTTAGTTAAACAAAAACACAGAAAGGAGTTTAGTCTTTAGTCAAATTTATTTGAACAAAGTGTAACTATTCCGCTTTTATGTATTCTAATGAAATCCAGATTTTCGCTTTTTGACGTTGTTTTACATTGTTTTGATCTTTAAGCTTTTCTTTTAGGGAGAGTTTTGGCATCATCAAAAGAGGGAAATTGTTGGAAATAAAATTTATGTTTTGATGATAATTCATCATATTTACTCAGAATATTATCGTAACCTCATTGATGAAGTGCTGAAGTTAGCTGTTATAGTGAAAAGCCAAAAGATGTCTAGAATTGAATGTATAGGTTTTACTAGAGTCTGATATTTGTATAGGTTACATCAGACAAGCACTGTAATAGTTAGTGTGTCGTGAAACTGAAAACTGGAAGTCATTTAGAAAACTAGAAATCGTTAAGATAAACAAACTGACTCGAGTAATACACCAATATGAAACCGAGAAGATAAGTTCTTTGAGGACACAGACTCGGTTGGCTTATCTCGGAAGATATAAGAACCGAGGGTCACAGACTCGATTATAGAAGATTGAAGAAGCGAGGTTCAAACTCGGTTATGAAGATTACAAGTCGAGACTATAAAGTTAGACTTCGTGCAAGTTTGTGGTGACTCGAATCGACTTTATGGATCTTGTATGAAGACCTAAGAATCATAAGGACAATGAGTTTTAGAAGATAATTGTTTATGGTGTACTGATTAAGTCAATTATAATCGATGTAAACCGAGTACTCGATATTTGAAGAAGAGTAAAATCTCGATTAATGCTCCAAGTCATCAAGAAATCGACAATCGATAAACACAGCATAAAACTATTCAGTAAACTCAGTTTTATATGTCAGCAATCCAACAAACTGATAGTACAGTCGAACGTTTTAAAGGAAACAATTTTATTGGATGAAATACTGACACATCAGAACGGTTAGAAAATATAGCCGTTACAAGATAGACGTTGATTCAATTCGAATTCATGCAAGATGAACGTTGGACCTCACACTATAAATAGAGGACTTTGCACCAAGGATCAAATACGAAGATTAATCAAGAATTATTAAGATCAACAAGCATTTTTGTGCACTAGTCTTAGTTATTGGAATTGCTATCATCTCTGCGCTATAACAAGATCATATCAAGAATTTCTTCAAGTGTTCAAGCTACACAGAATTTACCCAGATTCAGACACTTTAAAGAACCACAAACAAGAATCAATTTATTGATTCTCAGCCCAACTTTGATTCTACATCAAAGGTTTAGACTATGAAGCAAACCGGGAAGGTTTTTCCAAGGACAATTGTTACAAGCAGTCGTGTAGACTGTGTTTGTGGTGGTAGCTGGTGAAGATGCATACGTAACCCTTCAAGGACCAGTGTTCAAACAATTGAAGAGCAGCAATTCTACATGTTCTACAACTGTTTAGATAGTGAAGCTAGGGATTAGCCAAGGACTATTGTTTAGGACTTTTTGTAACAGCTCACCTCAAGAAGTTCTAGTGGAATTTTCCTCCTACACCACAGGGGAAGAGAGGACTGACAGGATTACACCACCTGGAACCTCTATAATATTTGCCTCATTTACTTGACGCATTTATTTATTTACTTAGCATTTATCTACAGCATTCTGATAATTGATTGTTATACAACTCACAGCTCACAGATTGACATTCACCAGAATTCAGTTTAACACATTCTGCTTTCACATAGAATAACAAGATCAAGGAAAAGGCTAGAATTATATCCGCTGCCGGTTGGCTCAGTTCTTGCTTAAGTCAGTTTGACTTAAACTCAGCTTAGTCAGCTTAACTCCACACAAGTTTTAACTGAACCTTAATTTGTTTTAAATCCAGTTTTAGGGACAAGTTTATTCACCCCCCCCCCCCTCTAAACTTGTGTTAGCCTTTCCAAGGGACCAACAGACAATCAAGTGTCTAGAATTTACTTTGTGTCTTGTAACTATAAACCTCAAGAACATAGTGGATTTGACCTCCGCATCACAAGGGAAGAGAGGACCTCGATGTGATTACACCACCTGGAACCTCTATAATTCTTGTTTACTTAATTAACGCATTTATTTACTGTATTGTAGTTATACTCATCTAGTTCACATACTCAGCAAACACCAGAAACTGAGTCAGCATATTAACTAATAACTCATATTTTACAAAAGGCTTAATTATATCCGATGCCGGTTAACTCAGTTAAGGATAAGTCAGTTTTGACTTATACTCAACTAAGTTAGCTTAACTCTGCACAAGTTTTAGCTGAACTAAATCTGGTTTAAGATTCAGTTTTTGGGAGACGTTTTGGTGACAAGTTTAATCACCCCCCCCCTCTAAACTTATGTTAGCCTTTTCAAGAGACCAACAATATGTAATAATTATATCAATGGACATTTATTGACTGATTTTCTGAGAATAAGTTATATCTATAATCGATAGAGTTCAGTTTCGGATTTATGGTGGCGTAATCCCGGAATTAATAAGGTGAGTAGAAATGTTCTGTTCGATGAATATTTTATTCAATTTATTGTAGCTACTGGTTATAGGTCCATGGTCCCCGGGTTGGCTCCTAACACGCGAGTGTTTTCTCGTTTTGTGGAACCTCAAGAATAAATTAAATAGCTGGTCTATTTAATGAATATGCGAATATTATTTATTTGGTAAGTAATATGTAATATAGAAAAGACATTTTCTATTATACCAATTGGCACAAAAAAATGGCGCCACTTTTTTTTGGTTTTGGAAAAAGAAATTTTCTCCTAATTAATCATACTGTGGATAATATAATTATTTATGTGTTAAATAATTATAAATAAGAAATTTGTTTTCTTATTGGATAAATAGGAAATTTGTTTTCCTATTTGATAAATGTTTTATTTTTCCTTAAAGGAAAAGATAAATATGTGTGTATAAGATAAACTCTCAAATTATTTTTGGTTATTAGCCTATATAAAAGAGTAGCTCCAACAACACAAAAGGGTTGAAAAATCCAATGCCAATTTTTGGAAAAAAGAGACGCCAGGCTTTATTTTGAAAAAGCGAGAAATTTTGTTTTCTTGTCTTAGCCATTGGGAGAAGAAAAACTAGGGTTTTTCTTAAGCATATTCAGGGAGGTTTTACTACCAGGATCGACGTCCACCAGTCGTCGCTTGGAGATACAATCCGGAAGATCACGGCTTCTCTTCTGTTGGGTAAATCTTTAACTATCTTGTAGTTATATTAATTAATCATGTGAATTATATCATGGTATAATAACATGCAAATTTAATTCGTAGCTTCCGCTGTGCATGATCGAGTGTCTCGATCAGTGCTGTAAATCAGATCTGACGATCCAATTATGGATCGGATCCGGATTCGGGTTTCTATATATCCAGCACATGTGGTATCGGAGAAAGGTTAAAGCGATTTTGCGATCTTGATTGCATAATTAATTAATAAGGAGTGTAATTGAATAAAATTTGCATCTTTTATATATTTGTTATATATATGCGTGATTGAATGAGATGGATTGGGGTTGGTACATATTTACCATTAGATCTATTGTAAATCCAAATTTTTCTGGGTATAGGAAAATATGTATTTTATTTGTTGTAATTCGCTGCCACGATGGGAGAAGAGGCGTCCAACCAACTCGCGTGGGAGCTCGTGTGTTCAAGAAACGGAGCAGTTTATTATTATACAGAGCGGCGGCAGGATCAATTAGTGAATAGTAAATTCTTTAAATGTAGGGTTTATTTATTTTAATTTAATTTTATAAATTAGATACGGAGGTACCAACGGTCCATCTCAGTGGTTTATTTTTCGCATTTATTTTCTTATGAGATTATTTATGTCATATAACCATGTCATGCATCATATTCTTGAATTCCACTCTCAAAGATATGCATACATATAGATAATTAACTTTGGCATTAATTAGGCATGTATGAACACGTAATTAGTTTAGATTATTTTAGTAATTAATTAAATTAATTGAAAAAAAAGAATTTTATCTTGTTATAAAATTCGCCATGATAAAAATAAAATTTACTGGGTAAATTTGGTTTTGGGATCTAAAATTCTTTGAGAATTTTGATTATGTAGTGTCTACATAAATAGGATTTAATAACCGAAAATTTGGAAAGTCATGAAAAAATAGGACACTAACTTGACGGTATTTGGAACCGATAAGTTGGTGATTGCTTTTCATTATTTATTGTTTTCGATTATTGAAAAAATTCTGAGATCCTAAATTTTTATCATGACATTATTAGGACTATAAAATTATTTGGTGAATTTTAAATGTGTAGTGTCTACACAAGAGATTTTCTAAATAATTGATAAATTGGAAAATCATGAATATAGTGTCACTAGTTAGATGGTATTTGGAACCGATAAACTGGTGGGAGCTTGAAATTTCATGATTTATTGTTTTCAAATTATTGAGAAATTCATAAGTCCTAATGTATTATGATCATAATATTCTTGGCAAATTTTAATTGTGTAGTGTCTACACAAAATTTATAAATCCAAGAAATTGAAAAGTCGTGAATAAGTGACACTAGAAGTCTACCTAGAAGATGCTTATGAATTTATGGATAAAGAGTGAACTACGTTTACTCCACTTCCGTAAATAGAGGCATTTAGCACTTGGTGCTTGAAGGTAGGACTAGAGATTTTGCATACACGTTCAGATGGTGACTGTTTGTGAAATATCTTAATGCAATAAGTTAAGGTTGGTTATAAGATTCTTATGATCAGAAAGTGATGGTTGTACTGTCACTGGCTTTCTGAAAGAATGTTAAAATGACAACCTTGGACCTTGAAGTACAGTTACTCAAGGAGTTACTATCTGATTAATCTTACCACATCCAACATTGGTTGTTGGGGGTGACGCTGATGAATACTACTGAACCAGCAAAGAATGTCAATCCACCCAAATGCAGTGGGAGTATGATTTATCCATTGACTCGCTGTCATTATGCAGACATTACAATCTACTGAGGGTGATTGATAACCTACGGTCTTTTTGGAAGGAATGTATAGAATTCTGAAAAAATGGAGGTTGGTTTAAAGACATAAACCTGAGTTTTGGTACTCCAATTCAGTTCACACTTTTGTAGAACCACCTGAGTGTCTCAGGCCCACTGGGAGAAATTGGATCTACGTGAAAAGAGTCGGATGAATGAGAAAGTTCAACTTTCAAAGTAAAGCCAAGTGGTCTAGGGGTAATTTCCTGAGAAGTAGATAGTTTACTAAGGGTGATGCCCTGAAACTTTCTCACCACTCAGCCTTGCTTGACTCCATGGAAAGCAGAATGATTAACAGGGGTGATGCCCTGAAATTTTCTTGCCGTACAATGGAGCTTAGACTCATTCGGAACAGAATGGTTTTAGCTTAAATCCAATGGCAGATTGACTACCTATGCTTATATCCATTGGTGGATTAAAGCAAACCTCTAGGTCATTGAAAGCCACATGTTTGAAATATGTGGGCTTGACCAGAATATTGATGAGTCTTTTGTAGACCAGAGAATCAATATTGGTAAAGTGTAGATGTTAGTGTAAATGCAAGGTAACACTGCAACTGTTGTAAGCAACATGGGCGTGTTATCTGAAGTCAGAAACTGACGAGCCAAAGCTTCTCTGAATTAGAGAAGTGGACTATATTCTTAGAAACCGATTCGTTCGAGTTCATGAGAACAAGTTGTTGGCCGTATCCTATCCATCTTATTGGTTAAGATGATGATGCATTTTTGAATGCTAGATTCAACGAGAGGTTTCCTACCCAACCCCTCATGGAATAATTCTCTTAGTCTTCGGATATAGAGAAAATGTGATAGATTCTTTTTTGGATAGAGAAAGTCAGGTTATTAAAAGTCAATAACAGCCGAATCTTGGATTCGGACGTTGAGTAGCAGTATAGTGCATTCTCAAGTACCTTCGGAGAACGAGGAGTAATATGCGTCTATATTCGGGTGAAAACCTGAGTATTATTGACTACACTGATTCTGATTTTAAGTCAGATTAAGGGTGATCGTTAATTGATCTCGGGCTTAGTGTTTTATCATAGTCATGGAGCTATAGTCAGGAGCAATCCAAAGATCGCCAATTTGACTCTATTAGTCGAATACATAGCAGCTTTCGGAGCAGCTAAAGAGGTAGTGTGGCTTGAGAAGTTCTTTGTTGGATCGGGAAGTGATTCCAGGTCTCGATGAGCCGATACCATTTTACTGTGAAAACAGTTGAGAGGTGGCTCATGAAAATGATCTTCGCAGTCACAAGAGGTCAAAAGCATATTGAAAGAGAGTACCACCTGATCAGACAAACCGTGCAGTGAGGCAACGTTTCAGTCCTAAAAGATCGCCTCGAGCCAACAACCTAGCTGATTAGTTTACCAAGTCGTGTGGCATCTAACGTCACTGATAAGTGCTTGGAGGGTATAAAATTGGGAGATATGTCTCATCTGCTTTAGAGCAAGTGGGAGAATATTGTGGATAGAAGAATAAGGGTGTGCTGCTCTAAAAACAATTGTTGCTTGTTTTCACGGGCAAGTGGGAGATTGTTGGATGTAGTGCCCGAAAGAGACAATTGTTGCTTGTCCTTACGGTCAAGTGGGAGATTGTTGGAAGTAGCACCCGAAAGACAATTTTTGTAATTTTTTTTATAATTAATAAATGACAGATTTATTCTCATCTTATTATTTGCTTCGTGCTTATACGTAATACACCGCAGAAAACCCCAAGTCGTATCATATATAGCCATATAACTTAGTGTGTGACCCATGTGAGGATTAAGTTTATGGTAATACACTTGAACAATTAGTCCGTGGAGAACTTAATCAAAATATGAGGTCTATTGATTAAACCACCACTAATGCACCCAGAACACTTTAAGGTGTGACCGTCTTATTCGGATCGTCGATATTGGTTATCTAAGTGGGGCATTTATATATGATGTAGTCTTATAGGACTGGACCGATTTAATCTGCATTTCTCATATAATTCCGTGATTGAGAAATCCTATTAAATCACAAGATTATCATATATGGATTAACCTTAATCCTAAAGTGATTGCAGACGCCTGCTTGTTTCAAGATAGGGTTTGATGTGTTCGTTAAGGATTGCTAAGAGGCACGGTCCGAATCACTTCCACGTTGGCACTATTTTGGAATGAGTGAGGAGTGTGTGTCTCACAGATATGGAATCCATTCTTTCCTGCGGGCATTAGAAAGACAATCCCCTTATTTGTTAATCCTAGAAACTGATCGATCGGCCGAGTTTGTATTGGTTATGAACTAAGTTAATGGTAAATAAAGATAATATGTAGTGAAGAAGATTTACGGAAATATTTCTGCTTCGTTACAGATAGTCTATGGAAGGTTAGTCTGTATGTAATGATTATATCAATAGACACTTATTGACTCGACTTTCTGAGAATTAGTTATATCTATAATCGATAGAGTTCAGTTTCGGATTTATGGTGGCGTAATCCCGGAATTAATAAGGTGAGTAGAAATGTTCTGTTCAATGAATATTTTATTCAATTTAATGTAGCTACTGGTTATAGGTCCATGGTCCATGGTCGCCGGGTTGGCTCCTAACATGTGGGTGTTTTCTCGTTTTGTGGAACCCCGTGAATAAATTAAATAGTTGGTCTATTTAATGAATATGCGAATATTATTTATTTGGTCAATAATATGTAATATAGAAAAGACATTTTCGATTATCCCAATTGGCCAAAAAAAATGGCGCCTTTTTTTTGGTTTTGTGAAAAGTAATTTTCTCCTAATTAATTATAATGTGGATAATATAATTATTTATGTGTTAAATAATTATAAATAAGAAATTTGTTTTCTTATTGACTAAATAGGAAATTTGTTTTCCTATTGGATAAATGTTTTATTTTTCCTTAAAGGAAAAGTACATATGTGTGTATAAGATAAACTCTCAAACTATTTTTTGTTATTAGTCTATATAAAGAGAGTTTCTCCCAACACAATAGGGTGGAAAAAATCCAACGCCAATTTTTGGAAAAAAGAGACGTCAGTCTTTTTTTTGAAAATGAGAGAAATTTTGTTTTCTTGTCTTAGCCATTGGGAGAAGAAAAACTAGGGTTTTTCTTAAGCATATTTGAGGAGATTTTACTACCAGGATAACGTCTTCCAGTCATCGCTTGGAGATACAATCCGGAAGATCACGGCTTCTCTTCTGTTGGGTAAATCTTTAACTATCTTGTAGTTATATTAATTAATCATGTGAATTAAATCGTGGTTTAATCGCATGCGAATTTAATTCGTAGCTTCCGTTGTGCATGATCGAGTGTCTGGATCGGTGCTGTGAATCAGATCTGACGATCCAATTATGGATCGGATCCGGATTCGGGTTTCTGTATATCCAGCACGAACCACGTTAAATTTGGTGTTTATCTTTTTCATTCCATTAGTTATTTTGTATTATCGTCGTTAAGGGCTATTGTTCGGGTTTCTTTTTCCTAACAAATTGCATTCACTCTTTGACACCATATAAAATACTTTCTTTTACTTTGCATTGTCTTGACTAGATTTTTTATAAATCTTGATCGTTATCACTCTGTTCACTATCTTTATTAGTTAATCCTTAGTTTTTAAGAATATTGGAATGACACTATAGTTGTAGACACAAAACACTTACATTTATGATTCACATATGCCACAGCGACATGATCATTTAATACTTGACCGCACATCCGACCTTGGTCATCAATCCTCAGCTATAATTGACCCGATGTACATGTCAATGATTTTATGCCTTTAGAAAAGGCCGACCAATTCAAATAAGTGGTTGATTTTGTGATAACTTAAGTGCACGTTACCTAACTCAGAATCCGATTTTTTACACACACACAAATCACTTTAAGTTTGATGTACAATTCGTAAAAAATCATGTGTTGGTCAGACAACTACAAGTCATCTATGTACCCTCATGCGAATAAGTGGCTGATTGTTTCATTAAACCGCTTTCATCATTCAAGTTCTTGCCTTCCGTCGCAAACTCAATGTGAAAGTTTTCCCATTTCATTTGAGGGGGGTTGTTAAGGAGGAAACTAAGAAGTGATTAAATGGGTAAGCTGACCTCTTATCCTAATAAGTAGATTGACGACTCATATTGTTGATAGACCAGTGTGCTAGGTAATAGGTATATAGGTAGATTGTACTAATAATTTGTATTTGGCTTAATTAAAAGCTGTGCAAAACTTTCGGAACAATCAAAAATACATTTTCAGATCATCTAGTTGAATTCTTCAAGGAGAAGAATCTTAATCCATAAAACGACATGCAAATGATTTAAATGCCTTGGCTGGAATAACTTAAAAAAAGAACAGAAACACACCGTGTTTTCCGGCCAGCCGATCAATAAATCCATGTTCACTTGGAGACAACAAATGTACTTCAATATATATATATATATATATATATATATATATATATATATTCCATTTTTAACTTTGGTTGTATTAATTTACATGTTTGCCGGAGTCCGTAAAGTTTATGTTTCTATATTTAGGCATTGTCATCAGCCAATCAACGTTTCCAACATCCTTAGGACTTCTCAATGTATATGGTGCAAAAATGAAGCGTTTGAATCCGAAAAACATCATTCAGCCGAATTAATTTGATAAGGAGAACTCAATGTAAAACATTTGAAGGATTTGTAGAATATTTATGCTATGAGAGTTGGGGAAAGCAACAACTCTGCCTAAACTTCCTAGGCCAAAGAATTTCAATGAGATTTAGGCTATATATGTTACTTAAAAGTTTTTGAATGGTACGTCCGCACGGTACGGATATCATTAGTTTCATTGAAACACATGCATATTGTTTTCTTGTCCACATGAGGTAAATCTGACGGTCGGGTGTAATAGAAACTCCCTACGTCAGAATTACCCGCATGTTAAAGTGTAATTTATTTTACACGGGTAAAACACCAAAAAAACGTGAGTATTTCTATGTGAAAATGTGCACATATATATCCACACCTTGTGGATGTACAACCCGAATTTTTTTTTCTTCCTTATTGCTGATGAAGGGTTCCTCCCTTAAATGTTTCTCAAGAGGTACAAACTAATATCTTGTGAACCTTTCGCAATTAATGCCAATGTACAATTATTATAAAAAAATTTTAAAAAAAAAAGGCCATATTATATATATAAGTGTTTTTGCCATCCGCTCTTTCAACCTTTAAATGTTCAATATTTTAATATGAATATCTTTTTGAGAAATGTGGCAATTACATTCTTCAACGGTTTTTATTTTATTTATTTAAACCACGGTGTAAACGAGACGAGTCAAATAAAATACTGATCTAATCGGATTAAGCTATTTTAAATTAGGGGGAATGAGGGAGAAGGACAGAAATATTTCATCAATTGAGTAGAATGACGAGTTTTGAAACTTTTGCGTAAAGCGACAAAACTATTTATTCATTTGTTAAATTCACTTGTGTTCAAATTCATTGCTTAAATTCAATTGAATTAAATTCACCGCATTAAATTCACTAATTTTCAAAATTCATCGCTTAAATTCACTAATTTTGGGATTCATTTCATCGAAATTCATTTATTAAATTCACCGATTTGGGATTCATTCTGGGAGATATTTGATTTTGGGATTCATTTGTCATTCTTCTCGCTATAAAAATTATGCATTGTTCTTCTCCCTATAAAAATATGTGAATCGTGTCGCATTCTTAAAAATATTTCAAATTGTGTCCTTATCCCTAATTTTCCATTTAAATTATAATGGCTCATTTCCAGATGAGGGTAAAATAGGAAAAAAATATTTGACACGTGCCCCATTCTTGACTACCGAACACAAAAGTGTCAAATAGCATTGATATCATACAAAAAAAAAGAAGAGAGTGGTTTAAAAGGACAAAAATAAGGGGATAATGGGAATCATGACAATGGAAATATAAATTGGGTGATAAGGACAAATCCACTGTTCATAACCTTAACTCCACTGTTTGTTGCAGTGGAACTGACATCAAATTCAATATTTCACTATCACAGTGGAATAAGGACTTGTCCTTTTTTTCCGAAAAAAATTTCTACTGTCCTCTTTGCATATTTCTATGTTCAAATTGTCCTTTTTAACAATAAACCCAAAAAAAATTTGAGAAGCGTTGAAAGAAAGATACAAAATGTGAAGCAAATACATGGATAATTCGAAGTGAAAATAACACTAATCATGAATCTGAACAATTCATATTGTCCAAAACTGCATGGTCACCGCTGCAGCGACAACCCCGACCATTGTGGCTGCGGTCCATGCAATCAGAGACAATATTCACTGGTAGTGGTGTGCAATTCTGTTGCCAAAAAATATTAATCCACTAATTGAATAATAATAATAATAATAATAATAATAATAATAATAATAATAATAATATCTTAGAACAACTCACAAGATAGCATATGTTATAACGGATTGTTCAGGAATTGATGGTGATTGTGAGCAAAAGAACAGATATTCAAACAAAACAAACAAGTGCAGAAACAAGAAGAACACTAATTTAACCTGGTTTCCGACAATGTGTCAACTACTCCACGGACAAACGAGAATATTTTATTAATCACAAACGGTTACAGAGATTGCCACACACCTCACCCACAGATATGTTACAATTACAATGGTATTTATAGGCCTAGGGAATCAAACCATAACCGACTTAACAGTCAAACCAGATAATTACTGAAATCTATGTTGCACAGACACGGACACGGATACTCCGCACGACACGACACGGATACGGCGATACGGCTAATTTCAAAATTTAGAGACACGACACGCCGCCGACACGTTTTATATACATATATATATATATATATATATGATGTAAATAAGATTTAATTTATCAAAAAAAATATTCGTAAAAATCTAAAAAAAACTAAAGAAAATAAGATAGGTAATACGTAAACTCAATGAATATCTAAAATAGATATTCGACGTTTATACAGTGCCAAAAGAAAATTGTGATTGACCTTCAAAATACTACGAATTGTAAAAATGATTGTTTATCAACAAGAAATATATAAACTTAATACGGCGTACTATTAATAAATTATTATAGAAATAGAATCGTTTATTTTAATGTTTACATTCAAGAAAACTTAAATAAAGAAAAAAAAACAAAATTTAAAAAATTGGGTTAGAGTATCGGGAAGTGTTGATAAATGTGTCGGGGTGTCGTCGGCAGTGTGATGTCGGGCGTGTTGGATATTAAAATTTTAAATAATAATATTTTAATCAGCCGACAAATGTCGGACACGTGTCGGAGCGTGTCGGTCGCGTGTCATGTCGGAAATATGTCGGACACAGCGCACGACGCTCAGATTGAAGTGTCGGTGCATCATAGACTGAAATGCCCCAAAAGTAACCTAAACCGAACTAAAAAAACTCATACATACATGTTCCCCAAGTAATGCTGAGTATCAACAAACTCAGCACCAGCAGATTTAATTAGTAGTTGATCAACTATGCTGCCTCCTTTAGTTGAACACCAGGCTTAGCAACCACATTGCCATGCTGACCAAAAATAGTCTTCCTCAGAGACTATACTCAGCATACTTCTCTGCTGACCAACAGACTCAGTATGCAAAGTTTAAGTCACAATTACAAATCTTCACCTTGACTTGAACTCCATGCAGTCTGACCAACCAGATGCACAACCAAGTGCCAAACTTTCTTGTGTCTTCAGATTTGAATTTCTCAGTAGAAACCCCACTTCAGTTGAGTATTCCATATTCAGATTAATAGCTTTGGATGTTCAGAAAGTCCAAAAAGAGCTGAAACTTGCCCCTTGGAACAAGTTTAGTGAACATATCAGCATGATTAACATCAGTGCTGATCTTTTCCACCTTGACCCTCCTCTCATTCCTCAGAAAATGGTACCTCACATCAATGTACTTGGTTCTCTCATGATGAAACTGGTCCTTAGCCAAACATATTGCACTTAAACTGTCACAATACACCTAAGCTTGATCTTGATACAGACTCAAATCATTGACTAGCCCCTTTAACCAGATTGCCTCATTTATTGCTTCTGTCAGTGCCATATACTCTGCCTCAGCAGTAGACAATGTCATTGTTGCCTTTAAAGTTTCCTTCCAACTTACCACGGAACCACCCAAAGTAAACACATACCCAATTATAGATCTCCCGATGTCCACATTACCAACATAATTAAAATCACAGTACCCTGTGACTAAATATTGAGTACCACCTTCATAAATGAGTCCAATATCATATGTAAACCTAAGGTACCCAAACGTCTTTTTTCACAGCTTTCCAGTGTCACTTTCTAGGTTGATCCATAAACTTATTGACAACACTGACAACCTGTACCAAATAAGGCCTAATAAAGACCATGACATACATTAGATTGCCTACTGCACTAGCATATGGAACTCTTGACATGTATTACTCCTCCTCAGATGAATGTGGAACAAACACATCAGATAGATGTAGGTTTGGTTCCATTGGAGTGTTTATAGGTTTGGCAGCTGACATGCCAAACTTGGACAATATATTCTCAGTATAATCCTTCTGAGACAAGAACAACTTCCCCTGCTTTCTATCTCTATAGATATATATTCTCAGAATTTTCTTCGCATTCCCCAAATCCTTCATCTCAAATTCAACTTTGAGCAGATTCTTTAGATCTTGTGATGTAGAAGATCTACAACAAAAACGGATAAAGGATAAAAACAAGAGCTAATCCAAGCTCTTAGATAGTTTTCATTCATGGAGAATTCAAGATTACATCATCACTAACATTAGAGAGACTTAAACTGTTTATAGAGGCTAAAAGCCCATTAAGATAAAACCTACCCTACAAAGCCCACATAACTAACATCTTAATATTAAACATAAATAAAAGACCATTATATATTTGATGTGCTACATCATCTCCATCCCCCTATTCAGAAAGCTCGTCCACGAGCGAACTTGTAGGGATCCACATTGAGGCCTATCGCGCTCATCATCACGTCCATGGGAGGATCAAGCCTATTCACCATGTTACGAAACAATTTCAAAGGCTTCTTCATATTTCCCTTCTTGCACCTAGTGTTCGAAAATGAACCAATTATAACACCACTTTTCTTAACTATGGTGAACTTCCTCTCCGTATTGGATTTGTTCATACCATTCCAACCGTCCCATTGAATAACTCGTCCACGAGTTAGATTGAGGCCGGGGTTGAACATGAACGAGAAGATAGAATAATGAGCTTGCTACCATAGCCATTCATGTGGCACAATCGTGAAGAAACCCCTTGCAGCATAGTACACCCACACCCAAATTAACTTGCAATGGTTGACCCCAATAGCAATCATACGCTGGGTAGTCAGAGGATTGTTCTCATCAAGAATGTAGACCATACCCGTTTCCACATAAATATTAGCTTCTTTTGTAAATTGAATGATCATTCCAGGTGTGAAAAGATAAGCAAAGCATTGCCTAGCCAAACCAATGTCAACATAAATTTTTGCTATATTATTATTACCTGTAACACGACTATAAACAACAAGGTTCACAATATATATATGAACTTGATGCCTGTCTGCAACATGATAAAAGTAATGAACAAAGTCACCAGGTTGAGTAAAATCTATGACATCTGCAATATGAGCCTCAACATCAAAATTCTCATTTCGACGATGAATGCAGTACAAAACTTCGTCACTGTCCTTGCATTCTTGGTAGTGAACACTAGACACATGTAAATCAAGCAAGTCCAGCACATTAGAATTTATAATATGTTCATATGATACGGACCAAGGCAAAGGCAGCAGGCAGGCCAAAACTTTTGAATTATATGGTCCAGCATTGATGTCAATCTCCATCGGTACCACCTCTTCCACAACCAAAGTAATGAAGATTGATGCAGAATTACATCCCGTTAGAAAGGCTCATTCTTCCACATCCTTTGCAGTAGTTACACATGCCAACTCGCAACACTTCATAAATCTATCTCTGTTCTTCAATGTTCTATAAATAGCAAGGAGCTTAGCTTTGTTAATTATCCAAGGACCTATGAAAGCACCCTCTTTTGATTCAGAAAGAAACATGTTATCCTTCAATGGTTGCCTACTTTTAGCCTTAAAGGACAACCTTGACAACTCCATGTTGCAGGCAGGTATTGCTTCATTGATAGGATTCCTCTCATCACAAACAAAGTAACTCTGGATATTTCTTGGTTTAAATAAGTTGAAAGATAGTTTCTCAAGGCCAATCCAGGTCGTACACCCCTTAACGTTAACATGCAAATGAAGAGCCAAAGCTGGCCATATGTAAGCATCACTGCAAAGAACCAAATCTGAACACAAAATCTCCATAAATAGAACTGGAACAAATGCGCCATAAACTACCATTATATATTTCACCAAGTCATCAAGTGGTTCACTTAAACAAAGCAGGACTCTGTTATGTGTTCCAACTCTTGTAATCATGTCACGACTCGGGTAACAGTTTCTTTGAACATCATGGGCATTTTTACATGAAATAAGCTCAGCTAAAATTTCAATCCTCAAAAAATGACGCTCCGACTTCTGGTGGGAATGAAAACTCCACCGGGATCAAATATAAATGACACAAGCTTAGTATTCAGATAGATGTCAGCCATATACTCACCATAGATGGTAGCTATTATTCCAACATCAGTTGCATCACTGTTGTCCCCAGAATTTTGTTGCTTAGAGCATTATTCATTCTTCCCTTTCTTGGGTAATTTTGTTGAGCATATGAAGGACATTAATCTGGGATCTAAAGTGCTGCTGCCCTCCGTCTCTTTGTTTTTGTCTACTTTCACCAACCACTTGGTGGGCATGATTATATCATCCATTGTGTGCTCTGCCCCTTCTGTTCCACTTTCATGCTTGACTTCAAGGGTTGAAAATGGGATGTCCGAGATGGCAACTTCAGTGATTTGGACTTCATTACATTCATTCTCTTTCTCTAAACATTTATCAACATCACTAAATGCATCCACAAGCAGCATAAGTGGCTGGTTAGCTCCTTTTTCTCCAAGTTCATCCACAACTCCAAGAGCTTGAGTTTTCATACGTGTCGGCCCCTCAAGATCATTAAGATCAGTACTGCTGGAAGATTGCATTTGTTGTGTGCGACATCATCAGCTATCATGTGCTTCACTTTTTCTTCATTTTCTTGCTGGTTCAATTGATTGGGTAATTTTGTCAAACACTTGATAGGCGAAAATCTGTTGAGCAGGTTGTTCTTCATCCTTGGCCATGAAATGATTTCTTCCTTACCACCCAAAACTATATCATTTTGGAGTTGTTTCCACCAGTAATAAGCAGCACCCTTCATCTTATACCAAACGATTCTGCACTTTAGATGTTCTGGTGGATTAATTTCTTTGAAGAAATCTTCGATTGCATCAATCTAGCTCATGAGATCTTCTGTGTGCCAAAATCCATCAAAAATAGGTAAATTTCTCTTGAATCTCGCTATTATGGACTCCGATTCGGTATTTCTACGGTAAACCCCAAGAAAAAGAAAGTGGATCCTCAGCTTTTGCTCCCCAGCATGAACCCTGCTTTTGTCGACGTGGAGTGATCGACACCGCCCAAAAGTGTGTGCTCTCTCTCCTGCTTCTGGATCGAGCGGCCCCGATGCTTCCACGTCCTCAAAGCTGGGGAAAGCTGGGCTCCTCGACGCCGAGGATCTGAATCCAAGAAAAAGAGCTTCATTTTCTTCGTATTTGCAGAACCAGCGTTCAACTTCATCAAAGCTAGAAGTAAAGCTGATGGGCTTCAAACATTGTTGTTCACCGGTCGATCTTCGAGGAAAAATTCGCTCCACACCGTGAACCACTTGCTTGAACTTCCTCTCTTCATGTTTCAGTCCATAGAGCTCTCGGTGCATCTCTACTGCAGCAAAAGCATCATGTTTTTGGTCGATTTTTGATAAAGCATCCCGAGGGATCTTCGAATTCCGAACACCGTCGTGAATCCGGCTATCTTTCCGACTCAGTTTGGCCATCATTCCGCGAGGGGAAACCCTAGCTCCGATACCAAATGATGTAGAAGATCTACAACAAAAACAGATAAAGGATAAAACAAGAGCTAATCCAAGTTCTTAGATAGTTTTCATTTATAGAGTATTCAAGATTACATCATCACTAACATTAGAGAGACTTAACCTATTTATAGAGGCTAAAAGCCCATTAAGATAAAACCTACCCTACAAAGCCCACATAACTAACATCTTAATATTAATCATAAATAAAAGACCATTATATATTTGATGTGCTACATCATCTTGAATGTCAGACTTGTTCACAGCAGCTATCAATATTTCATCCACATACAGAACCAGATAGATGACTGAACCATTTGTTGATATAAACACAACAATCATATGGACTTCTGTTGTAGCCCAGCTGGATCATATAACTATCAAACTTCTTGTACCACTACCTTGAGTCCTTCTTAAGTCCCACATGGACTTCCTCAGTTTGCAAACATACCATTCTTTTCTAGGAACTGGTAAACCCGCTGGCGGAGACATATATATCTCCTTATCTACATCCTCATGTAGAAAAGATGTCTTTACATCTAGCTGCTCAAGTTCAAGATTTTGATGTGCCACCACTGGTAGCAACACCCTGGTTGAAGTGTGTCTGACCTCTGGTGAGAATATCTCGTCATAGTCCACCCCTTCTTCCGACTGAACTCTCTAGCAACCAAACATGCCTTATATATTATGCCCTCGGTAGGTGATATTCTTTTCTTTTTCTTGAATATCCATTTGCGGCTGACCACCCTTCTCCCTTGTGGTTGTTTGACCAGATCCCAAGTCTCATTCTTCTGAAGTGACTCCATTTCATCTCCCATGGCAACAAGCCATTAAGATCCCTCTGAACATGTCACAACTTTCTTGTAAGTGGATGCTCAGATCCATCCACCTCTTCAGCTACCTGAAATGCATATCCAACCATATCCTCAAACCTCTACTTTTTATGGGGTCCAACATTGGTCCTTCTAGCTCACGATAGCTATACTCTGTGACCAATTTCGCTTGTTTGAGTATCTCACGACTCCCGGCGATTCGGCAGACTAGTTTGGATTTAGATCAGCTGAGTGTTAATTGTCTTCAGCCGAGTTCTCTAATTCAGCTGATTAAACCTGCAACTTCACAGGTTTGTCAACCTTCTGAGTTCTAGACCTAATTTCAGATTCATATGTGATCTTCACTGATGAGTTGAGCATAGAATTTTCATCAAAGACTACACTCCTGATGAGTATAACCATATTTTCAGTTGATGACCAGATTCTATACCCCTTAACTCCATCGTCGTACCCTAAAAATACTCCCTTCTTGGCCCCAGGTTCCAGTTTACCTTCATTGACATGATAGTAGACCGTGCTTCCAAAGACCCTTAGAGTGAGTAATTTGCAAGGTTCCCTAACCATACCTCAAGTGGTGTTTTGAGATTGATCCTAGTGTGAGGACCCGTATTAATTAAGTAGCAGGTTGTGATGACAGCCTCTACCTAAAATATCCTTTCCAACCCAGTGTTAGAGAGCATGCACATTGACCTCTCCTGAAGAGTTTGATTCATTCTTTCTGCAACACTATTTTGCTGTAGAGTGTGTCTGACAATATGGTGCCTAGCAATGCCTTCATTCTTGCAAAATTCATCAAACTCAGACCAACAGAATTCCAGAACATTATCAGTTCTAATTCTCTTGATCTGCTTCTCAGTCATATTCTCAACCAATGCCTTCCACTGCTTGAAGTGCTTGAATGCATCACCCTTATGCTTCACCATGACTACCCAAACCATCCTTAAATAATCATCTATAAAAGACACAAAGTATCTGTGACCACCTAGTGACTCCACCATTGAAGGCCCCCAGTAATCAGAATGAACATAATCAAGTGTCTCTTTTGTGATGTGAATTGCCTTTGGGAACTTGCACTTATGTATCTTCCCAAACACACAATTCTCACAAAACTCCAGCTTCTTGACCTTATGACCCCCAAGTAGATTAGACTTAGAAAGAATCTGCATCCCTCTTTCACCCATCTAACCCAGTCTCATATGCCACAGCTTGCAGTCAGTTGTTACTGGTGAACTTCTGATGATGCAACATCAGCAGAACCTGATACAGTAGACCATTACAGAATATACAATGTCCCTGTCTAATACCCTTCAGAACCACAAATGAATCCTAGTAGACATTCACCACACCACAATCACCTCTAAATCTGAACCATTTTTGTCTAAAAGACTAAGAGAAATTAAGTTCTTGGCCATCTGTGGAACATGCCTAACCTCATTCAATGTGCAGAACCTGCCATCGTGTGTCCTCAGCTAAATTGAGCTGATCCTAACTATTTTGCAGACCTTGTTGTTAGCCATAGCAATATGGCCTCCCTCTACCTACTCATAGGTTGTGAACCACTCCATGTGTGGACGCACATAATAGGATGCTCTAGTGTCCAGAATCCACACATCCTTGTGTCCTGCTGATTTTGAAACTGCCAAAGCCATGTCTTCTTCATAGTTGGTGTTTTGTTCTGCCAAAGCAACAATACCATACTGACTATTCCTGCTCCTTGCAGTAGTTACAGACATCCTTAGCCATAGGACCCTTGGAACCACCCTTCTTGGATTTCTTCTTTTTAGGATTCCCGATCCTCTGCTGCTGTCACTGGCCACCAACCAACAACCTGACTGTCTGTAACTGTCCCGACATCCTTGTGTCTCAACTCTGTGGCATGGAGGGATGTTCTCAAATCCTCCAAAGATACAGCGTCATTCCCAACAATAAAGGACTGCACAAAGTTCTCATATGATGCATGCAATTATACTAACAGGATCATTGCTGCATTCTCATCTTCAATCTTCCCATCAATATTCCTTAAATCCATCCATAATGTGTTCACCTGACCAAGATAATCCCTCAACTGAGTACGCTCATGCATCCTAAGACTAAACAAACCTTCCTTCAGTAGAAACTTGTTGGTTAATGACTTCGTCATATAAAGACTTTCTAGATTTCACCACAACTTGGCTGAGGTGTCCTCTTCAAAGAACCCCCGTGATAATATCATCCGATAAGCACATCATAATGGTTGAGTGTGCTTTCTCCTCCGCATCGGTCATCAAAGTAGCTTCTTCCTTTTGTTGACTTTAACAAGAGACCCCAAAGTCTATGTTGTTTCAGCAAAGCACGCATCTTGTTCTGCCATAAACTGAAACTGAATCTTCTTGTAAACTTGTCGATTTTGATGTTTAAAGCAGACATATTTCTCATCAGAAAATCTTGCATTGATCCCAAAACCTAGCATCAATTATGACCCTGGTTCCAATCAACCGAGCTGTGAACAGATTACTGATTTCTTAATAAACCTGGCGCTCTTCTACCAGTTTGTTATAACGGATCGTTCATGAATTCATGGCGATTGTGAGTAAAGAACATATATTTAAACAGAACAACAAGTGTAGAAACAAGAAGAACACAAATTGAACGTGGCTTTCGACATTGTGATGACTACTCCACGGACAAACGAGGATATTTTATGAATCCCAGAAGGTTACACAGATTGCCACACACTTCACACACAGATATATTACAATTACAATGATATTTATTGGCCTAAGGAATCAAACTCTAACCGACTTAACAGCCAAACCAGATAATGACTGAAATACCCCAGAAGTAACCTACACCAAACAGGAAAACCCATGCAGACGTGTTCCCCAAGTAATGTTGATTATCAGCAAACTCAACACCCGCAGATTCAGTAGTTGATCAACTATGTTTCCTCCTTCAGCTGAACACTAGACTCAACAGCCCCATTTGCCTCGCTGACCGAAAATAGGCTTCCTCACAGACTCAACTCAGCATTGTGCTCCGCTGACCAACAGACTCAATATGAATAGTTTAGTTACCATTACAGCATCCACTGAATGAAAAAAAACCCACATGTGTCAACGACTCAAAACTATCCAAGTACTATCTAAGCAACCCAAAGAGCTGAAAAGCAATTGTTTCAACATGTGGACACAACCCTTAAAATTGGATATAAAGGATAGCTGAAATGAAACGCCCTATAGTCTTGGCATCGGAGACGAATTGAAAAACTGTCACTAGACTGACCAATATTGGAGACAGAGATTGAAGAACTCGAGAATCATAGAAAAAAAACTGCTAAATTCATTTCTTTATCATTCTCCTCATCATAAGGATTCGATTATTGTTACTTATCTGTGATTTGGATGGAGAATGAATCAACAATTTGTTAGAAATATTACACAAAATGAAAAATGAATATAAGGTATGTGAAACAATGTGAGAAAGTGACTGGATATGTGATTTCAAATTCACAAAATTTGAGGCGGCCGCTGCAATGGTGACTCAAAGTTTTAAAATTTACAAAAGACCCTTATTTTACTTCTTTTTTTTATAAATATTTTAAGTTTTGGGTTATTGCATTCTCCGCTCATTAAGAGGAGTTTCTGTAATATAAAAAAAAATTCAAGAACTATACGCAACGAAAAATACTAAAATTAATTTCATTAACATGAGATCTGACTCTGGTGAACAATAAAATACTAAAAGAGTAAGATACAAACCATCACCAAAAGATTTAAAAGAACGATGCTTTATGTTCCGACAATCACTAAATTGGAGGTTGACACCAACAAATAATTACAAAGTCATTAATGAAAGGTTGATAGGTAGCATTCATTCTTGTGACACCATATAATATCTTTCTTGATTAGAATTGTAATAAATCTTGATCTTAATCTTAAGAATTGTAGAATGATACTATAGTTGTAAACACCAAACACTTTCATTTATGAGATTCACTTAGACCAAAGCGACACTATCATTTAGTACTTGACCGCACATCCTCATGGGATATGACTTTGGTCATCAATCCTCGCCCACAATGACCGGTGCACTTGTCATATCTTGTTAGACGTTTGTAAAGGCCGACCCATGCAAATAAGTGGCCGATTTGTGATAACTTGAGTGTATGTTACCTAAATCAAAATCCTATTTTTTACGCACACACAAATCACTTTGAGATTTATGTACATTTCGTTAAAAATCAAGTGTTGGCCTAACAACTACAAGTACTTATCTATGTTCTCTCATGCAAATAAGTGGTGATTGTTTCTATAAACCGCTTTCCTCATTCAAGTTCTTCCCATGTCAGTAGCAAACACAATGTGAAAGTTTTCCCATTTTGTTTGAGGAGGTTGTTAAGGAAAATACACGTAAGGAAGCTAAGAAGCAAGTAATTGGGTTAGGTGAGCTCTTATCGTAATAAGTAGATCGACTAATATTGTTGATGTAATCGTGTACTAGGTAGGTGGATTGTACCAACTTTTTATGGACTCTACTTTTGATCATGTATTTGGCTTAAAAGTTGAGCAAAACGTATGAATTTATGAAATTGTTGGGTGCCTTGGTCTCATGCGTTTGGATCTGTTGAGTAAAGTCGAATATGTTGCTACACATTGTATGCATCTCGAATATACTCTCGGTGAGAAATATAAGCGATGTTCTTAGGCGAGGTATGGTGATCACGTCTAAATATGGTAATCACGCCTGGTCTCACTTACTCGCCTCAACCAAGCCGGCCGGGAATCTCATTCGATCCGGGAGGTTCTCATCTAAAGTTATGTCTCGCTTGACGTTATATTTAGTCTCGCTAGGTTTTTATGAGTACTATAAATAATCATCTTTTGTAACCTAGTTAGTAGTTAAATCTTGTAACTTTCCGGTGTTACTAAAATTCCTCGCTCGTCCGCGGCACGTAGTCAACACAGTGTCAACAAACCACGTTAATTCCGCGCTCTTGTTTTCCCATTGGTTGATTCTTTAGTTTCAGTTTCTTTCTCATAATCCCTCTTAATTAACAGAAATATACATTTTCAGGAGAAGAGTTATATTGTACGGCAGTTATTATTGAAGTTGAATTATTCAAGTAGAAGAATCTTAATCCATAAAACGACATGCAAATGATATAAATGGTTTGTTTGGATTAACCTAAAGGAAAATAATAAAAAAAAGAAAGATACGCACTGTGTTTGCCGGTCAGCCGATCAATAAATCCTTGTTCACTAGAAACAACATATGTACTTACAAAAAAAAGAGTGGAAAATTAGGGATAAGGACACAATCTGAAATATTTTTAAGCCGATATGACAACTACATATTTTTATATAGAGAAGAAGACAACTGCATAATTTTATAATGGTAAGACAAACGGTGAAATCCCAAAATCAAATGATCTCTCTAAGGTGAATCCCGAAATCAATGAATTTCGATAAATAATCCCGAAAATTAGTGAATTTTAACGATGAATTTTGAAAATTAGTGAATTTCGACAGTGAATTTCGTCGGTGAATTTAAATAAATGAATTTGAACACAAGTGAATTTCGATAAATGAATAAATAGTTTTGTCTTTACAAAAGTTTCAAAAACTGCCCTTCTACTCAATTGATGAAATATTTCTGTCCTTCTCCCTCATTCCCCCAAAAAAGAAAGTGCTTTTTTAAGTTGAGTTGTATTAATTTACAAGTTTGCCGGAGTCCGAAAAATTTCTGTTTCTATATCTAGGCATTGTCAACTTACATAGAACTTAAACCATTTAAAAATAAACTTAATCTGATTTTCAACAAGAAATCGATCAGAAGACATGGACGTTGCAGGCTCTGAGAGCCAATCAACGATTCCGACATCCTTAGGACTTCTGAATGTATATGGTTCAAAAACGAAGCGTTTGAATCCGAAAAACATCATTCAGCAGGGCTCAGAAACCGAAAGAAACAATAATACTAGAAGTCAAGCTATATCCAAATTATCAGCATATGCTACCATGAAGTTAGGAAGAGAGAGATTGGTTAAATTGAATTCCAAGAAAGCCGACATTTTCTCCGTTTTATCAGGTAAAAAAGGACCCGATTCGAATCTGTTATCAGGAGATAACGATGAAACGGAGCTTGGACTTTTGCTTCAAGCAGCAGCCCAATTGGTAGCTGACAAAGATTTGTATCAGCAAGAATGTTGCTAAACAAATGTGAAGCTTCTGTATCCAAAAATGGCGGTAGTCCGGCACAAAGAATTGTGTATTATTTTGCTAAAGCACTTCAAGAAAGGATTAATGGAGAATGGGGCCTGGTTTCACAAGATAGTATTCCCACAAAAGAAAGGATCCCATTGATGTGTTATCAAGTTTAATCAGTCTACAACCTTCAATGATGGAATGCCAACAAGATCTTCCGGGGTTCGTTATCAGTCAATTCACATCAATCCAGTCCCTTTTGGATCACGTTGCATCGGCTGCAAGGGTTCGTATCATTGATTTATCTATAAACAACGGTTCACATTGGATCATATTGATGCACGCTCTGAAAGCCCGTGGTTTGTACACACCGCTCAAACTTCTAAAGATAACCGCCGTTGGAACCTCCAAGAACATCATGGACGCGACAGGTAATTACCAAACGAGAAAAGAATTCTTTGATGATAGTTAACTATATATGGGAATTAACTTGAAATCAAGGACACAAAGAACTTCATTTCCTACCAAATTTTCAGCATGGACAATATTAGTATGTGTTAAACTCATTACATGAAAAATATGCAGAGTAACATCTACACGATAAACTATCCTAGCATACTTTAATAATTTGACATAATTAGTAAAAGATCCGTGGCTCCTGAGTTTAGTATATACGCCCCTGCACCACTGGGTCCAGTAGCGCTTAAATAGTCATAAATGATACGGCGTCAATCTGCTTAGACCGTCGCCCCCGCTTAGTCTAAAAGGGCTAACCCGAATTGACAAGTCCTTTATGTCTCACACTTATATGGGATGAGCAGGTTTACAGACGTGAGACTTTACAGAGTATCTAAAACATAAAACCAGAAGACATACATGTATAGTGTGTCTTCACTTTGCTCATCTTGCTCGAAGTTGGTAGCAAATACAATTGCTTAATTCACCATATGCTTGTCATTTGCATTTGATCATTCAAGAAATTTGAGCTACATCTGAATCAAGATTCTATGTTTTAGGATTAACGTCTACCATATTAACTATGCTTCTTAGGTTAAAACCAGGTGGATATTGTTAAAGATCAAGCGCTTACCGTTGTACTAAAACCAATTGGTGTCAGTAAAGGCGCTACTTTATTTCTTTTACATTAAGAGTGTGGGCAATCTGTCCCAATAGATATCCATGCTTCCTATAGCATTTATCATCAGTATGACCATTATAACAACAAAAAGTACAATGCAAAGTTATTTTGAAATTAACTGCATTGTTAGCTACAGCAAAAAAAATTGAGGCGAATGCATATTATGCCTTAATGCAGAACATGGTAGTTGTATCTTCTTACACCAGAACATGGTTGCCCAGAAGATGCATTCGAACTTGCGTTGCCATTTAATATTGTTGGACTAGAATTGAAAATACAGTCAGAATGACAAAGAATCACTGCACAAGCTATGATACCACAAAGAATTTACAGAAACAACAACTTCTTGAAGCCAAGAACTTTATAAAATAGTGCTGCAAAAACATAGTAGATGAACTAAATTAAAATTTGCAAATAGAGAATGGAACTCTTTCACTATGAATGAACTTTACAGAGTACAAAATAGCTTCTTTTCTTTTCTTTTTTTTTGAGTGGACAAAATATCTTCTAAAAAGATAGAAAAAATCCAGAAACCTAACAATATTTGTCTCCGTATTTGGGAATCGAATACGTACTAGTGATACATGCATTTCCAAATGAGAATCGGAGTTCGAATATCATCCAGCCCCGTCTCTTTTTTTTTTTTTTTTTTTTCTTCCCAAAAAATTTAGAAATGTTACTTACATAATTTGACTCTACTGACGCACTTTGACATTGCCCAGGTGAAAGATTGACCTCGGTTGCTCGTGCCATGAATCTGCCATTCTATTTCAATATGGTTCTGTCGGAATTAAAAGATATCAAGGAAAAAATGTTCGAATTTGAAGAAGATGAGGTGGTGGCCATCTCTTCATCCGTTTCTCTTTGGAGCGTTCTTCAATATCCAAGCCATTTGGAATCCCTTTTGCAAGTCTTGAAAAAGCTCAACCCATGTGTACTAGTTCTCAATGAAATTGAAGCAAGCTTAAATTCACCGGTTTTCTTAGACAGATTTACAGAAGCCCTCTTCTATTTCGCCGCAACATTCGACTCTCTTTACGTTACCCTTCAGAATCATCCCTTCAGAAAGCTGTGTGAAGAAATTTTCCTAAACGATATGCTTAGTAACATTATCATAGCTGAAGGTCAAGACAGGTCTCAGAGGCAAGAGAAAGTGAAGGAATGGAAGGAAATATTTGCTAAGTTTGGTATTGTGGAAACCGATCTTAGCACAGCAGCATTATCTCAAGCAAGTTTGCTGCATAAGAATTATGCTTATGAGAGTTATTTGACTCTAGAAATGGATGGGAAGTGTTTGATTATAGGATGGGAAGGCACCCCATTGCAGTTTGTTTCGGCTTGGAAATTTCTTTAAGGTTCAAGAACTAATTAGGCATTTCAAAGACATCGAGCGCATACAGCCGAGTTTATGTTCAAGCTTTGTTTGTTTAGGCCACGAGGTTGTTTGTGATCATTCGTTTCATAAACGAACAAAAAAAATTGTTCAATTTTGGTTCGTTGGTTTAATGAAGTTGTTTACGATCGTTTAGGAAATGTATCTATAATCTTGCTTGCTTGGCTCATCGCCTAATTTAAAAACGATCACAAAACGAGGCAGCCAAACATGAGTTTATTAGTGGCGAACTTTGTTTGTTTAACAAGAATGAGTAGTTTTGGAAATTATGTTTTGTATATTGACAATTATAGAATATTACACAAAATATATACTAGACTACTGAATGTGACTAAGCCACTAATTTAGCCTAATTATACGCTGAATATATCTTTGAATTAATTACAATGAATATGACATAAATACACAATATATACTCTAATACCACCCCTCAAGTTGGGACGGAGGAGACCCAACTTGCTACTACTGATGAGTAAAAGCCAAGCGAGGAGAAACTTGGTGAGGCAATCAAAGAAGTTGATCTTTAGCACTCGATATGAGCAACACGCAATGAGCCACGCTGCACGATCACGAATAAAATGGTAGTATATAGCAACGTGCTTCATCCTGGAGTGAAAACAGGATTATGATGTAAGCGTGTGGTGCCCAAGTTGTCCTGATAGATAACCGAGTGTGGCAATAGAAACCCAAGGTCACGAAGAAGAACGTAACCCAAAGTAGCTGGCAGCAGTAGAAGCCTGCACCGGTACTCGGCCAGTAGAGGATCGAGCAATGGTGGGATCGCTTCGAGCTCAAGAGATGGCATTTTCGCCAAGGTATACAACATAGGCCCCAAGTAGAAGCATAATCATCCTTGCACCACCCTACCGTGCATCGGGAAAGGCATGAAGAACCGGTGGGAATCACGGTAGAAGTCAAGGCCTAGATCCACTTGTCCCTCACTAAATAGCGAAGCATGCGTTTGGCATGATTTCAATGTACATCTGTGGGAGTATGCATAAACCGAGACAATTTGTTAACAAAGAAAGGCTAGATCAGACGAGTGAAGAGCAAACATCGCAAACCGCCAATAACCATACGATACTCGGTGAAAGCGCCATCCAGAGGGTACCAGATTTGGCAAGAAGGTCGAGAGATCGGCGAGCATCGGTGTAGTAACAGGATTAGCCTGATCCATATGCAGACGAGTAAGAAGCTCAGTAGCATATCGCTTCTGAGATAACACACAACCGTGATCATTGTGTAAAATCTCAATACCCAGAAAATAGGATAGAGAACCAAGATCCTTGAGCGCAAATCGACGACCCAAAAGAGAGATAAACTGCTCAAGTGCCTGAGTATCATTACCCGTAATGATGATGTCATCCACATATACCAACAGGTAAATAACAATAGTACCAGTATTGTAGATAAATAGCGACGAGTCAGCATCAGCATTCCTAAAATCACTGGTGATGAGAAACCCTTTAAGTTCCTCATACCAAGCCCGAGGGGCCTGTTTCAACCCATAGATAGCCTTACGCAACTTACACACATGATTAGGAAGCTCAGTACTGACAAAACCAGAGGGTTGGGCTAAATACACATCCTCAGATAAGTGCCCCTGTAAAAACGCATTGTTAATATCTAGCTGTCGTAATGACCACCCCTGTGAAAGAGCTAGGGTAAGAACAACGCGTACTGTGGTGGGTTTGACCACAGGACTGAAAGTCTCAGAAAAGTCAATGCCAGGACGCTGAGTAAACCCCTTAGCCACAAGACGGGCTTTGTGGCGATCAATAGAACCATCTGGATGACGTTTGAGACGAAAAATCCACTTAGACTTGATGACATTCTGGTTAGGGTGGCAGGGAACAAGAGACCATGTCTCATTGCGAAGGAGAGCATCATATTCCTCTTGCATGGCAGCCCTCCACTTAGGATTTTTGAGGGCTTGAGTAATGTTGGTAGGTTCGGAGTCAGAAGAGGCAGAGAGGCGCGAGTGAAGGTTGAGTTTCTGGATGGGCTTATGGATATTATTGCGGGCCCGAGTACGCATAGGATGAGTGGAGTGAGAGGATGAAGAGGGTGGTGGAGATGGGGGTGGGGGAGGTGGTGGAGGTGATGGAGGTGGTGAAGTTGATGGATGATGTGAAGGAGGCGGGGGAAGCCAATCAGAGATAGAAGCTAAGGTGGTGGTGGAGAGGGTGGGGTCCGAGAGAGTTGGAGAAGCAAAGGGAAAAACAGATTCGACAAAGTTGACATGACGAGAGACATAAAGCCTGGATTCCTCGATGTTATAGCAGTAGTAGGCATGTTGACTTTGGGCATAACCAAGAAAGACGCAAGGTTTAGAACGAGGATCAAGTTTATGGGCGGTGTAGGGCGTAACCGAGGGGATAACATATAGCAACCAAAGACACGGAGTTTGTGATAGTTAGGTGGTTTTTGAAGAGAGATAGGTAGGGAGAGCGCATTTGAAGAGTGGGAGTGGGCATACGGTTGATGAGATAGGCAGCCGTAGAGAATGCAAAGGGCCGAGAAGAGGAGGAATAGATGCATGATTAAGTAAGGCGAGGCCGGTTTCTACAATATGCATATTACGACGTTACGAGATGCCATTATGTTCCGGAGTATATACGGGGTTGTGAAAACGAAATACCATTAATTGAAAGATATTCACGAAGGGATATAAATTCTCCACCATTATCTGAATAGAGGACTTTAATTGGTTGTTCAAAATATTTTTCAACAATAGCGCGGAATTGAATAAACGTGGAGTGAACCTCAGATTTACGTGTTAACGGATAAATCCAAATATAACGCGTATAGTGATCAACAAAAATGACAAAGTATTTAAAACCATCAATTGACTGAATTGGTGATGTCCACACATCACTAAAAATTATCTCAAGGGGACGAGTAGAACGCAAAGTAGATTCACCAAAGGGTGTTTGTGACTCTTATTTGTTAAACATCTTTGAACAATGCGTAAAAAGAAGAGTTCGAGGATCAGTAAATTGTAAGACTTAATAATTGAAGATAAAATAGGATGAGCCGGATGACCCAACCGATGATGCCAATCTTGAGAGGAGGCTTTATTAGTAGCAAACACAACGGAGGAGGATCTGGGCCACTGTGTATGAGACCATTTCTAACCGGACCACGTAGGATAATTTGGTTCTTCGAATGTCCTTCACAACAAATTCGAAGGTAAGAACTCAATAGACAAATTGTGAGCTTTGCAAAGTTGAGAAATGGAGAGTAAATTATGAGACATGCTGGGGACACAGAGGACATTACGTAAAGTAAGTGGATTGATCGGGGTAATGGGAAGTAAAGAACTGCCAGTATGAGTAATTGATAAACCCTTACCATCACCAACCAGAATGTCATCGATTATGCGAGCACGGAGCATGCAGAGATAAATTCTGAAGATCAGAAGTCACATGGTGTGAAGCGCCACTGTCAAGTAGCCAATTTGGTGAATTTGACTCAAACTGAGCCGAGTCATTAGGAGGAGCAGCAACATTAGCCTGAGGACGAGTCTGTCTTTGAACCTGAAATTGATCACACCAAGGAGCAGCATGACCATATTGATAACACAATTGACACTTACCCTGATACCCACGTGAAGTATTGTTCGAATTATTGAAATTCGAGCCGTGAGTCTGACTCGAATTATTATTATAATTCTGATTATTATTGGAGCCCCTGTTTTGAGATGAGGGCCGGCCTCCTTGCTGGGAGTTGGGCCTGGCATTATGGGCCTGTTGATAGGGCCGGCCTCCTGCTTTATTCTTGAGTGGAATTAAAAGACGGTAGGCTTGAGTCGAATTACCCCTGTAATTCGGAGAGTGACCGGATTTCGCCTTTGCTGAAGTCTCAGAGGCGCAAGAGCCGTGGGAGCAAACCGACAGGAGGAGCCGCCGCCGGAAGAGGGGTTTGATGCAGCGAGCCGTGAAGCTCCTCAAAAGAGATAACATCATCTCGAGCTTGAATGGCACGTGTTATTTCCAGAATTCAGATCCGACATTTTCAAGAATAATGTCGATAAGGTCATCATGGTGAGAGGTGAGCAAGAAGTGCCAATTCGTCCGCTTTTTGTTTCATAAAATACATGTATTGGGTTACCGATTGATTACCTTCGAAGTGGGCCTTCATCCCGCTTTGATGAGGTAATTCGAGCCGAGAGGTCTTAGCATAGGTATCGATCAAAGCTGCCCACGCCGCCGCCGCAGTCTTCTTGCCGTAGAGAAGTGGCGCCACCTCCGGCGTGAGTGATGAGAGTAGCAGGTTCAGCAACAAATGGTCCTGGCGTCGCCATAGCTGAAAATCGGGATTGGGTTTGGTGGTGGTGCCTTCAGTGATTGTCTCCGGTGGTGGTTGCGTGATGCCATCAACGTGTTTAAACAGGTTGTAGCCAATTAGTAGTGATTCTAACTGCATATGCCATAGATAAAAATTGGTAGCATCCAATTTAATTGGTGCCTGAATAGCTGAATTAAAAGTGATGGGGTTTTGATCCGCCATTGATATCGTTGGTAAGGTAGCCGGCAATTTGAAGGTAGCCGCAGTGGCTGAAAAAAAAAATTTAGGTTTTTACGGATCATCGCTTCCGATACCATAATGTGAGTAGTTTTGGAAATTATGTTTTGTATATTGACAATTATAGAATATTACACAAAATATATACTAGACTACAGTAACAGCTAAGCCACTAATTTAGCCTAATTATACGCCTGAATATATGCTGAATTAATTACAATGAATATGACATAAATACACAATATATACTCTAATAAACAGCACTACACATAGTTAGTAAAATCCGGCTTCTGAATTATGCGGTTTTCAAATCTCTTTGTGTATAATATATAATTTTATTTATATACACAACTAAATTTAGCATAAAAACGGAAGCGGTAAAAATACATATCAATAAATGTATTCTGTAAAAAGGTTATAAAAAACGATAGAATTGCTTAGAAATTGTGAAAATATCTAAAACTAATACTATACAACACAATTGAATATGACCCAACAGACAATGTAATCTAATTTTTCAGGTTTCAAGTAAAATGTAATTTTTATAAAGTAGATTGATTCAAGTGGAAAGTGAATTGAGAATACCTACAAAAGTCACTGGTTCGATTCTCTCCTGAGACGTCATGTTGAAAGAACTTTTGGTCAAACCTACCCTGAAAGAAGGTCGACTCACAGACACGACGCAGGGTAACTCCTGATTAGTCGGGTGGAGTTATTTCTGATAACAGGGGCTTTAAGAAAAAATAAAGTAAATGGAATTTTTCATTAATTCATCCTCTTTCATAATAGAATTAGAATCCCTCCACCATTATATAGAAAAATGGAGTGAGATTTTTTTTTTTCTAAAACAAAATGATTTCATTAAAACCAACAAACAATAGTACAATGGGACCTTCGTCGGAAAATAGGCTGACAAATTTCAGATCACAGCCACCACAAGCAAAGAAAAGGGGTATGGGAAAAAACCATTTCCACCAAATTAAGCGCCATTAAAGAGGGCGTGATTTCAGAATATAAAACGGGTTTCAACCTTAACCTTAGCTTAAACAAACTTAAACAGAATTAAAACATAAACAAACAATCCGGAAAAGCTGACCATTACCGACCCGATTCAAACAGAAACATAAAAGAACAAACAGCTACAGACATGCAAAGATAGCAACATCCCAAATCCAACCTCAATCTTCAAAAACCACCAATCCAACATAACAACACAACCTCCGGCACAACATCAGGTTATTCCGTTGAGAAGAGCAGCGAGTCTGACCACGATCACAACAAAACCTAGCATGAAGAGATCCAAGCAACCAACATCAATCAAAATTACCATAAAGAGAAATCCGGTGAGGTCAGCAAGTGCAGCTCCGGTAGCCTTGTGGCTTAAATTGTGGAGAGGCTCACTCGAAGCACTCTTCATCTTCATGAAGGGTGCAAATCAAGTGATACTTACCTCCTCTTTTTTCAATTTGAAATTCTGCTTTGAAGCTGACCTTCACTATCTTCATTTTGTTCTTGGCACATCCAACACTGAAAATACCATGCCCTCATGAATGATAATTTTCTAGAGCCACCAAAAGTATTTTCCGAAGACAATTGGAATTCCTTGCCACAACATAGACAACAACAGACTTGAAGATCAGCATTCGGAGAACTTGAAGATCAATAATGATTTGTTTTTGCTTTTGGATTTTGTTTCATCATATATTGTACCAATAGGTGGTTTTTTTTTTTTTTTTTTTTTTTTTTTTTTTTTTTTTTTTTTTTTTTTTTTTGGAGACATAGGGTGTTGTACTTTTTCCAATGACTTGGATTTTCCCACTCCGAGTTTGCCACTCATATGTTTTAAGAAGGCAGGGTTATGTCTCGTATGCGTCTTTTGGTATAAGGGGTGGTCAAGATAAGGCATTGTACAAACCTTTCCACATCTTAATTAAAGGCTTCGTAAATTAAAAAAAAAGTTGGCCACGATGAAGAAGGAGAGACAAACCTCCGGCAGAACCGCTGCCATCTAGAACTGAGAAGGAGAAGAGGAAAACCGCATGTTAGTGCTTTCAAAGAATGGAAACGGACAAAGAAGAGGTGGAATCTGGTGAAAATCCAACAAATTAAAAGGAGAAACACAAAGGAAAAACAAACTGGCGCAGGTCGCCGAAAGTAGTGGTTTTTAGAGAGAAGACAGAGAGAATATTTGGAATATTTGCAACTTCTCATATTATGAGTTTGTTGAACTCTAAGCATTGGAACATTTGGAACTTAAAATTGTAATGGTGACATGAACTATGTGTTGGAAGTAGCGCCCGAAAAATAATTTATGTAATTGTTTTTAGTATTAATAAATGATAGATTTATTCTCATCTTATTACTTGCTTCGTGCTTGTAAGTAATGCACTACTGAAAACCCTAAGTTGTATCATATGTAGCCATATAACTTAGTGTGTGACACACATGAGGATTAAGTTTATGGTGATACACTTGAACTGTTAGTCTGTGGTGAACTTAATCAAAGTATGGGGTCTATTGATTAAACCACCATTAATGCGCCCAGAACACTTTATGGTGTGACCGTCTTATCCGGACCGTCGACATTGGTTGTCTAAGTGGGGCATTTATATATGATGAGAGTCATATAGGACTGAACCGATTTAATCTGAGTTTCTCATATAATTCCGTGATTGCGAATCTTATTAAATCACAAGATGATCATATATGGATTAACCTTAATCCTGAAGTGATTACAGACTCCTACTGGTTTCAAGATAGGGTTTGATGTGTTCGTTAAGGATCTCTAAGAGGAGCGGTCCGAATCACTTTCATGTTGGCGCTATTCTAGAATGAGTGAGAAGTGTGTGTTTCACAGATATAGAATTCATTCATTCCTGCGGGAAGGAGAAAGACAATCCCTTATTTGTTGAGCCTAGAAATTGATCGATCCCGGGAGTTCGTATTGGTTATGAACTAATTGATCACTAGAGGGTTAATGGTAATTAAATAATGATAAAATGTATTGAAGAAGGTTTACGGAAATAATCCTACTTCATTACGGATAGTCTATGGAGGGTTAGTTTATATGGAAAATTACGGATAAGGACACAATCTGAAATATTATTAAGCAACAGGACAACTACATATTTTTTATAGGGAGAAGGACAAGCTGCATAATTTTATATAATGGAAGGACAAGCAGTGAATCCCAAAATCGGTGAATCTCCTAGTGAATCCCAAATCGGTGAATTTCGACGGTGAATTTTGACAAATGAATCCTTAAAATCGGTGAATCCCGACAATGAATTTTGAAAATTAGTGAATTTTGACAAGTGAATTTTGCAAAGTGAATTTAAGCAGTGAATTTGAACTCAAGTGAATTTCGATAGTGGATAAATAGTTTTGTCCTTTATGCAAAAGTTTCAAAAGACTGTCCTTCTACTTAATTGATGAAATATTTTTGTCCTTCTCCCTCATTACCCCTAGTTTATATGTAATGATTATATCAATGGACACTTATAGACTCGACTCGACGTTTTTAGAATAAGTTATATCTATAATCGATAGAGTTCAGTTTATGATTTATGGTGGCGTAATTCCGGAATTAATGAATTAAGTAGAAATATTTTGTTCGATAAATATTTTATTTAATTTATTGTAGCTACTGGTTATAGGTCCATGATCCCCGGGTTGACTCCTAACACGCGAGTGTTTTCTCGTTTTATGGAACCTCGAAAATAAATTAAATAGTTGGTCTATTTAATGAATATGCGAATATTATTTATTTGGTAAATAATATGTAAAATATAAAAGACATTTTCTATTAACTTAATGATAAAGTGGCGCCACACATATGGATAAATTTGGAGAAGAAATTTTCCTAGATTATGCCACATGTGTAATTAATTCATTATCTATTTGTTGGATAATTAATAGAAAAATAAGAGATTGTTTTTTGGGAATCATCTCTTATCTTTTGGCAAATATTTTTTCCTTATGGGAATAGGTAATTGTGGTGTGAAAATGATAACTCTCTCTTGACTAGTTATTTTCCTATATAAAGAGAGCCTCCCAACACAATTTCAAACACATAATTGTGCCACTTATCAAATAAAGGAGAGAAAAATTTGTTTCTTATTCTAGTCATTAAGAGTCTTGTGCATATTCGAGGAGGTTCTACGGCGAGGATCGACGTCCACCAATCGTCGCTAGGAGATACAATCCGGAAGACTGCGGCTTCTCCCTTGGTCGATTGCTTCTCTCTCCGGTTTGGGTAAATCCACTAACTTTCTGGTAGTTATTAATTAATCATGCGAATCGAATCGTGGTATTATCGTATGCGAATTTATTCGTAGCTTCCGCTGTGCTAGATCGAGTGTCTCAATCGGTGCTGTGAATCAGATCTGACGATCCAATTATGGATCGGATCCGGATTCGGGTTTCTGTATATCCAGCATGTGGTATCAGAGCCAGGTTAAAGCGATTTTGCGATCATGATTGCATAATTAATTAATAAGGAGTGGAATTGAATAAACAATGCATTTTTTACATTTTTTTTATATATAAATGCGATTGAATGTTTTGGTTGACGAGATGGATTGGGGTTGGTACTTGTTTACCGTTAGATCTATTGTAAACCCGGTTTTTGGGTATAAGATATCATGTAATTTTGTTTTGCAATTAAATTTTCTGTTTTTATTTATTTCGGCTGAGTGGTTTTTTTAAATAAATTTGGATGAAGACATGTAGAGAAAAAGACACAGCAAAGTGGTAAAAACACAAGTTCAATTGTGTGCAGACCTGAGTTTGAATCCCTTTAGGCGCATAAAATTTTGATTTTTTTTATAAAAAAAATTTCTCCTCGTATTTTTTTTATTTTCTGTTCGTAAATTTAAAAAAAAAACGAAAACGAAAAAAAAAAAAGGGAGAATGGGTTATCGAACTCGGGTGGTGATGAAGGAAGAAAGAGCTTCAACCAACACAGCTAGAAGGATTTTTATTGAAGATCTGGAGCAGAAAATTTTATACCAGACGGCGGCTGTGCAATAATTTAGGGTTTATTTGTTTATTTATAGATTAGATACGGGGGTACCAACGGTCCATCTCAGTGGTTTACTTTTACGCATTTATTTTCATGTTTGATAATTTATGTGAGATAACCATGCCATGACATGCATCATATTCATGAATTCCACTCCTAGCATATGCATACATGTAGATAATTAATCGTGATATTAATTAGGCATGTATGAGACGTAATTAATTTAGATTAATTTAGGTAATTAATTAAATTAATTAAAACGAATGGAATTTTATCGGGATATAAAATTCACATGATAAAATAAAATTTACTAAATTTTATTTTGGGATCTAAAAATCATTCGTGGATTTTAATTATGTAGTGACTACATAAAAGAATTTTAATAATTAAAAAAATTGGACAATCCGGAAAAGTTGGACACCAACTGAGCAAAAGGTTCGAAAATTGGTTCGGGCTGTCAACAGGGCTTCGGCTCGACTCGACTTGTCCGTCCAAGTGCGGGGTTAGCCACGGGTGTCCGGCAAGGTCAAGCTATCCGGCTAGCTGAGGCTCAATGGGGCAACCTTAGCCCGGTTTTCAACCCAGCACCCGCACGCGTGATTATAGACTATTTAGTGATTGCTTATAGGCTATTTAGTGATTGCTCACACTCATTTTATTTTGAATTTTTTTTAATTTTTCTGTTTGCCTTTTTATGGATCTTGAATTGTTCTGATTTTGTATATTTTATTGTTCCCATTTAAGTGTTTCATACGATTTTTCTCTTGAATCGTAGACTTTGGAAAAAAATTACACTTTAAACTAACGTCACGAAAATTTTATTCTAGCCCATCCGAAAAAAAAATCCTGGCTCCGTCCATGACTAGAGGTGCGGCATCGAGCACAACCAATAAATCGATTTTCTCCTCAAGTGTATGCTCATCATGTGCATGCAAAGGAGATAAGATAGAGCTCGAACAAGGGACTAATGAGAGAGAATTAGATTCCCATGTCTCCTCCTCCACGGTCTCAGCCACAAATGTAGGTGTATGTGCATCATCAATCTCTTCCACATTCTCATTTCTATCGTTGATTGTTTCATATTCAACCGACTCTACGATTGTTTCCACAACTACCTCGTCCACAACGAATGCACTATCCTTATTCTCTCTCACAACATCACACTCTTATGGAACATTTGTCTCCGCCACTTTTGCATGCCCTTCGTCGATTCTACGTAGGTCTTGCCAGAAATCTGGGCAATCATAATAGGAATGACCACTCATTTTACAATGACCGTAATAAACAAAAAACAACCATGGAGAAGTTTTTTTAACATCTGTACCACCATGGTTACCTCTATCGCCACGATTACTTCTACCACCACGATTACTTCTACAACTGATGTGATCCACAAATGAATCAGATCCGAAAATGCCCGAGGACTTGACTGAAGGCACCAATAACATGAGAACCTCGACCCTTGGCTAACCTGTAGCAAAAAACTTTGGTATATATGGACACCCACATGGTTCGCTCACAACCTTGATAAGTCCGGTTTGGCATCCACCAACGTGTTAAAACTCACCAAAGCTTAAAAGCTTCAAATAAAATATATTTATATCAAAATTTGTCTGTGTAAAAAAACAGTACAACTAAAGCCTTTTTATAGGGTACAATGAAAGAAATAAAACAATACCTAGCGAGTGTGAGACAAAATTAAATAATAAAAATTAAAAACCTAATAATTAATAATAATAAAAATCTAATAAAATCTGCCATGGAAACAATGTGGGATAAATGGACTCTAAGCCAAAACATTCCATCTTGGATCACATAAAAAATGGTGTTGCGGATAAAATGAATCAAACTCTTCTGGTTTGGAAAGGAGATTGTGGGCAGAGGTTGTGAATACAGCCTACTACTTAATCAATATGGGGCCTCACACTTGGTCAATCTCAAAACACCACCTGAGGTATGGTGGGGAAGCCTGTAGATTACTCATGTCTGAGGGATTTTGGAAGCACAATTTATTATCATGTCAGCGAAGGTAAGCTGGAACCAAGGGCCAAGAATGGAGTATTTGTGGGATATGGAGATGGAGTTAAGGGGTACAAAATCTGGTTTTCAATTGAAAATAGGGTTATACTCTGCAGGAGTGTAGTCTTTGATGAAAATTCTAAGCTTAAATCAAATGTGAAGGTCACATCTAAATCAAATTGAATCTGGCGAGAGCGTTGACAAACAGTGGAGCTTCAAGTCTGATCAATCGAATTAGAGAACTCAATCGAGGACGATCAACACTCTGCAGACCTAGCTGAACCAGAGCTGAATCCGAACAAGTCGACAGAACATGGGTCAACTGATACTCAAACAACTAAAGTTGGTCAACAAATTATAGCTCTCAGCAGAGCTATAGGACCAATGTTGGACTTCCCAAGACGTATGGGCTTGAGGATGCGGTTGGATATAAACTTCAGGTAGCTAAAGAAGTGGATGGTTTTGAACAAAACCAATTACAAGGAAGTTGTGACATGTTCAGAGGCATCTTAATATCTTGCTTCCATAGGGGATGAAATGGTGTCACTTCAGAAGAATGAGACTTGGGATCCGGTCAAACAGCCACAAGGGATAAGGGTAGTCATCTGCAAATGGATCTTCAAGAAAAAAGAATGATTATCACCTATTGAGGGCATAAAGTATAAGGCACGTTTGGTTGCAAGAAGGTTCAGACAGAAGGAGGGGGTGGATTATGATGAGATATTCTCACCAGTAGTTAGGCACACTTCTATCAGAGTGTTACTAGAAATAGTGGCACATTAGAATCTTGCGCTGCAAGATGTGAAGACAACCTTTCTATATGGGGTTGTATATAAGGAGATATACATGACTTGGCCAGAGGAATTTCAAGTTCCTGGTAAAGAATGGTATGTTTGCAAGTCAAAGAAGTCATTGTATGGACTCAAGCAGGCTCCATGGCAGTGGTATAAGAAGTTTGACAATTATATGATCCAATTGGGCTATAACAAAAGTCCATATGATTGTTGTGTATATCACAACAAGCTGAATGATGGTTCAATCATCTATATGGTTTTTTATGTGGATGATATGTTGATAGCTGTTGTAAACAAGTATGACATTCAAGATCTAAAGAATATGTTCAAAGCTGAATTTGAGATTAAGGATTTGGGGGAAGCAAAGAAAATCTTGGGGATGAAGATCTATAGAGATAGAAAACAAGGGAATTTGTTTCTGTCTCAGAAGGATTATATTGAAAAAATACTATCCAAGTTTGGCATGTTAGCTGCCAAACCTATATACATTCCAATGGCACCAAATATACATATGTCTGCTTTGTTTGCTCCACAGTCAGCTGAGGAGGAAGAATGCATGTCAAGAGTTTCATATGCTAGTGTAATAGGCAGTGTGATTTATGTCGTGGTCTGCATTAGGCCTGATTTGGCTAAGACAGTAAGTGTTGTCAGCAGGTTTATGGCTCAACCTAGAAGGAACACTGGAAAACTGTGAAGAGGGTGTTTGTGTACCTTAGGGGTACTGTTCGGTAAAAACACGTTTTAAATTTATAATACCGAAACACCCCAAGTATAAGGATCTGTAGTAAAAGGATGTTATCGGGTCGTCCTAAGGGAATGGAACGTTTATCAAATTCAAATATAAACCTATATCGATTATGTCACTAAACTACTACTAAACTAAGGTTGAAACTAACTAAAACCTAAGGAATAAACCTAAGAACTGAACCCTAAAACTAAAACTAAAACAGAAATAAAACAAGTCTGAAAAATAAGAAAACAGAAGGATGGACGACGTGCTCACTAAAGTGAACGCAGCGCCTGAAACTAAAGCTAACGGACGGGCGTTCGATTTCACGGACGAGCGCCCCGAATATGAATCGAGCAGAAAAATATGCGAGAAAATCAGCAAGAAACTAGGGTTCTAAAACTAAAACTTAACTAAAGATTAAACTAATGATTCGATTAATAAACAATAAAGGAAAACACAATGAGGCGATCGATTCCACCCATCAACCAACAACTCAACTAGATGATGATTTAGAACATAGTTTTTAGTAGTGATTTTCACGGATTCAATTAGATATCTCTAACCAAATTCTAGTGGTTTCGTTTATCTTTTTCAAGTAAACTAAACATGCAATCAAAACGAAATCACGAGATCGTTTCCAAACTCTTACTCAACTAAACATGCCTAATCTCTTATAACATGATTAGATGCATCACTTAAACGAAAGAGAACTCAAATAAACAGACTTTCATAAATTTATTCAAGCATAAAGATAGATAAATAGATCGTTTCATAGAATTAATAATTCAACAAAACATGGTGATGTAAAACAGCGTTAAAAAGTGATGAAAAACTAGATCTTAAACTCACTAAACATCCAGTATCGAACTCTCTAGTTGGTTTGTTGTTGCTGAGCTTCCTCCGTCGACTCACTGCAAGGCTTTTAGCCAACAATCATGTTGAAGATGATTGTTGGGTTGGAGAAGTTCATCTCTATGTAATTTAGGGTTCTTGGCCGCAGCCTCTATATATGTAAAATTCGTATGTGAATAAATTGGTATGAAAGAATTATTATTTTAGGGCTCATAATGCGCCGCTATATATAGAGTTTAAAGTCAATTTGAAGCTATGGCGGTGGCGGACGCTCGCTCAGATCGGCTGAACTCTGCTCGATTTTGGCACTTGAACGACGCTCACTTTCTTGAACGCTCGCTCATAATGGACGGAAGGTGGACGCTCGTGCGGACTCGTCTGGATCGACTTGAACTTGATTTCTTCATCCTTATCCAATTTCTTCAAGCAAATTCCAACTCTATCTCTTATAATTCGACTTTAGCCTCCTTTAATCCTTTTTATATGCACGAAAATTAACACCTACATGATAAATAAACAATGCAAAAATGTAATAAAACTCAACTAATAATAATTCCATTAAATCAACACTTAAAATCATCAATTTTGCATACAATCATCTTAAAATCATCTTTACTCAATATTTACACTTAAACCCTTAATACTCATGTAAATTATGCAAATGTGGGGAAAATAATAATGAAATAAACCTTTAATAATCATATAAATATGGCCCTAACAACTCCCCCACACTTAACTTTTTGTACGTCCTCGGACAAAACAATCAAAACTATAGCTCAACTTTATAAATAATCCACATAGATCTCTAACTCACGTAACAAAAGATACAACAACTATAGCAAATGATACCAACACAGAGATAGATTCAGTGTAAGTGTGACAAGCCCTTTTCAAATTTAACAAGCCTTTCAAAGAAATATCCTCTCAAAAATTTCAATGACTATCCTAGGTATAGACAGTAATAGCTCCACTCAAGCCTTCCCACGCACTCAGTAGGATAATCCCTACAGCATATCATGCGGTTTATACTGGGTATAAGATCCATGATAACAAAGACTTAACTTTTATTTTCAATTTCTTCAAAATTTTCAATTGTAACGCATATCAGAATAAGCTCTTACCCATCATAGCAGAATAGGACATTTCAAGATAATCCCCTACCTACTCGAATCATAAGGTAGCTATAAACTGACTATCGTGAGCTATTGGTCATCATAGTGGAATAGGACATACGAGGTATACCCTACCGCACTCAAATCATTAACCAGCTTCCGACAAACGTATTTATTAACAATTACTTACTCACTTTATTCATTCACTATTCCAAGTCATAAGTTACATCTCACTTATCACATTCAAACGTTATGATATTCACAGTACACGGTCTAACTAAGGTGTAACTACACTGATCTTACTATGAATAAATCACTAAAAATAATGAAAGGATACAATTCAAAAGTCAATGCTTCAAAATCAAAGGCTTTCGTGAGTGAAAAAACGAATACTATCTCCATAAAAGTAAAAATATGCTATAATTATCTCACCAAGTCACATACTATCATCGTTAGAAAACTACAACTAGCAAGCATTAAAGTTTCAATTATATGCTCGAGACTCACAAAAAAATTTAAATTTCGTGGAAATTTAGCATTCACTCATATTTCAAAGATATAGCATAAAAACATACCCAGACACCCCCCACACTTAAATCACATTATGTCCTCAGAATGTGCAAAATAAGAGAAAAAGAAAACTTAGCTGGTTTTGACAGTGGTTGGCGGTTGAAAGTTGGCAGAGGTCAGGCCGGTGCATGAATGTACCACTGCAACTCGAATAGACAACACTGGACAGTAGTAACTCGAAAACTTGCTCAAAACTATCTGCAACACTCGACATACCATATAATCTCGGGGTACACGGGTATATGAGCAAACACAAAACACTTACAATGAACGTAAGAAGAATAACCATCAACACGTAACCAGGGCATTACTCCTAAAACTAAAAAGCAAATAACCTAAGAAAAGTAATCAACCTAAAAGGAAAAGAAAACAAGACACGAAAAACTAGGTTGCCTCCAGAGCGCTCTTTTAATGTCAATAGCTTGACACAAAGTTCAAGATCAACCCGGATCGGGCCACTTTGGTTTAACGACCGCCACCTCAAGATCGTAATCAGAAGTATTGGGGCGGAAATGATTTTCACCACAACAACAAGTCAAGTGTGCAATAAGATCATTAAACTTTTCTCTCCAAACTACACTCGACTCTTTTCTTCTTGTTCTTGCGCACGATAGGCATAGACATAGTGGTATGATCGAAGTTTATTGAGAAGGTACCTCACGGGTGGATATAGAACGTCATCATCATCGACTCAAAGAAATAAGATGGAACCTCTTCACAAATCATGACATCAGTATTCTCATCTCTTCTTTGGAAATAAAGAAGCTCAGGCTTTTCCTTCGGTTGCCCAAAATATTTCTTAAGTCTATGACCATTCACTTTGAAAGCTTGATTACCATACCCGTTCAAAGTAATTACTCCACTTGGATTAACCTCGAGAATCTCAAAGGGACCAGACCATCTAGACTTGAGTTTACCCGAAACAGTGAAGTCTAGTATTATAGAAGTAAAGCCATCTCACCAACTTTGAATTCTCGGTCTTTGATCTTAGCGTCATGGAGCATCTTAGTTCTCTCCTTGCTGATTTTAGCATTCTCGTATGCCTTGAGTCTAAATTCGTCGAGCTCGTTCAACTGTAACAACCTTTTCTCCCCACAGAGTTGGTTATCAAAATTTAAGAATTTAATTGCCCAGAAAGCTCTGTGTTCAAGTTCGACTGGTAAATGACATGCTTTGCCATAGACCATTTGGAAGGGTGACGTGCCCATCGGGGTTTTGAATGCAGTACGATAAGCCCACAATGCGTCATCCAACTTGAGACTCCAATTAGATCTATTGTTGTTCACGGTCTTCTCTAAAATTCTTTTCAGGCTCCGGTTGCTTACCTCGACTTGGCCACTAGTTTGAGGATGATATGGTGTACCAATTTTATGTTTGACACCATATTTTTCAAGAACTTTATCAAGCGGTGCGTTGCAAAAGTGAGTACCTTCATCACTAATGAGTGCTCTCGGACAGCCGAATCTAGTAAAGATATTCTTTTGCAAGAATTTCTTCATAACCTTATGATCATTAGTTTGAGTAGCTATGGCCTCGACCCACTTGGAAACATAATCCACACAGACGAGGATATACTTATTACCACATGAAGATGGAAAGGGTCCCATAAAATCTATGCCCCATACGTCGAAAACTTCACACTCAAGAATGGGCTTGAGTGGCATTTCCATCCTACTATTCTGCCTTCCTGTTCTCTGGCACCTATCACAACCTTTACAAAAGGCTTCTGCGTCTTTAAACAGAGTCGGCCAGTAGAATCCAGCTTGAAGGATCTTTGCAACCGTCTTTGGTGTTCCATAGTGACCGCCAGTAGGACCACTATGACATTGTTCCGGGATATCCCATTGATCATGCTCGGGGAACACACCTTCAAGTAAACCATCCTTACTGGACCTTGAACAAATAAGGATCTTCCCATACGAGTTATTTAAGGTCGAAAGAACTTTTCCTCTCTCGATACGTCATATCTTCCAGATGACCACTTGCTAAATAATTGGCGTAATCAAGATACCACGGCCTAACCGTTTCAAGCTTCATCAATTGCTCGGTTGGAAAATCAATGCCTATTTCATTTTGTTCTCAAACACCCTCATTTACTAAGCGAGATAAATGATCAAAGAACGATATTCTCACTACCTTTCTTATCCTTAATCACAAGGTCAAACTCTTGTAGAATTAAAATCCATCAAGTAACCTTGGTTTGGCATCCGCTTTATCCATAAGGTAGCGTAAAGTTTGCATGATACATCCATACAATCACTTGAGACCCTAGAAGATAGCTTCTAAACTTGTCAATGGCAAAGACGACGGCTAAGAATTCCTTCTCAGTCGTAGTATAATTGGATTGAGCCGGGTTCAAGGTATGACTCGCATAATAAATGGGCCTGAACCTTTTATCAACTCTTTGTCCTAAAACTGCGCCTACGGCATAATTAGAGGCATCGCACATCAATTCGAAAGGCTTGGTCCAGTCAGGTGCTACTAAAATAGGGGCACTGATAAGCTTATCTTTCAAACAATTGAAAGCTTCTTTACACTTCGCGTCGAACAAGAAATCGACATCTTCTTTCAAGAGATTTGATAAAGGCTTGGCAATTGTAGAAAAGTCTCTAATGAAACGCCGGTAGAAGCCAACATGTCCTAGAAAACCTCGTACCTCTTTCACCGTTTTTGGGTACGTCATCTTTTCAATGGCTTCAACCTTAGCCTTATCAACTTGGATACCTGTATTGGACACCTTGTGTCCCAAAACTATTCCTTCGTCAACTAGAAAATGGCATTTCTCCCAGTTAAGCACCAGATTTTTCTCAACGCAACGTTGGAGTACCATATCTAGGTTTTGTATGATTTCATCGAAGCTATCGCCATAGACTGAGAAGTCGTCCATGAAGACTTCCATGCATTTCTCCACAAGTCCATCGAAAATGGCTAACATGCACCGTTGAAAAGTCGAGTGTGCATTGCATAAGCCGAATGGCATTCTGCGGAAAGCAAAAGTGCCAGATGGACACGTAAACGTGGTCTTCTCTTGGTCATTGGGATCGATGGCTATCTGGAAGTAACCAGAGTATCCATCGAGGAAACAATAATACTTATGACCGCTCAGTCTCTCAATAAGCTGGTCAATGAAGGGCAAGGGGAAGTGATCTTTTGCAGTGACTTCATTTAGCCTACGATAGTCAATACAGACTCTGTAGCCAGTCACGAGACGTAAGGCAACTTCCTCTCCTTTTTCATTCTTTTCAACTGTAATACCGCCCTTCTTTGGCACAACTTGAGTAGGACTGACCCACTCACTATCGGCGATCGCGTAGATGATTCCCATGTCGAGCCACTTTATAACCTCCTTCTTGACAACCTCTTGCATATGCGGATTCAGCCTTCGCTGAGGTTGTCTTACCTTTTTAGCTCCTTCCTCCGTTCGATTTTATGCATGCATACGTGCCTGGGTGATCCTCGGATATCACCCACTTGCCAACCGAACGCGAGGATATTTTTCTTAAGCACTTCTATCAGCTGTGCTTCTTGCTCTTGGTCGAGTTTCGAAGAAATGATCAAAGGCAATTTATCTCCATCCTTAAGAAAGATATACTTAAGGTGTTTTGGAAGCGGTTTAAGCTCACAAATCGGTAGGTGGTTGCTCAATGCTAGACTTTAATGGTCCACCTTTCTCTTTGTGAGCTTGGAGGGGTTGACTAAAGAATAACTCATATTCCCGAGGCTCAACCCCAGAAAGGTACTGGACCAAATCATCCATAGAAATCCTCCGGTCAACACATGCTTCCTTCTTTTCATGATTGATCATTTTTCTCAACTCCTCGTCTTTAAGCTCTTCTGCTAGCTCTTCCCAATCATCAACTTCCCAATGGGTAGCTTCTCTCCAAAAGTCTACTTCGTCCCAACTACACATCAGAGCTTCCTCTTCGCCCGGGGTAAAGTCTTCCTTAGTCAGCTCTTTGAAATCATCGTTTGTTGCTGAGCGTCTCCATGCTTCTAACTCAATAACAGGCTCAGTATGAGCAAGTGAAGATGACTCGTCAGTGACTACGGCCTGCAATGAATCAGAAGATGGTCCGCAGTCAGCTTGATCCTCAATAACTTCGAAAACACCTATTTCTGTAAGCTCCATTGCATCTTCATAATAGGCATCTCCTCCGTCCTCATATATGGCTTCGACAAACGATATCTCATCAATTACGGCTCTTTCAGGACTTGTCCCTCGTGTGAAGGTGACAGATGTGTCACCGACTCTAAGAGTAATCTGTCCTTTGCAGAAGTCGATGAGAGCGTTATAAGTGTCTAAAAAGGTTCGGCCTAGAATTAGAGGCATCTCCTTATCAGGTGGATAGTCTAGAATAACCCAGTCGGTAGGGAAGACTAAATGTTCAACTTGAAGGAGCACATTAGCTACACAACCGGCTGCAGTCCGACTAGATTTGTCTACCATCTGAAGGGAAATGGGGCGTTCTCGCATTCTTTTGTCTAGCCCGAGCTTTTTGCATACGTTTAATGGCATCACATTAATAGAGGCCCCTGAGTCGCATAATACATTTTCGAACAAATGGCCTTCGATCTCACAGAGATTGAAGTTCGCGCGTGGTCACCTCGCTTAACAACGACTTTCGTGAAACCATCGCGCAATCTTCGCGTAGCACTTCTTGACCATCCCTGAAGCTTTCTCTTACTCCCACGAATTCTTTTAGATACTTAGAGCATTTAGGCATTTCAGTTAATACCTCGGCTAAGGGCATACTAACTTGAGTGTCTCTAAGCATCCTCCTCACTCCATCATACTGCTTGTCTTTAGTGAGGGCTTTCTCTTTCCTTTTTGGTGGATAAGGAAGGGCTTTATCATTCCTTGTAGCTTGATTCTTTATCGCCTCATCCTCCTTATCCTTCCATCTCACACACTTTTCTTCCTTTTTCTTAGTCAGGGGTACAGCCTCCTGACTCTCTTTCTTTTCCTCATCATCAGAATTATTTTCGTCCTCCGAAGAATTGTCACTAAGCTCCTCCTCATCGTTGCTTTCTTCGGCATGTGATTTCTGATTTCCCCCTCCTGAACTTATGGCGTCAGGAGGGGCTACTCGTTTCCCGACATCTTTCCGGGTCCAACCTTCTTACCACTTCTTAAAGTTACTTCATTTAGCTCCTCTTCTTGTCCATACTCCCATTGAGGTGTTATGGCAGTGCAAACATTCACATCAGCTTTCGGATTTCTCTCGGTATAACTCGGGAGTTTACCGTGAGGTCTGCTTGCTTGCTGGTCTGCCATTTGACCAACTTGTCTCTCAATAGCTTTAACACTAGTAGACAAAGTCTTAACCATGTCAACTAGCTCATCAAATTTGTGCTGAGGGACACAAGAGGTGGTGTGATTGTGGTTTTGATTTTGGTTCCGACCACCTTGAGGCCTTTGGGAGTTACGAACGGGCTTTGATAGTTCGAGTTGAAAGAATTCGAATTTGAAGGGCCAGGTGGTAACTGGCTTGATTGAAGTTTTGTCTTTGAAATCTCGAGTAGTTCGGTTTTGGTTGAAGTTTCGGAAGGGTTGGTTTTGATTTTCCATTAAATTCACTTCTTCCGTCATCTCGGTCCACCTTTGTGTTCCAAGATAATTCACCTCGGAAAATTTGCATCGAAGATTGGCCATTTGCTTGCTTATCGATTCCATCCGAGCAACCAACAGCTGTGTATCAGGATTGCTTGCAGTACCTTCTTTCTTAACAATATTGGTCTTCTTAGGAGTCGACCACATGTTGTTCTTGGCAATTGTCTCGGCTACTCTGTAAGCAGTCTCATCACCTCCCCCTAAGAAGGATCCATGAGTTGTGGAGTCAAGATAGTCTCTATTAGGTTGAGAGACACCTCTGTAAAACAGTTCCAACAACTCATGTCTGTCATATCCGTGATTGGGGCATTTCCTCATCAAAAGATTCAATCTTTCCCAAGCTTTGCCAACAGTTTCATCCTCGCAATCGCTCGAAAGTAGCTATTTCCCGTTTCATCTCCATAATCTTGCCTGGTGAAACCCACTTAAGAGCGAAGGCTCTTTTGACATCATTCCATGTATGGAGAGAATGATGGGCTAATGACTTAAACCATCTGCTTGCTTCACCTTTCAAAGCAAAAAGGAAATAGTTTCAACTTTACGATCTCGTAATCAACACCAGGATAATGGCACGCTTCATGATTTGTACAAATGTGGACAAGAAGTCTGTGGATCTTCTGGCAAGTGCCATGGAAAGAACTATTCTCGAACTAGAGCAACTACTCCGTTCTTTAGATCAAAGTTCACTCCTCCCATGTCGAGGGGACGAATGAGTCTATGCCCTTCGAGAAAATCTTGATTAAGATATGGGGTATAGGGTCTGGTTCAACCGATTAAAATTTGGTTTTAGCGGAATTGTTGAAGTTGTTGGTTTATACCCGACTTGTTGATTCTCTTTGTTGTTGTAGAGCTTGCATTTGTTGAAGAATGAGATTTAATTGGGCTTGGGGGTTCGGATTTGGATCTTGATCTGCCATGGCGTCAAGATCAGGGAGAAGCCTTCTTCTAAGGATAGATCGTTCAGGCTCAGGATCAAAGATTAGAAGTCCCTTCTTACTTCTTGTTTGCATAAACCGGAAGAAAGGAAAGGAAGGAATCAACCCTTTGGGTTGATTAGAAACAATTTAGAAAAGATTAGATGGTTGAGAAAGAGAGAAGAAAAGAAAAGAGATAAGAGAAGATAGCAAAGAAGTGATGATTGAAGCAGATCGAATCAAGGCGTCGGTGTTAGTGGACGTTCGTTGAATCGAACGCTTCGTTGAAGAGGCGAATTGAGGTGGACGGGCGTTCAGATAAATGAACGCTCGTTCGGATTCGAAAACCTAAAAACTAAGGTTACCAGAAATTAAAAACGAGATAAAAACAATATAAAAGCGAAAGAACTATGGAAACAAAATAAAACAAATCTATAATTACGGAAACAAATCTAAACTATAAAAAGTAAGGAAAATAATTGAAAGAAAATCAAATAAAATAAAACAATAATAAATGTAATCCTAAAATTAAAAACTACAATTAAAATTAGAATCGATATAAAACTTATACCTAAAAGAATCAGGACAACCGAAGCGAATCCCCGGCAACGGCGCCTAAAAACTTGTTCGGTAAAAACACGTTTTAAATTTATAATACCGAAACACCCCAAGTATAAGGATCTCAGATTAAAGGATGTTATCCAGTCGTCCTAAGGGGAATGGAACGTTTATCGAATTCAAATATAAACCTATATCGATTATGTCACTAAACTACTACTAAACTAAGGTTGAAACTAACTAAAACCTAAGGAATAAACCTAAGAACTGAACCCTAAAACTAAAACTAAAACAGAAATAAAACAAGCTGAAAAATAAGAAAACAGAAGGATGGACGAGCGTTCACTAAAGTGAACGAGCGTCTGGAAACTAAAGCTAACGGACGGGCGTTCGATTTCACGGACGAGCGTCTGAATATGAACTGGAACAGAAAATATGCAGAAAATCAGCAAGAAACTAGGGTTCTAAAACTAAAACTTAACTAAAGATTAAACTAATGATTCGATTAATAAACAATAAAGGAAAACACAGCGAGGCGATCAGATTCCACCCATCAACCAACAACTCAACTAGATGATGATTTAGAACATAGTTTTTAGTAGTGATTTTTCACGGATTCAATTAGATATCTCTAACCAAATTCTAGGGTTTCGTTTATCTTTTTCAAGTAAACTAAACATGCAATCAAAACGAAATCACGAGATCGTTTCCAAACTCTTACTCAACTAAACATGCCTAATCTCTTATAACATGATTAGATGCATCACTTAAACGAAAGAGAACTCAAATAAACAGACTTTCATAAATTTATTCAAGCATAAAGATAGATAAATAGATCGTTTCATAGAATTAATAATTCAACAAAACATGGCGATGTAAAGCAGCGTTAAAAGTGATGAAAAACTAGATCTTAAACTCACTAAACATCCGATGATCGAACTCTCTAGTTGGTTTGTTGTTGATGAGCTTCCTCCGTCGACTCACCGCAGCAAGGCTTTTAGCCAACAATCATGTTGAAGATGATTGTTGGGTTGAGAAGTTCATCTCTATGTAATTTAGGGTTCTTGGCATGACCTCTATGTAAAATTAGTATGTGAATAAATTGGTATGAAAGAATTATTATTTTAGGGCTCATGTCTTGCTGCTATATATAGAGTTTAAAGTCGGTGAAGCTATGGCGGTGGCGGACGCCGCTCGTTCGCTAGCGGCTGAACTCTCTATTCGATTTTGGCACTTCGAACGCACGTTCACTTTCTTGAACGCTCGTTCATAATGGACGGAAGGTGGACGCTCGTCTGGACTCCGTCTGGATCGACTTGAACTTGATTTCTTCATCCTTATCCAATTTCTTCAAGCCAATTCCAACTCTATCTCTTATAATTCGACTTTAGCCTCCTTTAATCCTTTTTATATGCACGAAAATTAACACCTACATGATAAATAAACAATGCAAAAATGTAATAAAACTCAACTAATAATAATTCCATTAAATCAACACTTAAAATCATCAATTTTGCATACAATCATCTTAAAATCATCTTTACTCAATATTTACACTTAAACCCTTAATTCTCATGTAAATTATGCAAATGTGGGGAAAATAATAATGAAATAAACCTTTAATAATCATATAAATATGGCCCTAACAGGTACTTCAGATGTTGGACTCATTTGTGGAGGTGATACTCAATGTTTGGTCATAGGGTACTGTGATACTGATTATGATGCTGATGTTGACAGTAAGAGATATATGACTGGGTATGTTTTTTTACTTTGGGTGGTTCTGAGGTAAGTTAGAAGGCAACTTTACAAGCAACAATGACATTGCCTACTACTGAGGCAGAGTATATGGCACTGACAGAAGCAACAAAGGAGGCAATCTGGTTAAAATGTCTAGTCAATGATCCGAGACTGCAAAAAGATCAAGCTAAGGTGTATTGTGACAGTTTAAGTGCAATATGTTTGGCTAAAAATCAGGTTCATCGTGAGTGAACCAAGCACATTGATGTGAGGTACCATTTTCTTAAAAATGTGAGGAAAATCAAGGTGAATAAGATCAACACTGATGTTAATCCTGATGATATGTTCACTAAGTTTGTTCCAAACAACAAGTTTCAATTGTGCCTGGACTTGCAAAACATCCACAACTGTTACTCTGAATCTGGAATACTCAGTTGAAGAGAGGGTTATGCTGAGGTACTCAAATCTAAAGACATGAGGAAGTTTGGCAGTTGGTTGTGCATCTGGTCTTTCAGACTGCATGGAGTTCAAGTCAAGGTAGAGATTTGTAATGGTGACATAAACTACGCAATTGAGTCTGGTAGTTAGCTAAATCTATGTGGAAACCCTTGGTCAGCTGAATAGAGTCAGTTGTGTAGTTAGCAGAGTGATCAAATGCTGAGTCCAATGTTCTGCTGAGCTGAGTTGGTTCTCAACATTACTTGGTGGACACATCTGCATGAGTTTTCCATTCTTGTATAGGTTACTTCTAGGTATTTCAGTCACTACATGATTTGGCTGTTAACGGTTAAGGTTTGATTCCCAAGGCCTATATATACCAACTGTATTGTAACATCTACGTGTGTGAAATCTGTAACCTTCTGTGAATTGTGGAGTAGTCGACAAATTGTCAGAAACCACGTTAAATCTATGTTCTCTTTGTTTCTACACTTGATTGATTATTTATTTATTTGTTTGTTCTTTCTCAAATCACCATGAACTCCATACGAACTTTTACAACAAAAACAATTCATCATAGGTTGCAAACACCAAACGTTCAATTTTTTTTGATATTATGAACTAATGTCATGTTTGTTATGCATGAATAGAATGGAATGGAATAAATTCATTCCATTACTGCGTTTGGAATGTGAAAGAATGGATTGAAACAAATTATATAAAATGTGACACATTGAGTGATGAATAGGGTTGAGTAGTGGATTAAGGTGAAGTGGAGTAAGGTAGGGTATGGTTCATAATGTAGGATATGGTGGAAGAGGTGGTGTTAGGTGGGGTAGCCCTACCCCACCAGGGCCACCACTCATTTTTCCTTAACATATGACTCTACCTTACTCTACTTATAATTCCTTACATATCACTCGTTATATCAATCCCCCCAACCACACCATTCCTCGAAACCCACCTTACCCTACCTCAGTACCCCAACCTACTCTACCACACACCTACCTCACCCTACCTACCCTACACCACATTACCTTACCCACTACCCTACCTTACATACATTACTCTACCTTACCTACTCCATCACCTACCCTACCCTACCACCCACCCATTCTTACCCCATCACCCACGTGTTTTTCTGATTTTCATTTTATTCCATCGCATTCCATCCTTTTTTGGAAGGAATACAAATTGACATTTTTCATTCCATTTGAATAATATTCCATTCCATGTCGAGGATAATATAGTTTGAATATTATGTTTCCTTTAAATATTATTATTGTTGTAGTTATCTTGTAGTTGGCTTATTGACTAAGTCACCGAACCATACATATCTATACTCTGTCCGTTCTGTTGAATCAATGAAATATTATTATTCTAAATGTTGATATGGTATCAAAGCATCTCGATTTTCTCTCTCTCGTTATGTCAATTATCCCTAAACCCTAACCGTATTCTTTTTTAAAAAAAAAAATCACAGCCTTCTTTTGTGTTTCAGCAGAAAGTTTCTGGCGTGGATCGGATATTGAAAGAAACCCCGATCGTGACGAAATTTTGAGAGAGTGTTATTAATACTTTATTCTATGATCTAAACGGTGGAATTGACGTTTGGACAGTTCAATTTCTCTGAATCGTCCGTTGTGATGTAAGCGATGTGACTCGGTGTTTCAGCAGAACCTTTCTTGCAACGATCGGATATTGAAACAAACTCCGATCATGACGCGATTTTGAGTGCTTATTCTTATTAGTTTCTTATACGATCTGAATGGTGGAATATTGAAAAGATGGCTTATATCACTTCTCCACCTCGCTTCACCCTCCTCCTACTCCTGCTCAAGCTCAAGCCTCCTCCACCACCTCCTCCATCACGTGGCATCAACGTCTCGGTCACTGTTCTTATTTTGTACTCCGTCAAGCCTTAAAGAATCTTCCCACCTTCACTCCTACTAAGGCATCCCTGTTTGTTTGTGCCTCGTGTTAGTTAGCAGAAAGTCATCGTCTTTATTTATACACTTCTGAGTTTACCTCTACTACCCCATTGGACCTGATTACTCCGATTTATGGTTCCCGCTATTATGTCAATTTTCTGGATGACTTGACCAGATATCTATGGCGTTATCCCCTGAAAATAAATATGATGTTGAAACTATCTTTTCTGACTTTCTTGCTATGATTGAACGTCAATTTAATACCAAACTAAAGTCCATCCAAACTGATTGGGGTGGTTAGTACCGTCACATTTCCACTCTTCTTACGTCTCTTGGCATCCGGCATCGTCTTTCCTGTCCCCATACACACGAACTAGTTGGTGCCATTGAGTGCCGCTGATGACAGTCAAATTATACCCGTAAAAGTCATCAACATTGACCTTAAGTCGAGGTTAATAATGTATATTTCATATTAAATCACTCGTTTATATTTATTATTTAATGTTAAGTGATTATTAATATGGTATTTGGTATTTAGCTATTTTTATTATTAAAAGACCGATTTATTGTGCGATAAATGCTGATTTTGCAGATCACGACAAATCGAGAGGATAAATGTCATTCAATCAGTAAATCTCAAGATAATAGAGGAAGAAAATCGGAGCATTAAATGAAAGATTAATCAGATCAACACGCAAGCGTGCAGTGGGGAGCAAGATAGACGAGAAAAACGATTAACATGTGCAAAGTTAGGTTCGGTCGACCGAGCCTATAGCTTCGGTCGACCGAGTGGGGAGCTTTGGTCGACCGAGTTGGGATTTTCGGTCGGTTATCGGATTTTTTCGTATTTACCTTCTAGATCCTCCCTAGGTCGGTTACAGACTCTATATAAGCAGCAACTACGAAATTTGTAAGAACACACCAACACACACCTTAGACATACATACAATCCCTTCATTCTTTCTTCAATCTTACAATTCATAATATAACTTTGATACAATGTAGAATAATTTGAGGGTTTCACAATTTAAGAAACATGCAATATGTAAGCCTTTATTTTCTGTTTCTTTCTTTTAAGCAATTAATCCCTCCCAATTATGCTTTATCGTTTGAATTAGTTAATCATAGCTAGATGATGTAGATCTAGGCTATGACGTTAGGGATGTGGCGACTCCTTGTCTATGGGGATCCCATAACCTACGTCATACACTTAGTATTTATTCATGAATCTACTTGATTTAATTAATGCGTATCTATGTTAGTTTATATGAATCTGTGTGCGAATTCATCGCTTAACTGCTCACATTATGATGAAACGCCGAGAGATATATTCTAAGATGTATTCAGGTTGAAATCGTTCGGGTGACCGAAAGGTGTCATTCGGTCGACCGAGGCCTTACACTCGGTCGACCGAGCCCCTGTTTCATCGATTATTTACGCCACGCCTTTATGGTAGGTTTAGCCTAGTTGAATTTATTATCCCAAGTAGGTATGGCTATGGCTACGTTACGCGCTTAGTTTAATTAAAACGTGTAAAAGGAAATACCAATATAAAACTCTTAGGTAGGCTTATGAATTGCTCTTCATGGACGTTCAAAGAATATCTAGGTAGGTTTATATTTGGGAACTGCATGCACCTGATTATACATACGTCGTAGATTAGCATGAGACTATAACTTGGTAATTGCTAGTTGGACGAGAGCTTGAGTAATCGCTTAGGAAGTACGCCTAACCATAGGAATGTTGCCTAGACGAGGTGTACGATTAATATCGGCATCCTTAGTGTCGTAAGCGTGCAAGTTATATGAGATGGATACCCAAAAGGTGAAGTCACGTAATGTAGCACAGTGATCTAGCAACCTAACCGGTGCTAAGTCAAGTTAAAGAGGATGAATCCCGTAGCCAATCTAAGATAGATACAAACGGATTGACGGTTAATAAGTTCGATTTATTATATAAATTATCTAGGTCCAAACGATAAAGACTATAATTCGGGAGGTTAATTACGTTGTGTCGAGTCGTGTCTTTACCTTTCTTGTCTTATGTTGGTCGTAGACCGCCTCTATGTCCTTGACATGTTTAATTAATTGTTTGTATATAAGATGATCCACAATTGGTTCCTGTGGGATCGACCTTGATTCACTATAGCTATACTACGATGGGCCTAGTCCTCTTGCTAGTATTGGTTTATGGTGGTCAAGTATATTATAACCTGATTGACCCCGCCCAAGTTTTTGGCGCCGTTGCCGGGTAACCAACGGTCAATTTTATATATAAATAATTTTCTTATTCATGTCAAGTTTTCTATTTTAGAGTCTGTTTTTGAGTCCCTCTGGTTGTCTGCTATGTGTAAAAATTCCAGAATCTGGAGCATTGGTTTCGCTCCCAGTGAGATCGCCTCTCGCGTTGCCGCCGAGCCTGGTTCTATTTTACGGGACTTCGGCGTGTCTGTTTATTCCCGTATGTTTAATCCATAGGTCTGATAGCAGCATGGGAGACCATGTTAAAATCAGTCTACGGTCTGTTTTGTTATTCTTCTGTTTGCAGAAGCCAGGGAAGCAATAATCTGAGTCAGTGATTTTTCACGGGCGCTGAGAAAATAACCCAGCAAACATGTGGAGCTACGAATCTAAGATGGGAAAAGCGATGGAAGCAATACCTTTAAAGCACCAAGATGGCTCCGAAAAATTTTTAAAGGCTTAAATTCTTCGTGGTACAATGTTGAAGGCAAGGTACTACCTTTTTTGCTTATGTTTTACTACCTTTTGGTTTTTTTGAGCATAAGTTAGCCTATACATGAACCTGAGTATGAATCTTAGCCCGGAGTTGGTTTGTAAGATTAATTTTAATAGTGTGGAAGGTTCTGCCCCAAATCTGTCTCATCTAGAGGGTGTAGGTAAACATGTAGTAGTTGAAAGGAAGCAGTGAATAAAGAGTTCCTCGTAGTTCTATCAAAATCTCATTGTCCTATGCATGAGATTGCTTCTACTGGCCAGGGGAGCAACAAATTGTGTAGTTTAAGCATTCACAATCTAAAAAAAGACGTTGAGTTTTGAGAAAACACCATCTTCTGCTTTCGTTGAGTTTTATGGTGATGGCTTCTCGGTGAACCCACCTTAAACAGAACGAGATTACGCTTTGGGTGACAATTTAGAAATCGGAGACTCTTAGTACATGGGTTCGGAAATGGTCTAACCATGGCTGGGCGAGTTCAACCGAGTTTCGGCTCAATCGACTCCCCTCCACGTGTGATGTACGTTACAGCAGTTCAATAAGACTTAGCATAGCCGATAAGCCTTCGGGCTAAACGGGGCTTAATCTTGACGGATTGGCCTGAACTGTCACATATGTTCCAACGAATAAGACGGCGTAGGCTTGCCTACATAACCGACCTTATTCGGAGTACTTTGATTCATTGTTTCTTATTGTCAAGGCCAAAACCGTAATTTTAACCAAGTTTCTTAGAATTCATTAATTCCTAAAACGAGAGCCGAGGTAAGAACTTTGGATAAATGGTATGGATAAATGTCGTTTCCTTGGTCTCACAACCAAGGGAAGGGTATTAATCCATAGCAAATGATGGGCCCACCTCTTATAGTGCTCGAGAGGGGTCAATATCTCGTGATCCAAGAATAATGGTGACAAGGATAATTTTTGGAAAGTCGAGTGAGGACTTTAAACTCGTAACTACTTTTAAAACCCTTAGATTTCTTTTTAGGATTTTAGGTTTTGTTTTCTTTGAGTCAAATAAGAGTAACGTGACATATGTTGAGGTTTTTATTTTTCGTGTTCCGATGGCCATTGGGCTAAGGATGTGCAAAACTTTTTTACTCAATAGGCCACGTGAAATAAAGTTCCGTAGAAGAGTCGAAAAATTGCTAAAGAAAAGGAAATTTAGCAAACAACCTTAAGATGGAAGCATTAAGAGAGCTTGAGAATTACTGAAAATGTAACAGAGAAAGATTGGTGTGAACAAGAACAATTTTGGTCAACTTCTAAAACCTTTTAGAAAGGTGATCCAAGTGAAAATCCAAAGTGATGTGCAATTCATTCTGCAATTATCCTTATCTTTCCCTTTACACTTTTTCACCTTCAAACTTTTCGATCCTCTCACCAATCCCTTCCAACAGATTCACATTTCTAACCATTCTTTCATCGCCTTTCTTTCTTTCCATCCATTTCACTCTCCCACCCAATCCCATTCCTTTAAACAATTCTCAATCCCAAACACACAATTTCTTACCCACCCTTTATCTTTTCTTCCCATCCTTATGTGTATCTTTTTCTAAACCCAGCATACTCTCTACCTCCATCTTGTTCACAAAATACCTTTGTGTTGCGGAATTCGAAATATTGCTAAGCTTTAATGATTCTCTTTATCATTTTGATTTTCATGATCGTAATTTGGGGTAAGTGTAGCTCGACCTAGCTAGATTTTAAGAGTTTTGGTTCAATCAAAATACGACTTATCTTTCTACTGGAAGTTTTAAATTTCACACTTTTCCGACTATTCCGGCATTTCTAGATGATAAGTTTTGTTCTGAACTATCACACCGATCCGACCTTGTTGATGACGGATATGACTTTTACGTGATACAATGGGTTATTAGTAATTTCGAGGAGTAGTTACATCTCCCTAAAGTTGTTGATATCCAATGCAAGCGAGAAGTTTCTGCGTTAAGTATTTGATTTTATCTTTAGCCAATAGGTCGCATTCATTCTGTTATACCTTACCAAGTTTCTCTTTTCCTGGATTGAATACCTTTTCGATCGAGTCCACCTCATGTTTTCCTACATGGGGTTATGCTTTTTGATCTTTGTCTTATCCACCCGGTTTTAGATGAAGACTACCATCTTTAGTTGCTTGTTTCTTTTTCTTTCTATTTAGTATTTTTCTTGTCTTTGGTTGTATACAATAAAGTGGCTTAAAATGTTTTTCGGTATTCATACCTAATTACTGCCACATTATTCTATAACTTCCATAGACATGGTGTTATTAACGGTTTCGTGGAGTTTGTCTGCTTATACAGGTTTTCAATTGCTTCTCCACAACGTGCTGACATTTACTCCGATATTGTTCCTTTACTTGAGAGCCATTTCCAGAGCTAAGTCTTTTTCTTAAATTCTCATTTATTTTTGTCATTGAGGACAATGCCATGTTTAAGTGGGGGGTAGGAGACTTAGCCATGTTATGTTATAATTGAAAATTGAATAAAACGGCACATGATTGAAAAAATTGAATAAATACCATATTATGTATCTCGTACCCTTAGAATTGTGAGTTCCTTGCTAAGAATTGATAGTAAAGGAACCAAGTTTCATGAGTACATGGTCATTTTATACTTATGTTAAGTAAATTTAAGGATATTCATGCCCGTTTTTGCGAGTAGTTATTTATTATTCAATTACTCAATCTGTGAATCGAGTATACCGCGCTTATCATAATAACTGAAGAAATTATGTGTACATTGCATAGATGATTGGTTATGTAGACTTAGTGTCGATACTTATTGGCTGATGTATTCTTATCTTCTAGCCACAAAAGCGGAATAATAAGCTTGAGACGTACCTGTGTTTGACAATGCGTTAAAACACTGGGCTTGTAGTAACATTACCAAAGTAGCCCCGCGCTTGTGGTAATATTCAATGCTACACATGATCTAAGATAGAGGGATACTCTAAAAAGTTTTCTTCCTTGAGATTGATAGTATTTGAAAAATATGAAGAATTGAAGAAATTCAACTTTTAAGAGGCTTTGAGTAGTACTCGGTCTCCAAGTCCAAAATCCCTATAGATACGCTCTTGCTTATTGCTCTAGTGCTTTAACTATTGCGAGGCATAAGAAGTATGAATGCTGAGGTTGGTAGGTTGAGATTGCGAAGTTAGCATAAACTCTAATCTTGCCACGAATATATAAAACTAAATGCACATGCACACATCACTTCGATTCATAGTAAGTAGTGAATAATGGATATATTATGAGCATGACTAGTATGAGTTGACTTGAGTTTCTTGTGTAAGTATGATTTGACCATAGAAAATGTTGTCTTGGGGAATGACTTATTGATGCTTTGTTCGGGACGATCAAAGTCTAAGTGGGGGGTAGTTGATGACGGTCAAATTATACCCGTAAAAGTCATCAACATTGACCTTAAATCGAGATTAATAATGTATATTTCATATTAAATCACTCGTTTATATTTATTATTTAATGTTAAGTGATTATTAATATGGTATTTGGTATTTAGCTATTTTTATTATTAAAAGACCGATTTATTGTGCGATAAATGCTGATTTTGCAGATCACGACAAATCGAGAGGATAAATGTCATTCAATCAGTAAATCTCAAGATAATAGAGGAAGAAAATCGGAGCATTAAATGAAAGATTAATCAGATTAGCACGCAAGCGCGTGCAAAGTGGGAGCAAGATAGGCGAGAAAAACGATTAACATGTGCAAAGTTAGGTTCTGGTCGACCGAGCCTATAGCTTCGATCGACCGAGTGGGAGCTTTGGTCGACCGAGTTGGGATTTTCGGTCGGTTATCGGATTTTTCGTATTTACCTTCTAGATCCTCCTAGAGTCGATTCTGACCTCTATATAAGCAAAGAACTCACGTAAATTTGTAAGAACACACCAACACACACCTTAGACATACATTCAATCCCTTCATTCTTTCTTCAATCTTATAATTCATAATATAACTTTGATACAATGTAGAATAATTTGAGGGTTTCAAAGCAATTTAAATTTGCAATATGTAAGCCTTTTTTTTCTTTCTTTCTTTTAAGTAATTAATCCCTCCCAATTATGCTTTATCATTTGAATTAGTTAATCATAGCTAGATGATGTAGATCTAGGCTATGACGTTAGGGATGTGGCGACTCCTTGTCTATGGGGATCCCATAACCTACGTCATACACTTAGTATTTATTCATGAATCTACTTGATTTAATTAATGCGTATCTATGTTAGTTTGTATGAATACTGTGCAAATTACTGTTTAATCTGTTTTGTATGATGAAACGCTGAGAGATATATTCTAAGATGTATTCTGGGTTGAAATCGTTCGGGTGACCGAAAGGTGTCATTCGGTCAACCGAGGCCTTACACTCGGTCGACCGAGCCCTGTTTCATCAGTTATTTCTGCCACGTCTTTATGGTAGGTTTAGCCTAGTTGAATTTATTAACTCAGTAGGTATGGCTATGGCTACGTTACTCACTTAGTTTAATTAAAACGTGTAAAAAGTAAATACCAATATAAAACTCTTAGGTAGGCTTATGAATTGCTCTTCACGGACATTCAACAATATCTAGGTAGGTTTATATTCGGGAATTGCATGCACCTGCTTATACGTACGTCGTAGATTAGCATGAGACTATAACTTGGTAATTGCTAGTTGGACGAGAGTTTGAGTAATCGTTTAGGAAGTATGCCTAACCATAGGAATGTTTCCTAGACGAGGTGTACGATTAATATCGGCATCCGTAGTGTCGTAAGCGTGCAAGTTATATGAGATGGATACCCAAAAGGTGAAGTCACGTAATGTAGCACAGTGATTTAGCAACCTAACCGGTGCTAAGTCAAGTTAAAGAGGATGACTCCCGTAGCCAATCTAAGATAGATACAAACGGATTGACAGTTAATAAGTTCAGTTTATTATATATATTATCTAGGTCCAAACGATAAAGACTATAATATGGGAGGTTAATTACGTTGTGTCGAGTCGTGTCTTTACCTTTCTTGTCTTATGTTGGTCGTAGACCGCCTCTATGTCCTTGACATGTTTAATTAATTGTTTGTATATAAGATGATCCACATTTGGTTCCCTGTGGGATCGACCTTGATTCACTATAGCTATACTACGATGGGCCTAGTCCTCTTGCTAGTATTGGTTTATGGTGGTCAAGTATATTATAACCTGATTGACCCCGATCAGCCGCCACCGTCAAATTGTTGAAGTTGGCCTCTACCTTCTTACGCAATCTAATCTTCTGCTTCCCTATGGGGAGGACGCCTTTATCACTTCCACTTACATTATCAACCGGCTTCCCACCACAGTTTTTCATGATAAGTCTCCCTACGAAATGGTCCACCACCGGTCTCATGACTGTACATTCCTTCGAGTCTTTGGTTGTGTGTGATGGCCCTATCTCCGTCCCTACAACCATCACAAGACTGATTTCCACTCCAAAACTTGCATTTGTCTTGGATATAGTCCTTCCCACCATGGTTGGAAATGCCTGGACCTTACCTTTGGCCGTATTTAGTATTTATATAGCTCGCCACGTGGTTTTTTATGAATATAATCTTCTCTTATACACCTTCTCCCTCAAAACCCACTCTTGATAATCTCAAAGTCCTGCTTCATGTCTTCCTTCCAGCACATCCACCAGATCCACCTCCCATGCCGGTTCCCTCCAACCTGGCCCCACCCCTTCGGCTCCCGCTCCTGAGCCTTCCCTGCCCACCTCCCTTGTGTCGACTTCGGCCTTAGTCTCTCCTGACTCTTCTCATTCCCCACCTGCTCCCCCTCATACCATGGTTACTCAAACCAAAACCAATTCCTCAAACCTATCTCTCGGCCTGACTTTATCCACTACCGCTTCCTAAAGCCCTTGTTGCTTCTACCGACTCCGTGGACCCTTTTTCCTATACCGAAGCCTCCAAACACCTGAACTGGCGTAATGCTTTGAGAGAGCAAATTGACGCGTTGTTGCGCAACCAGACCTGGGATCTTTTTCCTTCACATACTCGTATGAATATTGTTGGCAATAAATGGGTTTATCGCACTAAACGTCATGCCGATGGGCGTTTTGAGAGTCACAAGGCTCACCTTGTGGCCAAGGGTTTTCATCAGGCCGAATGGGTTGATTTCACTAACATATTTAGTCCGGTTGTTAAACTGGTCACTATTCGTCTTATTTTGTCATTTTCTGTTTTGCAAGGTTGGTATCTTCGCCAGGTGGATATTCAAATCCATGGGCATTTATCTGAGCCCATTTATATGCAGCAGCCCCAGGGATTTGTTCACCCTGATTATCCGGATTATGTTTGCCGTCTTCACCGCAACCTTTATAGCCTTTTTCAGGCTCCCCATGCTTGGTTCTCTCGCTTCACCGATGTCTTGACCCAGTTTGGCTTTGTCAGCTCCAAAGCCGACACCTCCTTATATATTTATTCTCGCGATGGTTCTCGTGTTATATTCTGATTTATGTGATATTATTATTACTGGTTGATCATCTTCTCTTGTTGAGTAGGTTGTGATGTGATCCACGATGATATTCCAGACCCGTTAGCTCCTATGAATACCGTGGACCCGCTTGTGATTCGAGATGGGCCTATGACAAGGCTCTAAAAGAAGAGGGTTAGAGAGGCCTTGAATACTTTGGCCTTGGAAGCCCATTTGGATCAAGAACAGGCCATGAAGACCGAAGATCAGCCTACTAAGTGCACCATTTATGCTATTGGACTTGACGAAGACACTATTGGGCTTGAATAAATTATTCGGAAGACTTTTATTTACTTTTGGGTATTAATAAGGCCCATGGTGACATTTTATTATTGTTGGACCAGTTTCTATATTATTTTCATTAGTCTTTGTTTAATAATTGTATTGTGGGCCTAAGTGTCTCAAGAAAGCCCATCTAGCTTAGGTTAGGTGTATATTTCTTGTGAATTCCTCCCACATGGCTTAGCTACATTAGTTTCATGAATATTGTAGCCTATATAAGGCACCTAGGTGGTTCTTTTACAGGCAGTTCAATTTTGAGTGAAATTTTGATTAAGTCTATTGACTTGTTTATCACTTGCGAGTGAGGATCTCTTCGTTGTATAGTTCAACCCTTTAAGAACTTATCAGCGCCTTGAGCAAGCGTTGTGGCGTTCTTGCCAACATTTCTTAGATTGGATTATCTAATATCGTTGTTTCGAGCTCGTCGTTGATTTCTTTTAGAAGGTACTTGGGAAATTCGTTCCGTGATTCGTATCAGGTTGTCTCTTATCTTGGTCAACACTTTCCGGTTAAGGACCTTCATTCTCTATCATATTTTCTTGGCATTGAGGTGCTTTCTACCTCCGGTGGGCTATTTCTCACTCAACGCAAGTATATCATTCAGCTTCTGCAGCGTGCCTCTCTGGACAAGGCCAAGTCTTGTCAGACACCTATGTCGGTCTCTACCCGTCTTACACTTGACGATTGCCCTCCATGTGCTGATCCGTCGCTTTAACGTACTATTGTTGGTGGTCTACAATATCTTAGTTTCACTCGACCCGATATTGCCTTCGGGGTCCTCAAGGTTAGTAAGTACATGCATTCGCCTACTGAGGCTCACTGGGTTGTTGTTAAATGTATTCTTCGGTATCTTAAACACACTATATCTGATGGTCTCTTTTTCTCCTTCCGGTCATTTGTTTCGCTCCGAGGTTATTCTGACTCTGATTGGGCTGCTAACTGTGATAATCGTCGTTCTGTTGGGGTATACTGTGTTTTCCTTAGTAAGAATCTCATTAGTTGTCGTAGTAAGCAACACATGACGGTTTCAAAGAGTGGCACCGAGGACGAGTACAAGACTCTTTCTAACACCGCCGCCGAACTTCAGTGGCTTTGCAGTCTTCTTCATAAGATGGAGGTTCCGTTGTCTTCCCTGCCTACTCTTTGGTGTGATAATACTGGCGCCACCTATCTTGCTCACAGTCCGAAGTTTCATGCCCGCACGAAGCACGTAGAGATCGACTTCCACCATGTTCGCGGATTAGTTGCAGCTCGCAAGCTCGACATCTCTTTAATCTCCTCAAAGGATCAGTTAACCGATGTCCTCACCAAACCGTTGGCTCAGCCTCGTTTTGCCAGTTTAAAGTCCAATCTCCGTGTTCAGCCATTTCCCACGGGATTGTGGGAGCGTGTCGAGGATAATATAATTTGAATATTATATTTCCTGGAAATATTATTATTGTCGTATTTATCTTGTAGTTGACTTATTGACTAAGTCACCAAACCTTATATATTTATACTCTCTCCGTTTAATTGAATCAATAAAATACGATTATCTAAATGTTGATATTCTATTCCATTACCTCGTAATAATACGCAAACATTAAAATGAAATTAAAGACCATTAAATTACATTACATTCTGGTCAAACAAATTTGTCATAAGGATTGATTGCAAATTTCAATAAAATAAAGAATTATTCGATCCCTTTGATAGTGACATATTTGACACATCACATCACATATATCTCATTATCCAAAAGCGGGAGATACTTGTGTGGTGTCTCCACACGTGTGGAGACACCGTTATGGAGACACCACAACCACATACTTTAATTCTGTATTTAAACTATGTGGTTCTGATCGTTTCATCCGTCACTTCATTCTCAAATTCTCTCACCACACAATAATTTCCCTCCAAAAGCTTGCCCGAAGGTCGAGCATTATGGAGTATCCTCCCGATAAAATGGAGTATCTCCGCTCTAAACAATATTGTGCTTTTATTGTTTTAAGGGGTATGTATACGTGTTTTTAAACACATAAATAATCATTGTCATACATATCATCGTCCATTGATAAACAAAGTCATATTTAGTTCATTAACCCAAAACTCAAAATAAGATTAGAGAAAGGGATCATATTTTGTTAAATTAACTACCCAGGTTGAGTCTGAGACATTGGCTAAAGAAATCATAAAAAAAAAAAAAAAAAAAAAAAAGGGTAATCATGATTTAAGAAAAATTAAAAATGAGTGCTAAAAAAATAAAATAGCATATGAGTGCATTATTGTATATTGATTAATCATATCCAGAAAGCTCCAAGATCTGCATAGACTTATCTGAATACAGGCTGAGTCATCTAATCCCAATACTAATCACAAAAATAAACATATCTAATCGTGTTTAGTGCTTACGTATACATATTAACCCTATTAATAATGCAAAACCTTTGTTGATAATTGCACACTCCGGCCGGTTTGTGTATTTTATATTTGTCAAAATTGTAATATCCCAAATTGAATTTGTGATAGAAAGATCACCGAACTATAATTTTGAGACATTATGAAATTGATTAATTGAGTTAATTAACCATTTTAAGCAATTTTTTTTGAGAAATTTTAAGTCAAATTAAGACAATAAACTAAGTAATTATTATATCTATTATGATTCAAATAACGTCTCATGGACTCGTGTTTTGGGTGTTTCTTGCGATGATCAGCCCAATTCTTGTAACTAAGTCACATTTAAAATAATCTATTAGGGTCTGGCGAGAACGCCAGTGCCTTGTATGAAAAGGATCGAGAATGTGATATCCAAATTTACATATTGAAATGAGGAAAAACATTACAATAATATAATATTAATATATAATGCCGTTTTAAGCTAAGCGAAACCGTGCCCGAATTTGACGCCATACGTATTATAATTACAGGAGTGATAAAAAAAATTTCTCTACTAAACACAAGCCAGTATAGTTATCTAATTAAGTCTTAGATTAATATTAGGAGAGTGATGGGGGCACCAAGTATCTCCACCGACTTGGTCCCCATCATTGCTCTCAACCATACAATAACATTAAAAAAACAAAAACCCGAAAATCAAACAAATATGGACCATAAAAATACATTCGGAGGATAGGTTGTGTATTCCTCGGTATATGTATCATTTTTGTTAATATTAATGACTTCATATATAGAAACAAAAAAGTAGAAATGGGAAGGAAAAAAAGAAAGAAAACGAAAAAATTACTTTCTGACATGAACAGGGGAGGAAACGGAGAATATTCGAATATCTCACCATTCCGGATAAATTTATTTTCCAACTAATCATTATAAGACAGGTGTCCTTCGGGCAGTGTTATTGCACATCAATTATTCTATTCTTTTTTTTTTTTTTACAACAATCACTCTATTTCTCGAGAAAAATTATTATCCAACGGGTATTTGTAAGTGATAATTAATAGACGGTTGAGATTAATCAAAATTTAATCTTTCATATACTAGTGATGTGTTGGAGAGATCTCACCCGTCCACTTGGTACTCATACGGCATCTTTAGACCTGAATTTATGTATAACTCGAATTTAGAGGTATCGAAAGTAAATTGCGACATCAGAAAATTTAAATTTTTTTTAAAATGTGATGTCTGGATAGAATCGACTGCAGTGTCATTGTTCGTTCTCGAATCCTTTCCATCCAAGGTAGCGAATCCTTCCTTACAAATGAAACGAACATTAAAGAAGAGCAATAATGATATAAATGAATCAAACCTTTACTCTAACAAACCTTGTCTCTGTCACATTGGTGAATCAAACCTTTACTCTAACAAATAACTTACGATTTAGCATCTTGTTTTAACAATTTAACGTCAAATATATGTAAAATAAAAATAAAAAACGCTTGAATCAAAATGACAAAAACGAAATTGTTGAAATTAATGATTGACTGATGAAGTTTGTAGAATTACAAACAAACGAAATAAAATGCGGAAATATTATTGATCAAGTAAAAGTTACAAGTTGATTACAATGCAGTTGATCATGGGGTATTTATAGTTTCATACACCTCATTGATCAGTCAGAAGTGAATTACAAACGGTTATAACAAACTATAACATAATAACCGCTTTCTAGTTTACATCATACTGAAAGTGATCGCAGTTTCTTGAGGCTTCCATCTTGGCGTGAGCTTTATACTATCGAAGTTTCTTTGGTGTCGTCATTGTAGGATGTAATATCGCCGGATGGATCATAGATCCACCCGATTACGCAGCGGAATAGTATAGATCTAGATCTAGTCAACCAAAATACATAAAATAATGGATCTAACCTATGAGGGGGTTAGATTGCTTACCATTTTATAGTGAATAAACTCCAAGAACAATCTTCAATCCTAGATCTAAGCGGATGAGAAGCCACGAGTCTTCCAACGTGTGTCTCCAAACACCACCAGGGTGGATGGTGTTTCAAACCGCTGAGACCTCTCCTCGATATGCTACCTTAGAAAACCCGAAGTTTTTCTAAAACTCGAACAAAGAAAATAGATGAAAATTCCAAGCTATTTTCTATGCAATATTTCGAAATTTTGTATTGTGTCATAAGGCAGGAGAAACTCTCTTTATATAAGAGAGTAATCCTCGTATCTCCAGGATTTAATAATTAAGAGATAATTATTAGATTAATCATTATTCCAAATAAAAGATAAATAAAATAATTATCCCAAACAAATTTGGATAAATCATATTATTATCTAATATTCCATGAATTATCATTTAACAAATAAAAGATAAATCACACATTAAATAATTATCCAAGAAAACTAATTTCTCTCTAATTATTTAATGATAAAATGCGCCCACCTTAATAAATAAAAGTCCATGCGCATTTTTGACACATTGGGCGAGTCATTTAAAAAACTCTCTTTTAAGTGTATTTAATTATCTAGTCCAACTAAACAATTAATCACATATCAATTAAATAGTCCAATCCAACTATTTAATTATAATTGAGGTGAAACAACGAGAAAACATATATCTTTATATTAGGAAGCGCGTCGGGGGACCATGGACTCATATTCGATGAATTTACAATAAATTAAATAAAATTATTCGTCGGACCGAACAATTATATTCAATCTATTAATTCGGGATTACACCACCATAAACCCAGCCCGAACTCTGCCGAATATAGATAACTTATACTCAACTATGAGTTGATAAGCGTCACTCGATATAATCATTACATACGGATAAATCCTCCATAGATTTGTTCATTTCGATTCGGGATATTTCCGTAAACCCTTCTCGAAACATATTATCCTTATTTACCATTAACCCCTAGTGATCAATTAGTTCACAACTAATATAGTATGGTGGGCCCATCGATCGATTTTCAGGGTTTAACAAATAAGGAATCGTCTGCATACTACTTCCGAGGAAGGAATGGATTCCATATCTCGTGATAGCACTGGACTACTAACTCATCCTAGAATAGAGCCAACGAGAAGTGTTGGACCACATCACGTGAAGTGATCCTTACTAACACATCAAACCCTACCCTAGTCTAAGCAAATGTCCGTGATCACCTCAGATTGAGATTAATCAATATATGATCATCTTGTGATTCGATAAGACTTCTCGATTACGGAATTATATCGAGAACTCAAATCAAATCGGTCAAGCCCTATATGATCATCATCATATATAAATGCCCCACTAGGTACCCTATTACCGACAGTCCGGATAAGACTGTCACACCTAAAGTGTTCTGGGCGCATTAATAGCAAATTAATCATGAGACCCGTACTCAGATTAATAAACGCTACGGACTAAGTTAATTTTAAGTACATCTCACTAACTCAATCCTCTTGTGTATAGCCATACACTGAGTTATGTGATTACATAAACGAGGTACTTGATCGGGGTCAATCAGGTTATAATATACTTGACCACCATAAACCAATACTAGCAAGGGGACTAGGCCCATCGTAGTATAGCTATAGTGAATCAAGGTCGATCCCACAGGGAACCAATTGTGGATCATCTTATATACAAACAATTAATTAAACATGTCAAGGACATAGAGGCGGTCTACGACCAACATAAGACAAGAAAGGTAAACACACGACTCGACACAACGTAATTAACCTCCCCAATTATAGTCTTTATCGTTTGGACCTAGATAATTTATATAATAAATCGAACTTATTAGCTGTCAATCCGTTTGTATCTATCTTAGATTGGCTACGGGATTCATCCTCTTTAACTTGACTTAGCACCGGTTAGGTTGCTGAGATCAACTTTGTGCTACATTACGTGACTTCACCTTTTGGGTATCCATCTCATATAACTTGCACGCTTACGACACTAAGGATGCCGATATTAATCATACACCTCGTCTCAGCAACATTCCTATGGTTAGCGTACTTCTAAGCGATTACTCAAGCTCTCGTCCAACAAGCAATTACCAAGTTATAGTCTCATGCTAATCTACGACGTATGTATAATCAGTGCATGCGGTTCCCAAATATAAACCTACCTAGATATTCTTTGAACGTCCATGAAGAGCAATTCATAAGCCTACCTAAGAGTTTTATATTGGTATTTCCTTTTACACGTTTTAATTAAACTAAGCGAGTAACGTAGCCATAGCCATACCTACCGGGATAATAAATTCAACTAGGCTAAACCTACCAAAAAGGCGTGCGCGAAATAAGCGATGAAACAGGGCTCGGTCGACCGAGTGTAAGGCCTCGGTCGACCGAATGACACCTTTCGGTCACCCGAACGATTTCAACCTGAATACATCTTAGAATATATCTCTCGGCCGTTTCATCATACGTAAGCATTAAACAATGAATCGCACACGATATTCATATAAACTAACATAGATACGCACTAATTAAATCAAGTAGATTCATGAATAAATACTAAGTGTATGGCGTAGGTTATGGGATCCCTATAGACAAGGAGTCGCCACATCCCTAACGTCATAGCCTAGATCTACATCATCTAGCTATGATTAACTAATTCAAGCGATAAAGCATAATTGGGAGGGATTAATTGCTTAAAAGAAAGAAACAGAAAATAAAGGCTTACATATTGCAAACCTTAAATTCTTTCGGAAACCCTCAAATTATTCTACATTGTATCAAAGTTATATTATGAATTGTAAGATTGAAGAAAGAATGAAGGGATAAGGTATTGTATGTATGTCTAAGGTGTGTGTTGGGGTGTTTTTACAAATTTCGTAGCTGCTGCTTATATAGAGGCTGTAACCGACCTAGGGAGGATCTAGAAGATATACACGCAAAAATCCTGTGAGTGACCGAACCGACATACTCGGTCGACCGAATGATAGGGCTCGGTCGACCGAGCCTCCCTCTGCTCGTGTTAAACGCGCTTTTCGTCTATCTTGTTCCCCACTGCATCCTTCCGTGCTGATCTGATTCCTTTGATTTATCTCTTGATTAATGCTCCGATTTTTCATCCTTATTATCTCGAGATTTACTGATTGAATGACATTTATCCCCTCGATTTGTCGTGATCTGCAAAATCAGCATTTATCGCACAATAAATCGGTCTTTTAATAATAAAAACAGCTAAATACCAAATATCATATTAATAATCACTTAACATTAAATAATAAATATAAACGAGTGATTTAATATGAATTATACATTATTAATCTCAATTTAAGGTCAACGTTGATGACTTTTACGGGTATAATTTGACCGTCATCAACTACCCCCCACTTAGACTTTGATCGTCCCAAACAAAGCATCAATAAGTCATTCCCCAAGACAACATTTTCTATGGTCAAATCATACTTACACAAGAAACTCAAGTCAAATCATACTAGTCATGCTCATAAGATATCCATTATTCACAACTTACTATGAATCGAAGTGATGTGTGCATGTGCATTTAGTTTTATATATTCGTGGCAAGATTAGAGTTTATGCTAACTTCGCAATCTCAACCTACCAACCTCAGCATTCATACTTCTTATGCCTCGCAATGGTTAGAGCACTAGAGCAATAAGCAAGAGCGTATCTACAGGGTTTTTGGACTTGGAGACCGAGTACTTGTTTACGACTAATTTTGTGGTTTTATCGCTTTATTCCGTAACAATATTCTTCGTATTTTATTACTTTTTATAGAAAAGTAGGAGTTTAATTGAAATATTGAGGGGTTGTGTATGAAAAGGATTAAAATGCAAATTCGAGCTATTTATGTGGTTTATTAGTCATTTTCTATCTATGTATATATTTCTACAGTTTGCATGTTTTTACCCCCTTGTAGATATACATTTTCGAGCTAAAAAGAGGATTAAATGGTGTCAAGGATCGAGTTTATACGAGGGAAAAGAGATAAATGTGAAGTCGGTTGAAGATAGAGATGAGAAAATCAAGATTTGATTGATGACTGAACTGGCGTCCAAGGCCGTCCAGTGGACGGGCGTTTGAAGACCAGACGGGCATCCAGGAGGAGATTTTTGATTCAGAGTCTTGCCAAAATTAGTGAACGAGCGTCCATTTCTGCATAGGACGGACGTCCAAGAAGACTCGGCCCGACTCGATAAATTTTACACGCATCTGGACGGGCGTCTACCCTTCCGGACGGGCGTCCAAGGCCGACTTAACCCTAGCCGCCTCAAAATCCTATAAATACCAGCGTGTGTTGAACCCTAATCATATGATACGCATTATTCATTTACTCAAACCCTAGCAGTCGCATATCCTATAGAGCAAACAAGAAGATGAACTCTTCCATCCCAACAATCATGATCACCAACATGATTGTTGGCTAAGCAATTCGCGGTGGGACAACAGAGGAAACCAATCAACAAGTACACCAACTAGAGGATTTTTAGCTACATCTTTAATGAGTTAAATTTATGTTTTTTCATCAATTGAACGTTGTGATTTATCGTTTATGTTTTATTGAATCGAGAGGTCGATGAAACTACCGTTTTGATTGATTTATATGAGATTATGATTCAAGTTGTGATTTATTTCAATTGATGCAATTAATTATAACTCAAGAGATTGTTTATGATTAATTGAGTAGAGTTTGGAGACAATCTCATGATCGTGTTATGCATGTTAGTTTAGTTTTGCTTGAGAAAGAAAACGAAACCCTAGAAATTGATTAAAGGGATTTAATTGAATTCGTGATTTGATTATTACTAAAAATCGTACCTTTAGCTCACAATCTAGTTGGGGTTGGTTGGTTGATTGGTGGATTCTAGTTGCCTTGCCGTTCTTTTAATTATTTGATAAACCAATCCGTTCGTATTAATTGTGTTAGCTACGATTAGTTATCTTAAGAACTTTAGTTATTAATCGTTGTTTTCTGCATATTTCTGTTTCCAGCACGTTATCAGACGCCCGTCCACCCAAAGTGAACGCCCGTCCAGTATTGAGTTTTTTTTTTCTTTCTATTTTCTGCTATTTTAGCCATTGTTCTTAGTTTATGTTTTATAATTAACATCAGCCTTAGTTTTAGGTAATAAATTGTGACATAATCGATATAATAATTACACCTTAATCCGATAAACATTCGACTCCCTTAGGACGACCCGGTAACACCTTTACTACGAGCCTTGCACTTGGGGTGTTCCGGTAATTATAAATTTAAAACTAGTTTTTACCGAACAAGTTTTTGGCGCCGTTGCCGGGGAGTCGGTAACGATTGTCGGATTCTTCGTAGTGCAGTTTTCTGTGTCGGCAGTATTTTGGCCATAACTTTCGGCTCGAGTGTCCGTTTGGCGCGCAGGACCCCAATTCGGAAAGCTCGTTCCGACGCCGACGACATAGTGAAGGGCCTATGGCCCTTCAACACCGTTTTCGAGGTCAAAATCCACTGTTTTCCCTTCCATTTTAGCCCTAGAAGATTTCAACACGTTTTTTTTTCACCGTCTTAGTGTTTTTCCTGTTTTAGCTTTTTCGTAGGTAGGTTTCTTTTCCTGTTTCCGTTTCTTTATCTTTTCTAAATAAATAAAATAAAAAAATAAATAAATAAAAAAACAAAAATAAAAATAATAAAATAATAAAAACTTTCTGAACGAGCGTGCACCCATACTGAACGCCTGTCACGCTTTAATTTGTCTTACAACGCTAGTTCGATGACTGAACAGCGTTCACCTCCGTAATCCTCTTCTCTCTTCTCTCTTTCTAAACCTCTAAACCTCTAATCTTCTCTACATTCATTCTCATCAACCCTAAGGTTGATTTCTCCTGTTTCGCGCTCTTACGGTTTATGCAAACCGGGAGTAAGAAAGGACCTCTTGTCTTTAATCCCGAACTGAGCGATCTATTATCAAGAGAAAGCTCTTCCCTAATCCAGACATCATGGCTAACGAAGTTCCGAATGCAGACCCTAAAGCCCAGATGAATCTGATCCTTCAACAGATGTAAGCAATACAACAACAACAGAATCAACAAGCTGGGATAAATAATCAATTTCAACAGTTCCGTCAGAACCAGCTAAACCAATTAAATCAAGACCCCTATGCTCCCTATCTTGACCAAGACTTCCTGGAAGGGCATAGACCTATTCGCCCTCCAGACATGGGGCAAGCGAACTTTGATCGAAAAATGGAGTGGTAGGGTGGTCGAGAATAGTTCTTTTCATGGCACTGCTGATGAAGATCCTCATGACTTCTTGTCCACCTTCGTTCAAATCTGCGAAGCAGGCCACTATCCTGGTGTTGATTCTGAGATTGTCAAATTAAAACTCTTCCCGTTTGCTCTAAAGGGTGAAGCAAACCGTTGGTTTAAATCTTTAGCCCATCATTCTCTCCGTACCTGGAATGATGTCAAAAGAGCCTTTGCTCTGAAGTTTGTCTCACCTGGGACAATCATGGACATGAAAAGGGAGATAGCCACATTTGAACAACTTGATGGTGAGAGTGTGGGGAAAGCATGGGAGAGACTAAATCTGTTGATGAGGAAGTGCCCCAACCATGGATCTGGTGAGACATGAGCTACTAGAGTTATTCTGAGAGGTGTCTCTCAACCAAATAGAGATTTCCTTGATTCTGATTGCTCATGGTTCCTTCCTAGGGGATGTGATGATCTTTGCTTACAGGGTAGCTGAAACTATAGCAAAGAATAACATGTGGTCAACTCCAAGGAAGACCAATGTTAGTGGGAATAAGAAGGAATCTGCTGCGAGCAATTCTGAGACTAAGGTGTTAGTTGCTCAAATGGAAGTAATAAGCAAGCAGCTAGCCAATTTACAAATGCAGCAGCAACAAGGGCCGTCAGATGTGAATTACACGGGAATGCAAAGGGGAATGAGATGAATGAGGAAGTGAATTTAATGGAGAATCATAATCAAACCTTCGGGAACTTCAATCAGGACGAGAATCATTCGGATTTCAACGTCCCAATTTTAATCAAGCCAATGCACCACCTGGCCCATCCAATTCAAAACCTTCTTTCAACTCAAGTTATCAAAGACCACCACCACAGGATGGTTAATCAATCTCACAATCCTAACTCCCAAAGACCTCAAGGTGGTTGGAATCAAAACCAACATCATAACCAAACCACCTCTTGTGTTCCCCAACATAAGTTTGATGAGCTAGTAGACATGGTGAAGACCACGGCTACTAGTGTCAAAACAAGAGAGGCAGGTTGGCGGATAGCGGACCAACAAGCAAACAGACCCCACGGTAAACTTCCAAGTTATACCGAAAGAAATCCTAAAGCAGATGTCAATGTTTGCACTACCATCACACCTCAATAGGAGTATGGAGGCGAAGAAGTGAATGAGGTTACTTTAAGAAGTGGTAGCGAGGTGGGACCGGAAAGATGTCGGAAGCGAGTAGCCCCTCCCGACGCCATAAGTTCGAGGAGGGGCAATCAGAGTTAAATACCGAAGAAATCAACGGTGAGAGGAGCTTAATGATGACTCTTCGGGTGATGAAAATGATTACGATAGAGAAATGAGGAAAAGTCAGTGCATTTGTACCACGACAAAGAAGAGGAGGAAAAGTTTGTCGGATGGAAGGATAAGGAAGACGAAGCCATAAAAAATCAAGCCATGAACAACGATAAATCCCTTCCTTATCCACCAAAGAAGAAAGAGAATACCCTCAGTCATGACAGACAATATGACGGAGTGAGGAGGATGCTTAGAGACACCAAAGTGAGTATACCCCTAGCTGAGGTATTGAGTGAAATGCCCAAGTGCTCTAAGTATCTTAAGGAAGTTTGTGGAAGCAAGAAGAAGCTTCAAGGGATGGCAGAAGAAGTTTTAAGAGAAGATTGCTCTATGGTTTCACAAAAGTTGCTACTAAGCGAGAGTGACCCGGGAGACCTTCAATCTCTTGTGAGATTGAAGGCCACATGTTCCAAAACGTCTTATGCGACTCGGGGCCTCCATAAATGTGATGCCATTGAACGTCTGCAAAAGCTCGGTTTAGATAAAAGAATGCGGAACGCCCCTATTTCTCTTGAGATGGTAGACCGATCTAGCGGCTCGCGCCGGTTGTGTTGCTAATGTTCTTCTCCGTGTTGAACATTTGGTTTTCCCTCTTGATCCGGGTTATCTTAGACTATCCACACGACAAAGAGATGCCCCTAATTCTAGGCCGGACCTTTTGGACACCTCTGCCGCCCTCATCGATTTCTGTAAGGGTCGATTATGCTTAGAGTCGATGATACATCACATTACCTTCACACGAGGAAAAGTCCCGAGGAAACCTTGATTGAAGAAATCTCGTTCGTTGAAGAAATTTATGAGGACGGAGAAGATGCCAACTCACGAAGAAGCGGTAGAGCTAACATATATAGGCGTTTTGAAGCTATAAACATTCTGAGATCAAGTATTGTGGACCATCTTCTGTTTCATTACAGGCCGTAGTCACCGGCGAGTCGTCTTCACAACTTGTTCACAATGAGCTGTCAATGAACAAGACACATGGAGATTCCCAAGCAATGAGCGATGATTTCAAAGAGTCTGCATCGGGAAGACTTTACCCCTGTAGAAGAGGAAGCCACGATGGGTAGTTGGGATGAAGTGGATTTACGGAGAGAGACTACTTATTGGGAGGTTGATGATTGGGAGCACTAGCGGAGGAGCTAGAAGAAGAAGAGTTGAGAAAGATGATCAAGCATAAGAAGGAGGAAGCGGGTCTTGTGAAGGATCCCTATGGATGATGTGATCCGAGTACCTTTACGAGGTTATACCTCTCGGAAGATGAGGTATTCTTGACCAACCACTTCAAGCCCATAAGGAAAAGGTGGGCCCTTAAAATCCAAAGATTGAGCAACCACCTACTGACTTGGAGCTTAAACCGCTTCGCAACACCTTAAGTACATTTTTCTTAAGGATGGTGATAAGTTACCCTTGATCATCTCTTCAAAACTCGAGCCCGAGCAAGAAGCATCTGGCGATAAAAGTTCTTGAAAAGAACATCCTCGCGTTCGGATGGCAAGTGGGGATATCCGAGGAATCAGCCCGATGTGTGCATGCATAAAATCCGAGCGGAGGAAGGAGCTAAGAAAGTCAGACAACCTCAGGGAGGTGAATCCGCACATACGCAGGAGGTTGTCAAGAAAGAAGTCATAAAATGGTTAGATATGGGAATCATCTATGCAATCGCCGACGGTGAGTGGGTTAGCCCCACCCAAGTTGTGCCAAAGAAGGGAGGTATTACCGTGGAAAAAAGAATGAAAAGGGGAAGAAGTAGCTTTACGCCTTGTGGATCAGCTCTGAGTGTGCATTGATTATCGCATGATTGAATGAAGTCACCGCCAAAGACCATTTCCCCTTACCTTTCATTGACCCGACTTCTTGAAAGGCGAGTGGTCATAAGTATTATTGTTTCCTCGATGGATATTACGGTTACTTCCGGATAGCCATCGACCTAATGACCGAGAGAAGACTACGTTTACGTGTCCATCGGGCACTTTTGATTTTCGCAGAATGCCTTTCGGGTTATGCAATGCACCAGCAACATTTCAACGGTGCATGTTGGCCATTTTCGATGGACTTGTGGAGAAATGTATGGAAGTCTTCATGGATGATTTCTCAGTCTATGACGATAGCTTTGATGAGATCTTGGAAAATCTAGATATGGTACTTCAACGCTGTGTTGAAAAGAATTTAGTGCTTAACTGGGAGAAATGTCATTTTCTAGTAGATGAAGGGATTGTTCTGGGACACAAGGTGTCCAGTACTGGTATTCAGGTTGATAAGGCTAAAGTAGAGGCCATTGAAAAGATGGCGTACCCGAAAACAGTGAAAGAGGTACGAGGTTTTCTAGGTCATGTTGGCTTCTACAGGCGGTTTATTCAGGACTTTTCTACCATCGCCAAGCCCTTATCTAACCTTCTGAAAGATGATGTTGAGTTCTTGTTTGATGCGAAATGCAAGGAAGTTTTCAATTGCCTAAAGGATAAGCTCATAAGTGCCCCTATCTTAATCGCACCTGACTGGACTAAGCCTTTTGAATTAATGTGCGATGCCTCTAACTACGCAGTGGGCGCAGTTTTAGGTCAGCGAATTGACAAAAAGTTCAGGCCCATTTACTATGCGAGCCGCACCTTGAACCCGGCTCAATGCAATTACACCACGATTGAGAAGGAATTCTTAGCCGTCGTTTTTGCTATCGACAAGTTTAGAAGTTACCTTCTAGGGTCTCAAGTTGTGGTTTGGACAGACCATGCGACCTCACGCTACCTTATGGACAAATCAGATGCAAAACCAAGGTTACTCAGGTGGATTCTAATTTTGCAAGAGTTTGACCTGGAGATCAAAGATAAGAAGGGTAGTGAAAATATTGTGGCTGATCACCTGTCTCGCCTAGTAAATGAGGGTGGCGAAAATCACAAGGAAATAGGCATCGATTTCCCTACTGAGCAATTGATGAAGCTTGATACAGTTAGGCCGTGGTATGCTGATTACCTCAACTACTTAGCAGGTGGGCATTTAGAAGAGATGACGTATCAGGAAAAGAAGAAATTTTTCAGCGACTTAAAGTATCTCGTATGGGAGGATCCATATCTGTTTAAAGTCTGCAAAGACGGGTTTCTTAGAAGGTGCGTTCCGGAACATGAGCAATGGGATATCTTAGAGCAATGTCATAGTGGTCCCGCTGGTGGGCACTACGGAGCACCTAAAGCATACCACAAAAATCCTTCAAAGTTGGTTTTCTTGGCCTACTTTGTTTAAAGATGTTGAAGCCTTTTGCAAAGGCTGTGATAGATGCCAAAGAGTAGGGAGACTCAGTAATAGGATGGAGATGCCTTTGAGACCTATCTTGGAATGAGAAATTTTTGACGTCTGGGGCATTGATTTTATGGGACCGTTCCCATCATCATGCTTGTTTAGGGTATATTTTACTATATTTTCGGGCTTAATCCCTAAACAATTTACCTTGTTTTTAAAGGAAATAAATGAGAAAAGCATGTTTTTTAACCAATAAATTCATATAATGTTCATTGAGGGTTTATAATTTAATTAGGAGGAAATATTGGGATTAAATGTTATTTTGTTACACATTTTATTATTATTATTACTCGATGACTTGGTGTAACAATAATTTTGTAGAAAATAAAGAAATGCAAGGGGATATTATTTATTGAGAAGATTTATGTCATTCAATCAAGGATTTCAAAATAAAGAAGAAAATCGGATCAGCATTTGAAGAATAAATCATATCAGAGCGAAAGAGTGGAGTGGGAACACGGTATACGAAGCCACAGTGTGAACGCGCTCAGTGAATGTACGCTTCGGTCGACCGAGCCGTGCTATTCGGTCGACCGAGCCTGGACGTTCGGTCTACCGAGGTGCGAAATTAATCCGGACGTTTTTTAGATCCTTTTTCCTATGTCGGCCACAAACTCCTATATAAGCAGCATCCATTCGAGCAGAAACAGACATCCAGAAACATCAGAAAATTAGTATAGCAACTAGCAATAAATTAGATTCATAGATAGTCTTTCTTTTATTTTTCTTTCAATTTCAATTCAGCAAATAAGGATGTTTTTAAAGAAGATGAGTGGCTAAAGGCCCGAGGCTAGAACCACCAATGTGAAGCCACCATCACCGGAATAAACAAGGATTTTTGCATTTATTCGTTCTAGTAAGTTTCTTGTTCTTCCTTCATGTTTTGAATTGTTTATGTGCAATGTGTATGATACTTGTGTTGCATGCTGATTGAATTTAGACATACGATAGTTGATAAATTCATAGATTGCCGTGAAGGAGAGTGATAATATTTCTTCTAACAAACGAAAGTTGAGGGAGAATATAGTTAGATTAGGATTTTATATCCATATCGTTGTTCAGTAAATTCGTTAGTTGCATCGAGAGAGGAAACACCTTTTTAGTAGATAATAATCCAAGGCTTGCAAACGAATGTGCGTCTTTCTTGTTAATTTTGGTGGGGTGGTGGATCAACGGTGCTTCTAGTTGTTTAATTATAATTGTTACGGAAAGATTTGTTACGTGCTAGTTTTTATTTTCAATTTTCAAACTCTTTGTTTTATTGTTTTTTAATCCAAGATCGTAGTCATCAACCTTACAAAAGAAATCGAAAGCAAAAACACTATTTTCGTACAAGTCCCTGCGGATACGACCCGGTTTCATCACTATAGCTGCGAACCTTCGCACTTGGGGTTGACATCGGTTTTATTTATTATATTTTATCACTGCTTTGCATAAAACCGCAAACAATGCTCTAACAAATATATTCTGGTCTGTGTGGACTATGTTTCCAAGTGGGTAGAGGCCATAGCCACCCAAACCAATGATCACAAAGTTGTAAAGAAATTCTTGCAAAAGAATATCTTTACTAGATTTGGCTGTCCTAGAGCCCTTATCAGTGATGAAGGATCGCATTTCTGTAATGCACCTTTGGATAAAATTCTTGAGAGATATGGTGTCAAGCATAGAATTGGTACACCATACCACCCCAAACCAAAGTGGCCAAGTCGAGGTGAGCAACAGAAGTCTAAAGCGGATTTTGGAGAAAAGCGTGAATTCCAATATATCCAAGCTGAGTTCGAAGTTGGATGACGACTTTGGGCTTATCGCGCTGCGTTTAAGACCCCTATGGGTACGTCACCCTTCCAAATGGTTTATGGCAACGCTTGCCATTTACGGTCGAGCTTGAGCACGAGCTTCTTGGGCTATTAAATTCTTGAATTTCAACGCCCGACTTTGTAGGAAAAGAGGTTATTGCAATTGAACGAGCTCGATGAGTTCCGACTCCGTGCCTACGAGAATTCGAGAATCGATAAAGGAAAGAATGAAGGCACTCCACGATGCTAAGATTAAAGATCGGGAATTCAAAGTGGGAGACATGGCTTTCTTTGTATAACACCAGGCTCCATCTTTTTCTTTGGTAAGCTTAAATCTAGATGGTCGGCCCTTTGAGATTCTTGATGTTCATCTGGTGGAGCCATTACGTTGAAAGGGTATGGTGATCAACCGTTCAAAGTCAATGGTCACAGGATTAAGAAGTACTTTGGGCAACCCAAGGAAAAGCCTGAAATACTATACTTTCAAAAGAAAAATGAAACGGTTGAGTCATTTATTTGTGAAGAGATTCCATCCGACTTCTTTGGAGTGGATGATGACATTATTACCCCTATCCTTGCAGATCCTTCTGTCAATGTTCCTGAGCCTGTTAGCATACCTCAGCCGAATCTGAGAAACAAGAAAAAGAAGAAAAGAGTCAGTGCTGTATGGAGAGAAGAATTTCATGATCTTCTCGCGCACGTGACTTGTTGTTGTGGCGAAAACCATTTCCTTCCTAGTCATTCTGATTCTGACAGAGAAGTGGTTAGCCTCAAACCCAAGTGTCACGATCCAGGTTGACTTGGTTTACTCTGTCCAGCTAATGACAATAAAGAAGCGCTACTAGGAGGCGCCTAGTCTTTTAAGTTACCTTTTAGTTAAGTTTTTAGGGCATTAGGAATAAAACTATGGTGATTTGTGTGTTGGTTATCCTGTCCTATTTGTGAATGCTTTATTTGCCCATTTTCTGTGTGCATTCATGTTTACTCATAGACCCTTGTACCCCGAGATTATATGCTATGTCGAGTGTTGCAGAATCTTTGTTGAGCGGGTTTTGCAGTTATCACTTTTAGTGTTGTGCATTCATGCTACAAATTGCGTGATACGTTCATGTTACGGCTCGACCACTTTGTCAACCTACTGACCCGACAACCACTTTGAAACCGGCTAAGTATTCTTTTCTTTTATTTGCACATTCGAGGACATAATGTGATTTAAGTGTGAGGGGTGTCTAAATTGGGAATGTTATCATGCTATATCTTACGAAATTGAGTAAATGTGATTTTCTCGAAAATTTTAAAATTTTCAAAGTAAACTTGGATAATTGTAAATCTTGAGCATATAATTGAAACAAATGGCTTGCTAGTTGTAGTTTTCGATAATGATTTTATGTGACTTTGAGAGATAATTATAGCATGCTTTTCTTGATTTGAGATAGTATTCATTTCACACTCACGAAAGCCTTTGATATTGAAGCAAAAATTTTGAGGCTGTATCCTTTCACTATTTTAGTGATTTATCTTAGAGATTTGGTCATAAATAGTAACAAATTGAAGTAACACCTAAGTTCGATCGTGCCTTTGTGAATATCGAAGGTTTGAATGTGATAGGTGAAAGCGTAACTAATGTTTTTGAAAAAGTTGAGTTAATAATAAATAAATGGGTGTGTCGGAAGCTGGTTAATGATTGAAGTGCGGTAAGGCATTATCCCGAAATTTCCTATTCCACTATGATGACCAAAAGCTCACGACAGTCAGGAAAAGCTACCCTATGATTTGAGTAAGGTAGGGTGTTATCCCGAAACATCCTATTCTACTATGACGGGTAAGAGCTCATTTTGATGTGCGTCAAAGAAGAAAAAAGAAAGTGAAGAAAAAATTAAAGACTTTGATATCGTTGAACTTATACCCAGTATAAACCGAATGATATGCTGTAGGGATTATCCTACTGAGTGCGCGGGAAGACTTTGTGTGGAACGATTACTGCCTATACCTAGGATAGTCATTAAAATTATTTGAGAGGATATTTGTTTGAGAGGATTGTGGAGATTGAGAAGGGCTTGTCACACACGCACAAAATCTATCTCTATGTCGGTATCACTTGCTATAGTTGTTGTATCTTTTGTCCCGTGAGTTAGGGATCTATGTGGATTGCATGAAAGTGAGCTAGTTTTGATTGTTTTGTTCGGGACGAACAAAAGTCTAAGTGTGGGGGAGTTGTTTACGACTAATTTTGTGGTTTTTTTCGCTTTATTCCGTAACAATATTCTTCGTATTTTATTACTTTTTATAGAAAAGTAGGAGTTTAATTGAAATATTGAGGGGTTGTGTATGAAAAGGATTAAAATGCAAATTCGAGCTATTTATGCGGTTTATTAGTCATTTTCTATCTATGTATATATTTCTACAGTTTGCATGTTGTTACCCCCTTGTAGATATACATTTTCGAGCTAAAAAGAGGATTAAATGGTGTCAAGGATCGAGTTTATACGAGGGAAAAGAGATAAATGTGAAGTCGGTTGAAGATAGAGATGAGAAAATCAAGATTTGATTGATGATCGAATCCGGCGTCCAAGGCCGTCAGGTGGGCGGGCGTTGAAGACCGAACAGGCAGGCGTCAAGAGGAGATTTTGATTGAGTCTTGCCAAAATTAGCTTAACGCAGCGTCCATTTTTGCATAGGACGGACGTCCAAGAAGACTCGGCCCGACTCGATAAATTTTACACGTATCACGGGCGGCGTCTACCCCTTCCGGACGGGCGTCCAAGGCCGACTTAACCCTAGCCACCTCAAAATCCTATAAATACCAGCGTGTGTTGAACCCTAATCATATGATACGCATTATTCGTTTACTCAAACCCTAGCGACGCAGATATCCTATAGAGCAAACAAGAAGATGAACTCTTCCATCCCAACAATCATGATCACCAACATGATTGTTGGCTAAGCACTAATCAGCGGTGGGACAACAGAGGAAACCAATCAACAACTATGCCAACTAGAGGATTTTTAGCTACATCTTTAGTGAGTTAAATTTATGGTTTTTCATCAATTGAACGTTGTGATTTATCGTTTATGTTTTATTGAATCGAGAGGTCGATGAAACTACCGTTTTGATTGATTTATATGAGAATATGATTCAAGTTGTGATTTATTTCAATTGATGCAATTAATTATAACTCAAGAGATTGTTTATGATTAATTGAGTAGAGTTTGGAGACAATCTCATGATCGTGTTATGCATGTTAGTTTAGTTTTGCTTGAGAAAGAAAACAAAACCCTAGAAATTGATTAAAGGGATTTAATTGAATTCGTGATTTGATCATTACTAAAAATCGTACCTTTAGCTCACAATCTAGTTGGGGTTGGTTGGTTGATTGGTGGATTCTAGTTGCCTTGCCGTTCTTTTAATTATTTGATAAACCAATCCGTTCGTATTAATTGTGTTAGCTACGATTAGTTATCTTAAGAACTTTAGTTATTAATCGTTGTTTTCTGCATATTTCTGTTTCCAGCACGTTATCGGACGCCCGTCCACCCAAAGTGAACGCCCGTCCAGTATTGAGGTTTTTTTTTTTTTTTTTTTTTTTTTTGTTTTCTGCTATTTTAGCCATTGTTCTTAGTTTCTGTTTTATAATTAACATCAGCCTTAGTTTTAGGTAATAAATTGTGACATAATCGATATAATAATTACACCTTAATCCGATAAACATTCGACTCCCTTAGGACGACCCGGTAACACCTTTACTACGAGCCTTGCACTTGGGGTGTTCCGGTAATTATAAATTTAAAACTAGTTTTTACCGAACAGTACTACTCAAAGCCTCTTAAAGAGTTGAATATTCTTTTCATAACTTCATATTTTTCAAATACTATCAATCTCAAGGAAGAAAAATTTTTAGAGTATCCCCCTATCTTAGATCAAACATAGCATCGAATATTACCACAAGCGCGAGGCTACTTTGGTAATGTTACTACAAGCCTAGTGTTTAAAGTTTTGTTAAAACACAGGTACGTCTCAAGCTTATTATTCCGCTTTTATAGCTAAAAGATAAGAATGCATCAGCAGATAGATATTGATACTAAGTTCACATAACCAATCATCTATGCAATGTACACATAATTTCTTCAGTTATTATGATTTGCACGGTATACTCTATTCACAGATTGAGTAATCGAATAATAAATAACTACTCGCAAAAACCGGCATGAATATCCTTAAATTTACTTAACATAAGTATAAAATGATCACGTACTCATGCAACTTGGTTTATTTCCTATCAATGCTTAGTTAGAAACTCACAATTCTAAAGTGCGAGATAAATAATATGGTATTTATTCAATTTAACATGGCTAAATTTCAGCACGTCGTGGAGAGATAGACACATCCTGTATAAGCAAACAAACTCCACGAAATCGTCAAATACCATGTCTATGGAAGTTATAAAATAATGTGGCAGTAATGAGGTATAAATACCCAAAAACAGTTTAAGCCACTTTATTTTATACAACCAATGACAAGGGAAACCAAAAGAAAAATACTAAATAGAAAGAAAAATAAACAAGCAACTAAAGATGGTGGTCTTCATCTACAACCTCCACCGCCTAAATATTCTTAAAAGCGGGTGAGAAGACAAAGATCAAAAGCATTACCCGGCGTGGGAAAACACGAGGGTGACTCGATCGAAAAGGTATTCAATCCAGGAAAAGAGAAACTTGGTAAGGTATAGCAGTTGAATGCGACCTATTGGCTAAAGATAAAATCAAATACTTAACGCAGAAACTTCTCGCTTGCATTGGATATCAACAACTTAGGAGATGTAGCTACTCCTCGAAATTACTAATAACCCAATGTATCACGTAAAAGTCATAACCGTCATCAACAAGGTCGGATCAGTATGATAATGCAGAACAAAACTTATCATCTAGAAATGCCGGAATAGACGGAAAAGTGTGAAAATCAAAATGATAAAAGATAATCATTAAAGCTTAGCAATATTTGAATTCCATGACACATAGGTATTGTGTAAACAAAATGGAGGTTGAGACTATGATGGGTTTAGAAAAAGATACACATAAGGATGGGAAGAAAAGATAAAGGGTGGGTAAGAAATTGTGTTTTTGGGATTGAGAATTGTTTAAAGGAATGGGATTGGGTGGGAGAGTGAAACGGATGGAAAGAAAGAGAGGTGATGAAAGAATGGTTAGAAATGTGAACTGTTGAGGTGATTGGTGAGAGGATCGAAAAGTTTGAAGGTAAAAAGTGTAAAAGGAAAGATAAGGATAATTGCGAGAATGAATTGCACACTACTTTGGATTTTCACTTGGATCACCTTTCTAAAAGGTTTTAAGTTGACCAAAATTGTTCTTGTTCACACCAATCATTCTCATTACATTTTCGATAATTCTCAAGTTCTCTTAATGCCTCCATCTTAAGGTGGATTGCTAAATTTCCTTTTATTTAGCAATTTCTTGACTCTCTTGAACTCTATTTCATGTGGCCTATTGAGTAAAAGGTTTTGCACATCCTTAGCCCAATGGCCATCGAACACGGCAAAATAAAAACCTCAACATATGTCACGTTACTTTTATTTGACTCAAAGAAAACAAAACCTAAAATCCTAAAAAAGAAATCTAAGGGTTTTAAAAAGTAGTTTTGAGTTTAAAGTCCTCATTTCGACTTTCCAAAAATTATCTTTGTCGATTATCATTCTTGGATCGCTTGGACTTTGACCTTCCGAGTACTATAAGAGGTGGGCTTGTTGCTTTTGCGGATTAATACCCTTCCTTGGTTGTGAGACCTAGGAAGCGACATTTATCCATACCATTTATCCAAAGCTCTTACCTCGGCTCGTTTTAGGAATTAGTGAATTCTAAGAAACTCGGTTAAAATTACGGTTACTAATTACGGTTTTGGCCTTGACAATAAGAAACAATGAATCAAAGTACTCGAATAAGGTCGGTTATGTAGTCAAGCCTCGCCATCTTATTCGTTGGAACATATGTGACGATTCAGGCCAATCCGTCAAGATAAGCCCGTTTAGCCCGAAGGCTTATCGGCTATGCTAAGTCTTGTTGAGCTCTTTGTAACGTACATCACACGTGGAGGAGTTGATTGAGCGAAGCTTCGGTTGAACTCGCCTAGCCATGGTTAGACCATTTCGAACCCATGTACTAAGAGTCTCCGATTTCTAAATTGTCACCCAAAGCGTAATCTCGTTTACTGTTTAAGGTGGGTTCACCGAGAAGCCATCACCATAAAACTCAACGCAGCGAGAAGATGGTGTTCTTTCAAAACTCAACGTCTTCTTTAGATTGTGAATGCTTAAACTACACAATTTGTTGCTCCCCTGGCGATGAAGCAATCTCATGCATAGGACAAAGAGATTTTAACAGAACTACGAGGATCTCTTTATTTCTTGCTTCCTTTCAACGACTACATGTTTCCTTACACCCTACAGATGAGAGATGATTTGGGGCGAACCTTCCACACTAATAGAATTAATCTTACAAACCACTCCGGGCCAAGATTCATACTAAGGTTCATGTGTAGGCTAACTTATGCTCAACAAAAAACCAAAAGGTAGTAAAACATAAGCAAAAAGGTAGTACCTTGCCTTCAAAATTGTACCACGAAGAATTTAAGCCTTTAAAAAAATTTCGGAGCCATCTTTGTGCTTTAAAGGTATTGCTTCCATCGCTTTTCCCATCTTAGATTCGTAGCTCCACATGTTTCTTTGGGTTATTTTCTCGGCGCCCGTGAAAAGTGCGACTCAGATTATTGCTTCCCTGGTTTTACGCAAAGCGAAGAAAAACAAAAGCAGACCGTGGGTCGATTTTAACATGGTTTCTCATCTTTGCTATCGGACCTCACGGATTAAACATCTGAGGATAAGCAGACACGCGAAGTCGAGAAAATAGAACCAGGCTCATTGGCAGCGAGAAGCGATCTCGGGAGGCGAAACCATTATTCCAGATTGCGGAATTTTTACACATAGTGAGACAACGAGAGGACTCAAAAATAGACTCTAAAAGCAGAAAACTTGACATGAATAAGAAAATTATTTATATATAAAATTGACCGTTGGTTCCCGGCAACGGCGCCAAAAACTTGATCGGGGTCAATCAGGTTATAATATACTTGACCACCATAAACCAATACTAGCAAGAGGACTAGGCCCATCGTAGTATAGCTTTAGTGAATCAAGGTCGATCCACGAGGAACCAATTGTGGATCATCTTATATACAAACAATTAATTAAACATGTCAAGGACATAGAGGCGGTCTACGACCAACATAAGACAAGAAAGGTAAAGACACGACTCGACACAGCGTAATTAACCTCCCCGATTATAGTCTTTATCGTTTGGACCTAGATAATTTATATAATAAAGCCGAACTTATTAAGCTTGTCAATCCGTTTGTATCTATCTTAGATTGGCTACGGGAGTCATCCTCTTTAACTTGACTTAGCACCGGTTAGGTTGCTAGATCAACTGTGCTACATTACGTGACTTCACCTTTTGGGTATCCATCTCATATAACTTGCGCTTACGACACTAAGGATGCCGATATTAATCGTACACCTCGTCTCAGGCAACATTCCTATGGTTAGGCGTACTTCCTAAGCGATTACTCAAGCTCTCGTCCAACTAGCAATTACCAAGTTATAGTCTCATGCTAATCTATGACGTATGTATAATCAGGTGCATGCAATTCCCAAATATAACCTACCTAGATATTGCTGAACGTCCGTGAAGAGCAATTCATAAGCCTACCTAAGAGTTTTATATTGGTATTTCCTTTTTACACGTTTTAATTAAAATAAGTGAGTAACGTTGCCATAGCCATAACTACTGGGATAATAAATTCAACTAGGCTAAACCTACCATAAAGGCGTGGCGAGAAATAAGCGATGAAAGCAGGGCTCGGTCGACGCCGGCGTAAGGCCTCGATCGACCGAATGACACCTTTCGGTCACCCGAGCGATTTCAACCCGAATACATCTTAGAATATATCTCTCGGCGTTTCATCATACGAGCAGTTAAGCGATGGTGCATACGATATTCATATAAACTAACATAGATACGCATTAATTAAATCAAGTAGATTCATGAATAAATACTAAGTGTATGGCGTAGGTTATGGGATCCCCATAGACAAGGAGTCGCCACATCCCTGACGTCATAGCCTAGATCTACATCATCTAGCTATGATTAACTAATTCAAACGATAAAGCATAATTGGGAGGGATTAATTTCTTAAAAGAAAGAAATAGAAAATAAAGGCTTACATATTGCAGCCCTTAAATTGCTGGAAACCCTCAAATTATTCTACATTGTATCAAAGTTAAATTATGAATTGTAAGATTGAAGAAAGAATGAAGGGATAAGGTATTGTATGTATGTCTAAGGTGTGTGTTGGGGTGTTTTTACAAATTTCGGAGCTGCTGCTTATATAGAGGCTGTAACCGACCTAGGGAGGATCTAGAAGATATACACGTGAAAATCCCGTGAGTGACCGAACCGACATACTCTGCTCGTGTTAAACGCGCTTTTCGTCTATCTTGTTCCCCACTGCATCCTTCCGTGCTGATCTGATTCCTCTGATTTATCTCTTGATTAATGCTCCGATTTTATTCATTATTATCTCGAGATTTCTTGATTGAATGACATTTATCCTCTCGATTTGTCGTGATCGCAAAATCGGCATTTATCGCACAATAAATCGGTCTTTTAATAATAAAAGCGACTAAATACCAAATATCATATTAATAATCACTTAACATTAAATAATAAATATAAACGAGTGATTTAATATGAATTATACATTATTAATCTCGATTTAAGGTCAACGTTGATGACTTTTACGGGTATAATTTGACCGTCATCAGTACTTAGGGTTTTCAGTAGTGTCTTAATTATAAGCATACATGCATATAATAAGATGAATTATTAATTCCATCCTAAAACAATTAGATAATTGTCTTTCGGGCACTATTATCAGCACCTTGTGCACTCAGCATGGCTTCCAACCATATACTGTAACACCCCCCTCAAGCTGAGAGTGGTACTTGAACAGCTTGCACTCAGCATTCCTTTCAGCTACTTGAATTTTGAAAGATATTTGAAACTCCTAATTTATCTAGTAGATAAGAGAAAATAGGTGCATCCAAGGCCTTGGTGAGGATGTCGGCTATTTCTTCTTTTGTATTATTTGGAAGAAGTTTGATGAGCCCTGATTTGACTTTGTCTCTCACAACATGGTAGTCAATTTCCATATGTTTGGTTCTTTCATGAAAGACAGGATTGTGAGCAATGTGCATTGCACTAGCATTGTCACAAAATAACACAATGAGCAAGCGAGGCTGGAATTTGTAAATCTGTGGTATATAGATAAGCCCTTTGGATTTCACAAGCTGCATTTATCATGGCCTGTGCTCGGCCTCCGATGAGCTTCTAGCAATTGTTGCCTTCTAGGAGATTGGAGCATCTCCTAGAAACATCATATAACCTGATACTGATCTTCTTGTTTCAGGACAACCAGCCCAATCACTATCTGTAAAACCCTTAAGTACAGGATCATTGTCTGCTGGAAAGAAGATTCCTTGGCCAGGATTGGTCTTCAAGTACCTAAGCGGTCTAAAATTTGCCTTCATGTGATTTTGAGTAGGAGTGTCAGAAATTGACTTAGTTGTTGTCTTTGCAAAGGCAATATACAGTGCAGTAAAAGTGAGGTAAATCAATTTACCCACTAAGGATATGTATACAGTGTTATCTTCCAAAAGTGGTGAATCACCATGTTGTAAAGTCTGCTTGGACTCCATAGGTGTTGATGAGGGAAAAATTCACAGTTATTTTCATAACATTTTACTCCATTTCTAATATCATTTTGAGCACTTTTGTATCATTTTAGTCGTTAATTCCTAAATTTCATAAAAATATAAGTCATGAATATTTTATAAAATATCGTGTTTTTATGTGTTTTATTAGTTTTGTACCGGTTTAGTAACCGGAGTGTAAGTGTCGATTCGTTTGGTATTTTGGTGGTTTATTGCGAATTATAGGTTGACCAAAATCCCGAGTAATGACACGTTTGAGGCCTAAAGAGGTATTTTTAGGGATATAAGAGTGTGCCACTAACTTAAGTGGTCAAGTGGCTCGATGGTTAGTGGTACCACTAACGAATTATATCTTCGACGAACAAATGGCTCATTAAAACGGCATTTTATGAAGAAGTGTCCTTAATGAAAGTTGTAGATCTTTGAAAGAGCTTTCCAATGCATTTTGAATCACGTCAATCGGACTTTTACAACTCAAGTATCATTAAGTCAAGTGGTCAAGTGGCTAATCGATTTGATTTAGTGGTAACCGAGAAATGTCTTCGACAAACGAATGGCTCATCAAAACGACATTTTCTGAAGAAGAGTCCTGCATGAAAGTTGTAGATTTTTCAACGAGCTTTCCAATGCCTCTTGAATCATGTCATTTGGAGATCAGAACTCAAGATATGAATTTTTAAAGTTTTATTCCAAAATATAAATTTTTATCCATAAATTGGAAATTAAGGGAGGTGAATGTCATCATTAGGCCGGACCAGATCGGCCATATCAAGGACTAGTCCGGCCCTTGGAACTTTGCCTATATAAGGGGCATTCGAGAGAGAAAGCGAGGCGCACCATTATATATATATATACACCATATATATATATATATATATATATATATATATATATATATATATATATATATATATATATATATATATATATATATATCTCCTTCTTATTTTTCTTTAGTTTTAGGATTGTATATAAGGCCTTATGCCAAAATAAATTTAGTAATAATAGTATCGTTGTAATGCTTTTAAGGAAATTATTGGAAGTTTGGTGTTCTTTGAAATCGTTGTAATATCAAGTATCTTGATTATATGTAATCGAAGATATCTCTATTATAATAGTAAGTTTGTTTTTCTTATTATTGTTATATATATATCTAGTTATTTCTTTCTTGTTGTTTCTTGTTTCTTTCATTCTCGTTATATATATATATATATATATATATATATATATATATATATATATATATATATATATATATATATATGTATCTGTAGTAGTATCCATATATATGAGAATCGACAAATGATTGGATTTGGTTTTAATTTGGTTTTAATAGAATTACGCCATATTGTGAAGGCTATTATGTAAAACTTCCCGCCATTTTAATCCATGACATGTTGTGAGAATCCGTTTATATGGGTAGCTAAACTTTTCATAGCGAAATATGTGAAAGCAGGTGAAATCAACCCTCGGGAGGCGAGATGGGAGTTGTGTTGTGCTTAATTAAGCGTTTTTATGATAAGCGTTCATGTTTTAAAACTTGTTTTGATCATGTTAATAACTTTGAATGAGATTGACAACCTTGTTCATTGTTACATCAAGCTTATAAATGTATTTTTTGCGGTGAGATGTGGGATATGAGTATCACTAATCATAGTCTTGATTATCAGTTGACAATCGAGTGGCCAGTCGAGGACTATGCCTATGTGAGATTCTTATCTTTTCTGAGATGAATGAAACATGTATTAGAATCACTAAAACATAGCCTTAATCGTTAGATCGACAACCTAAGTGATTCGTTAAAACTATGTTTTTGTGAGGTTTTAATGACTTTTATTCCGGTCAACCATGTTAGGCAAGTTAGCTCTCTACAAAGGAGGTTAATAAACCTAGTATGGGGGTTAAGTAAGAGTTGTTGAGACCTTAACACGAGAATTAGGAGTTGACACCCGTGAATGTCGTATAAACTAAATCGAGATAAAACACACTTTATCAAGTTTCTCTGTGGGGAGATAACTTTGTTGGATCATGGCTCGGCTATACTTTTTAATCACCTAGATAAATCCGTTAGAATAATATTTATTTTACGCATTAGTTATAATACTCTCCACCACAACTTTGATCGCTTTGAACTAAGTTCTCACGTCGCCTTTGGTACTTAAGCGTTATTCCTGTGGATTCGACCTTGTTATCATTATACTACTGTTGACCCGATACTACAGCCGGTTAAAGTTAGCGATTAGTTATTTTGCTATCAAGATTTTTGGCGCCGTTGCGGGAGTACAATGTTTGATATCTTGTAAGTTGACCGAAAGCTTGGGCTTAGGTCATTTTATTTTATTTTTTTATTTTTTTCTTTCTTTCGTTGTTTCTTGTTTGTCGGTGAATGACCGAAGCTCCAAAGAACCACTCATCGAGCCAATTGAAGAAATTGAAGCTACGCATACGTCATAAAGCTTGATCGGCGCCGAGAGAACCTCGATTGCCAGTCCAAACCCTTTGTTTGAGGAAGAAGGGGTAGTAGAGAGTTCATTGTCGAATCCTCGAAAGAATGGAGGATTCACCAACTCATAGAGATGGCAAAGAGCCCTTAGCGAGCACAATGTACAAAGGCAAACCTCGGACACTCTTTGGTGGTAACGCAACACTACTATTGCATGCTCCACCGAGGACCCCTTGTCATGAGCCGTCAAGAGATGACAACACAAGAGTATTGCGTCGGTTGAGAACCGCGGCTTAATCGGAGGGCGAGGGATTGGGCGATCTGAGGGAGGACAAAATATTTGATCACGCGAGAACTTAGGACCCGAATTAGACCAAGAGGCGGTAAATCGAATATTGCGGATGCTAGAGAATCAAGGAAATCAGCAGGGGTTCCAAAACCCATATAATCGGCAACCACCTATCACGGCGGGATTATCAACAACAACAACAACAACACGAGGATTATCGACCACGGATGGCTCGGCGAGATATAGCGACCGAGGGTTTGCGAGATTACATCACTACTCTCGAGGAAGTTATAGGGCACAATCCCGTTAGAGTGCCCCAATTAATGCAAACAACTTGGACATCAAGCGAGAACATTACGAACATGTTGGGGGAACATGCTCTATTCCTCGGAAATCAGCGAGAACCCGAGCAGTTTCTTGACCACTTTCTCGGTTGTGGAGCGATGAAATATAATGGGGTGAGTGGCGAGGCGGTGAAGTTAATCGTTTTCCGTTTGCATTGAGAGGAGCCGTAAAGATTGGTTCGATTCATTAACCAATGATTCATTGCATACACAGGCGGATGTAGCGAGTATTTCTAAAAAGTACTTTCCTCCGGCGAAGATGTTAGATCTCGAAAGAAGAAATCTCTTCGTTTGACGGTCTCGAGGAGAGACATTAAAAGAGACTTATGAGAGATTTAGGGGTTTACTGAAGAGATGCCCTCCACACGGTTTTTCTACGGTGGATCAAGTCATTATGTTATTCAGGGCCTTAGAGCCGATGGACCAGAACAAGCTGAATGCCGCCAATGGTGGAGACATTATGAATCTGCCGCCCGAACAAGCTATGAGACAGATTGAGAATGCAGCAGAAGGAGAAGGACAATGGGGGTCCAGTAGAAAGAAGAAGAAAGCCCCAATGGAAAGTGTGAAGTCGTTGAAAGAAGAACTTGATAGAGAATCGGCTATACACGATAAGATGCAAGAAATGGTACTAAAGATGGACCGAATGGAGTTAGAAAGAAAGAAAACGAGCAATGCCCGACTTTATGGAGGTGGACATTCGGCCATGGAATGTACATCATCGAGAAAACCCACTTATCCACAGCGATTCGACCTACTCGGTCAAAGACAGCGGTTGGAAATCGAAATGACCAACGGCGAATGGATATACATACAATGGGTCAAATGAATATGAATCGGCAAGAGTTTGGCGATAGCACGGTGGAATCGAACTTTGATAATCGGCAAGGGCCTCAAATGGATTATGGTATGGGTAATGATTCACAACAATATGATGTGAATTATGTTGGACAAGAGAAACCAGGGCAATGGAATCGAATCGCGAGAATCAAGGTTGGAACCGAGGCGAATCGAGTGGAATCAAAGCGATAATAAGAACCAAGGCTTTAGGCAAAACCAAAGCCCGTACAACCGACCTTGGAATCGAACCCGAGAATCGAGTTCATACGAGAATCGAGAATCAAGGTGGAATCAAAGCGGTCGAGAACCCGCAATCTCGATCCACAAGGCCAACGACAATGACAATGGCGTGGTGGGGCGAGAATCAAGGTTGGAATCGAATCGGGGCGACAAAGTAATCGAGAATCGACAAGCGAGCCAACCATTGAGAAATAATAATTACGGCACTATCGGCATCCGAATGCTCATCTGCACGAACAACCAAAGCGATCGACAATCAAACAATTACGGTGTTGAGAAGGCGCTTGTTGAGATATACGGAAAGGTTAGGCAGAATTTGTTTACAGGCTAAACAAGAATGTTGTAGAGCAAAAGTGGCCACACATTACGTCATTGAACTTGGAGACCCAAGTGGGTCAAATAACCGACACATTGAAAACAAATCAGTGGTGGACTTCTAGTAACTTGAGAGAAACCCAAAGGATGTGAATGTTGTGTTCACGAAGTAGTAAAGAGGTTGGGTGAGTGATAAGAAGAAGGAATTATGGGCTGAAAAAAAAAAGCCGATAAGGCCGAGAAAGAAAGCGATCGACCGTGAAGGGGCCATGTATGGTGAAGTCGAGATTGAGGATTTGGAAGTTGGCGGTGTGAAGAAAGAAATGGCTGAAATGAGGAAAGAATTGGAAGCAACGAAAAAGGTATTGGTGAGGCAAACCCGAGAAAGATGGAAGGCGACACCGAAGAAACGACTATGTGGTATTGGACATCAAAGAAGAAGAAGCCTCGTCGCCTAAAGAAAGAGGTAAGAAAAAGCAGAATTCCTCCTCCTCCCCACGATTTTGATGTTAATACTTTACCCTATCCTCTAAGGGACCCGAGAAAGGACATCTTGACTCAAGGTCAGGCAAAATTTCTGAATCTCTTAAGAAAGGTAGAGGTGAATATTCCCTATTAGAGGCAATTTGAGCATTCCCCATACTTTAAGTTTTTGAAAGGAATGTTGTCAAGTAAGGAGAAGATGCAACGAGATGGTACATTTGAGTGAGGAATGTTCTGCAATCTTTGATAATAGGATACCCCGAGTTGCGAGGATAGAGGTAGCTTTACCATCCCGATTACCATTGGAGAAGCTGTGTTTAAAAAATGTGCTATGTGATCAGGGGCTACGTGAGCCTGATGCACAGAGGAGTGTATGAGAAATTGGGGTTGGGTAAGTTAGAACCAATAGGGATGACCCTACGGATGGCGAGATAGGTGCATTAGGAAACCAATGGGGGTAGTGAAGATGTGTTAGTGCGAGGTTGACAAGTTTGTTTTCCCGTTGACTTAGTAGTCTTAGATATGGATGTCAATGCCCCGCTTTTGTTAGGTCGGCCTTTCTTGAACACAGGGAGACCTTGATAGGCGTAAAGAGGGAGAGATCATACTACTGAGTCGGGAAAGAGAGTGTGGCCATAAATGTCTATAATGCAATGAAGCATCCTGGTGATGAAAAGAGTGATTGTTTTTACGTTGATGCTATATATCCTTGTATTTTGGAGCACACTAACTGCAGGAATACCAAGAACCAATGGAAGAATGCTTGATGAAGTCAAGCACCTTGAGATGACGATCCACAAATGAGAGTTCGGGTATATCATTTGGAGGCAACTCCTTTTGTCGGCATAAAGTGGAATAAAAGCTAGAGCTCGGTTTGGTGGCAAATTTGCCAAAGCCGTCAATCGAGGAAGCACCTACCTTGATCTGGAGTGAAGCCACTTCCTAAGCATTTAAAGTATGTGTTTTAGAACTGATGAATTACTTCCTCTTATTGTTTAAATGCACTAACCGTTTTGCGAGGAAGCTAAGTTGACCCACGTGTTGAAGAAACACAAAAGGCCTTCGGATGGAAGATGGTTGACATAAAAGGGATTAGTCTTTGATATCTGTAAGCACAAGATCATCTGGAAGAAGGTGCCAAGCCGGTTAGGCAATTTCGAGAGGCATTTGAACCCACATATGCAAGAAGTGGTAAGAAAAGGCGTGGTAAAGATGCTTGAGTTAGGAATAATCTCGCAATCTCCGGCGGTGAATGGGTGAGTCCACACAAGTCGTGCCTAAGAAAGGAGGCATCACAGTTGAGCTTAATGAAAAGGTGTGCCCATTCTACTCGTTTAATTCTTTAGTCACGAGTTTGTATTGATTTTAGCATCTTTGAATGATAAGACTAAGAAAGATCATTTTCCCCCACCCTTTATTGATCAAATGCTAGGCGTCACGAGTGGTCATGCATTTCTTTGCTTTTGGGCGGTTTTAGTGGCTATTATCAAATTCACATCGATATACATGACCAGGATAAGACTACATTCACATGTCCGTATGGCACCTTTGCATTCAAAAGAATGCCGTTTGGGTTGTGTAATGCACCCGCGACGTTCGATGCATGATGGCTATCTTTGCCGATATGATAGAGCATTTCATGGAAGTTTTTATGGATGACTTTAGCGTTTTTGGTGATACTTTTGATGAGTGTTTGTCGAATATTGATAAGGTGCTTGCACGTTGTGAAAAGACAAACTTGGTTTTAAATTGGGAAAAGTGTCATTTCATGGTAACTGAAGGAATTGTTTTAGGATATAAGGTATCGGGTAAAGGAATAGAGGTTGATAGAGCAAAAATAGAGGCAATTTCTAAGCTTCCTATGCCTACAAATCTGAAGACTCTACGTTCATTCTTGGGACATGCAGGTTTTTATCGTAGATTTATTCCTGGTTTTTCCCACATTGCTAGACCTCTTACTCTTCAATTGATGAAGGGTGCCCCTTGTGTTTTTGATACGGCATGCCTAGATGCTTTTCGAACTCTTAGAAACTTCATACTTGACTCTATCTTGGTAGTGATGGCCGGTCAAAATATACCCGTAAAAGTGATCAGCGTTGACCTTAAATCGAGAGTAATAATATATTTTTATATTAAATCACATGTTTATATGGATTATTTAATGTTATGTGATTTATATTATATAATTTGGTATTTATCCATTTATAAGATATAATTTGGTGTTTATCCGTTTTATTATATAAATCGGTATTTATCCGTTTTATTATATTTATCCGTTTTATTTAAATATGATTTATTTTGGGATAAATATCTATTTTGTAGATTGAGATAAATTTTGGAGGATAAATACAAATGGAAGAATTAAATCTCAAGATAAATCAAAGGAAATTCAAGATAAATATCGGATTAGCACGAAAAGATCGGATAAGCATGGCAAACCAACCAAGATTGGCGCCAACATGAAGGACACGCAATTTAGGGGGGCGCATCTTATTTTTGTGAGATCGGCCGAGAGTTATCTCTTATTTGTTTTGATATTTTGATGTATATCTCTTAATTAGCTTGAACCCCTATAAATAAAGGCATGCAATACACGCCTTTTACACACTTCTTTACACAATACATTTTTTTTACACTTCTCAGTTTATAATAAAATCTTCAGTTTTTCTTAGAGCAGTTTTTATGCAAGATCTGCAGTAATGTAAGTTCTTGTATTTATTTGTTCTTAGTTCCTTGTAATTAAGCCCCAATTATTGTTTATTGTTTGAGGTTGTTCGTTCTTCACGACGATGTAGATCTAAGGATACGATATGAGGCGGTGGGGATTCCTTGTCTATAAGGTTCCACTGCGCTTGGATCATCATCCGGTGACCTATAGATGACTTTGGTATGATCGGCAACCGTGTTTTTAGAAGATCTATATAATTGCTTTATGAGTCTCTATTTTATCCGTTACGTATGTAGAAGCGCTAAGATTTAGGTTTTACGCGTCAATCTATACGTCTTTATGATGTGATTGTCCACCTAAATTTCTTATCTTAGTAGGTATGACTACGGCTCGTTGCTCGTCTGTTTTAATTAGCGTATGATTAGGAAATACCAATATATGGCTCTGGAGTCGGCTCATGAATTGATTTTCCGGGACTTTCAACGAGATCTAGATACATTACGTATTCGGGAATTGCATGCACTAGTTATCGTAAATCGTAGATTAACATGATACTAAAAGTTAGTGTTAATGGGGCCAGGAGGCGATCGATCGCTTAGAAATGCGCTGAACAAAGGAATGTTGCCTAGGTGAGGAATACGGTTAATATCGGCATCCCTAGTTTTGTAGCGTCACGAGTCATATGAGATGGAGGCGAAAAAGCGAAATCACGTGATGTAGCATAGTGATCTAGATGGCCTACCGGAGCTAGGTCTAGTATGGGGATGACTCCGTAGCCAATATGAAAGAAATACGAATCGGATTAATAGTTGTAGTCTAGCTTAATTATATAGAATCTACAGATCAAGCGATAACTTAATAATTGGGAGGTTAATTACGTGTATTTATTTGTGTTGTGTCGAGTCGTGTCCTTTACCTTTCTTGTCTTTTGTTGGTCGTAGACCGCGCTTTGTGTCCTTGACATGAATGATTAATTGTTTGTATATAAAGGACCCACAATTGGTTCCACTGTGGGATCGACCTTGATTATTGTGCCATTTATCTTTACAATGGACTAGTCCTCTTGCTAGTATTGGTTTATGGTGGTCAAGTATTTTAATTTCACTTGATCTACGTCATCAAGTTTTTGGCGTTGTTGCGGGAACCAACGGTCAATTTTATATATAAATAATTTTTATTCATGTCGAGTTTTCTGTTTTAGAGTCTGTTTTACGTTTTGAGTCCCTACGGTTATGCGCTCCGTGTAAAAATTCCAAAATCTGGAACATTGGTTTTCGCTCCCGGCAAGGCGCCTCTCGTTGCCGGCAAGCCTGGTTTTGTTTTCTAGAATTTCGCGTGTCTGTTTATCTCCATATGTTTAATCCGTAAGTCTGATAGCAGCATGGGAAACCATGTTAAAATCAGTCTACAGTGCGTTTTGTTTTCTTACATTTTGAGAAACAAGGAAGCAACAATCCGAGTCGGTAATTTTTAGTGGGGTGAAAAATAACCCGGCGACATGTGGAGCTACGAATCTACGATGGGAAAGCAATGGAAAAAACACCTTTAAAACACCAAGATGGCTCGAGAAAATAAATATTAAGGTTCGAATTATTAGTGGTACAATGTTGAAGGCAAGAGTACTACCTTTTTGCTTATATTTTACTATCTTTTGATCTTTTGAACATAAGCTAGTCTTTACATGAACTGAATGAGAATCTTAGCCTGAGTTGGTTTGTAAGATTTATTTTATTAGTGTGGAAGGTTCTACCCCAAATCATCTCATCTAGAGGGTGTAAGGAAACATGTAGTAGTTGAAGAAGCGGTGAATAAAGAGTTCCTCGTAGTTACTGTCAAAATCTCATTGTCTATACATGAGATTGCTTACACTAGCCATGGGAGCAACAATTTGTGTAGTTTTTAACAATTCTCAATCTAAAGAAGGCGTTGAGTTTTGAGAGAGCATAATGAAGCTGACATTATAGAGGTGTGATTAAAATGGGTCCCCTAGGACTAAATCTCCTTAGAATTCACTCATTCCTAAAGCGAGAGCCGAGGTAAGAGCTTTGTATAAATGGTATGGATAGATGTCGTTTCCTAGGTCTCACAACCAAGGGAAGGGTATTAATCCATAAAAGTGGCGAGCCCACCTCTTATAGTGCTCAAAGGGTCAAAGTGCAGCGAACTATGAAGGATGGTGACAAGGATAATTTTTGGAAAGTCAGTGAGGACTTTAAACTCGGAACTACTTCTTTAAAACCCTTAGGATTTCTCTTTAGGATTTTAGGTTTTGTTTGAGTCAATAAAGTAACGTGACATATGTTGAGGTTTTTATTTTGCCGTGTTCCAATGGCCATTGGGCTAAGGATGTGCAAAACTTTTTACTCAATATAGGCCACGTGAATTAAGTTCCGTGGGAGAGTCGAGAAATTGCTAAAGAAAAGGAAATTTAGTAATCGACCTTAAGATGAAAGCATTAAGAGAGCTTGAGAATTCTTGAAAATGTGAGAGAGAGATTGGTGCGAACAAGAACAATTTTGGTCAACTTCAAAAAATTTTAGAATGGCGTCACAGTGAAAATCCAAAGTTTTGTGCAATTAGTTCTGCAACTACCCTTATCCTTTCCTTTGTACCTTTTCACCCTTCAACCTTTCTATTCTCTCACCAATCGCCTCACGAGTTCACATTTCTAACCATTCTTCCATTCCTCTCTTTCTTTCCATCTATTTCACTCTCCCACCCTAACCCAAACTAATACCCACCCAACACACAATTTCTTACCCACCACTTTATCTTTTCTTACCATCTTTATGTATATCTTTTCTAAACCCATCATACTCTCAACCTCCATTTTGTTTACATTATACTCGTGTGTTATGGAATTTGAAATATTGCTAAGTTTTCTTGATTATCTTTTATCATTTTGGTTTTCATGATCCTAGGTGGGAGTGCGTGTAGCTCGACCTAATTTGGATTTTAAAAGTTTTGGTTCGATCAAAATACAACTTATCTTTCTACCGGAAGTTTTACATTTCACACTTTTACGCTATTCCGGTCAAGATGATGAGTTCTGTTCTAAAATATCACACCGATCCGGCCTTGTTGATAGCGGTTAGGACTTTTACGTGATACATTGGGCTATTAGTAATTTTAGGAGGCTACATCTCCTAAGTTGTTGATATCCAATCTAAAGCGTGAAAGCGTCCGCACCGAGTTTCTGATCCTATCTTATACCGATTGGTCACATCCGATCTGTTATACCTGACCAAGTTTCTCTTTTAAGCTGGATTAAATATCTTATCAATCCAGTAAACCTCGTGTTCTCACATGGGGTAATGCTTTTTGATCTTTGTCTTCTCCACCCGGTTTTCAGCATATTTAAGCGGTGAAGATTATAGATGAAGATTACCATCTTTAGTTGCTTGTTTATCTTTCTTTCTATTTAGTATTTTTCTTTTTGCGTCTGAACGAGTAGTTTTAACTCTTTGGTTTTACTTGTCATTGGTTGTATGGAATAAAGTGGCTTAATTTGTTTTTGGATATTTATATCTACTTACTGCCACATTATTTTATAACTCCCATTGGCGTGTTATTAAAAGTTTCGTGGAGTTTCCGTTTGGCTTGCTTAAGCAGTTTTCACTTGCTTCTCCACGGCGTGCTTGGATTAATCCGTTTGTGCATCTACTTGAGAGCCGTTTCGAGGCTAAGTCTTTTCTTAAATTCTCATTTTTATTTGTCATTGGGGACAATGACATGTTTAAAATGGGGTAGGAGACTTAGCTATGATATGTTATAATTGAAAATTGAATGAAACGGTGAAAAATTGAAAAAAATTGAATAAATGCCATATTATTTATCTCGTACCCTTAGAATTGTGAGTCCCTAGCTAAGAATTGATAGGGAAGGAACCAAGTTGCATGAGTACGTGATCATTTTATACTTATGTGAATGTAAATTTAAGGATATTCATGCCGATTGTTGCAAGTAGTTATTTATTATTCGATTACTCAATCTTTGAATCGAGTTTTACCGTGCAAATTATAATAACTGAGAAGAATTATGTGTACATTGCATAGATGATTGGTTATGTAGACCTAGTATCGATATTTATCGACTGATGTATTTTTATCTTCTAGCCATCAAAGCGGAGTAATAAGCTTGAGATTTATCTGTGTTTTGACAATATGTTGAACATTGGGCTTGTAGTAACATTACCAAAGTAGTCTCGCGCTTGTGGTAATATTCAATGCTATTGACTCATCCGTGAGAGGGGGATTCTTGCAATGCATAATTTACTTTTAAAGCAAGTTTCTTTCTTGAGAAGTGTTAATGCTTGAAAATATGAAAATGAAAAAGAAATTCAATTTTAAGAGGCTTGAGTATATTTCTCGGCCTCGAGTCCAAAACCTTACGGATAACGCTCTTGCTTATTGCACCATGTCTTTACCCATTGCGAGGCTTAAGAAGTAGGAATCTTGCCGAGGTTGGTAGGTTGAGACTACTGAAGTTAGCATAAACTTTAATCTTGCCACGAATATATAAAAGTGATCGAATGCACATGCACACATCACTTCGATTCATAGCGAGTAGCGAATAATGGATACCTTATGAGCATGAATGGTATGAGTTGACTCGAGTTTCTTGTATAAGTATGATTTGACCATGAGAAGTGTTGTCTTGGGAATCACTATTTGGCGCTTTGTTGGGACGATCAAAGTCTAAGTGAAGTAGTTGATGGACGGTCAAAATATACCCGTAAAGTCATCAACGTTGACCTTAAATCGAGAGTAATAATATATATTTTATATTAAATCACATGTTTATATGGATTATTTAATGTTATGTGATTTATATTATATAATTTGGTATTTATCCATTTATAAGATATAATTTGGTGTTTATCCGTTTTTATTATATAAATCGGTATTTATCCGTTTTTATTATATTTATCCGTTTTATTTAAATATGATTTATTTTGGGATAAATATCTATTTTGTAGATTGAGATAAATTTTGGAGGATAAATACAAATGGAAGAATTAAATCTCAAGATAAATCAAAGGAAATTCAAGATAAATATCGGATTAGCACGAAAAGATCGGATAAGCATGGCAAACCAACCAAGATTGGCGCCAACATGAAGGACACGCAATTTAGGGGGGCGCATCTTATTTTTATGAGATCGGCCGAGAGTTATCTCTTATTTGTTTTGATATTTTGATGTATATCTCTTAATTAGCTTGAACCCCTATAAATAAAGGCATACAATACACGCCTTTTACACACTTCTTTACACAATACATTTTTTACACTTCTCGGTTTATAATAAAATCTTGATTTTTCTTGAAGCGAGTTTTTATGCAAGATCTGCGATAATGTAAGTTCTTGTATTTATTTGTTCTTAGTTCCTTGTAATTAAGCCCCAATTATTGTTTATTGTTTGAGGTTGTTCGTTCTTCACGAGCGATGTAGATCTAAGGATACGATATGAGTAGATTGCGTAAATGAACCGAGTACATTCACGAACAAGCTCGCGTTCGGCTCGATTAAGCTCGATTTCGTTTGTTTGTTTAATGTATCGAATCGAGCTCAAACACAATATTAGGCTCGTTTTGTTGACGAATGAACACGAGCCTAAGCTCGTGATCGCTCGATTCAGTTCACGAGCATGCCATATATATACTACATATAACCCAAATTTGATAAACCTAGTAACCTAGTACCAAATTGGTATTTCTCCTACCCGATTTTCCCAGTGGCTTGTGAGTTCCCCTATGTGACTAGCTACTACAACGCTTCATTTCTTGCGCATCTTGCAATTCACTTCTTTGATTTCCTAGAAGACATTTCATTAAATCCGGACTCAGAATACTAGCGGACAAAGACTAAACAAATCCATTGAATTCTCTCAACTCTCAGCCCTATATATTCTTCATCTCCAATATTCAACTATGCCACATCAATTTCGAAAATCCAGAACATCATAATTGTAGAAGAGCAGAGGTCCAAATTGCTCAAGAACAAGAATTCAAAAGATCTGAGGCTCCACCAAGCAACAAGTAAGATGATATACTCTTTTGCTTCACTAATTTGAACTATGATGTCATATTCAATTGATATATGAGAAATATGCAAATGGCTGTTAAACTTCTGGTAGAGACGTTTTCCAATTTATTGGTTGTTGATTCTTTTCTCTATAATCGATTAAGTATTTTTCCAGATTCAACTTTTCACTCAATAAACAATAATGGCTGCTAGTAATTAGTGCACAAATTAAGGTGTTATCCACTGTTCTTGATAATTGGTAGCAATTGCATTCTATCTGCATTCTTATTCTTTGAAAAAATAGTACTAACAGTAAAAAAATACTACAACTTAATTAGTTTATCTTTATTTTCAATGCAGGTGCAAGTTGAAACATGGATGCAAAATGTAGCTCTTGATGACTAGACTTCTGATTGATCTACAATGCTGCTGCTGGTTATTTGAACTAAGTTTGGAATTTTGTTGCAAAAAATGTTGGTTATTTAAAAATATTGTTGTCATTTGGTTTGACTTATTTTGATGCACTAGACCTTTTCTTTTGGATGATAACTATATTAAGTTGTTGCTTTGGTTTTGCATATTTATCCATTTGGATGTTATTTACAACTTTTCTCATAATTTATAGTTTTTATTTTGGGATCTAAGCAGGCGAACACGAGCATCATCTTCAACTCGAACAAAAAAATTACGAACCAAACTCGAGGCTCAAGTCGAATATTTCCTTTCATTAACCGAGCGAGCTCAAACATAAATATTTGTTACGCAAATGAAGCGAACGATCACAAGCTTGTTCGTTAGATAAGCGAATTTCGAATTCAAACATGTGGTATTCGGTCCGGTTGAGGTTCGTTCTGACTCTCACAGATATGAGGCGGTAGGGATTCTTTTGTCTGCTAAGGATCCACACGCCCGAGATCTAATCATCCGGTGACCTATAGATGACTTTGGTATGATCGGCAACGTGTTTTTAGTAGATCATATAATTGCTTTATGAGTCTCTATTTTATCACATTACATTATGTAGAAACGCTAAGATTTAGGTTTTACGCGTCAATCTAGCCACGTCTTTATGATGTGATTGTCCACCTAAATTTCTTATCTTAGTAGGTATGGCTACGGCTCACGTTGCTTTCGTCTGTTTTAATTAGCGTATGATTAGGAAATACCAATATATGGCTCTGGAGTCGGCTCATGAATTGATCTTCCGGGACTTTAGTGAGATCTAGGGACATTACGTATTCGGGAATTGCATGCACCTAGTTATCGTAAATCGTAGATTAACATGATACTAAAAAGTTAGTGTTAATGGGACGGAGGCGATGTGATCGCTTAGGAAATGCGCTGAACAAAGGAATGTTGCCTAGGTGAGGAATACGGTTAATATCGGCATCCACTAGTTTTGTAGCGTCACGAGTCATATGAGATGTAGAAAAAGCGAGAAGTCACGTGATGTAGCATAGTGATCTAGATGGGCTGCCGGGCTAGGTGCAGTATGGGGATGACTCCGTAGCCAATATGAAAGAAATACGAATCGGATTAATAGTTGTCGAGTCAGCTTAATTATATAGAATCTACATATCAAGCGATAACTTAATAATTGGGAGGTTAATTACGTGTATTTATTTGTGTTGTGTCGAGTCGTGTCCTTTACCTTTCTTGTCTTTTGTTGGTCGTAGACCGCTTTTGTGTCCTTGACATGAATGATTAATTGTTTGTATATAAAGGACCCACAATTGGTTCACTGTGGGATCGACCTTGATTATTTATATTTATCTACAATGGACAGTCCTCTTGCTAGTATTGGTTTATGAGTGGTCAAGTATTTTAATTTCACTTGATCTCGTCATCGTTGCTTTGATTGGTCTAAGGAGTTAGAAGTGATGTGTGATCGCAGTGATTATGCCGTAGAGAGGTATCTGGAGGTCGGAAGGTTGACAAGTTGTTTCGCCTTATCTACTATCTGAGTCATACCATGAACTCGGCTCAAAAAAAATGCGCCTGGCTGAAAAGGAACTTTTATTTGTTGTTTTGCTTTCGACAAGTTCCGGTCATACTTGGTTGGATCGAAAGTCATAGTTCACATGACCATCTTTGCGTTGCAATACTTATTTGCCAAGAAGGATGCAAAACCACGCTTGTTAAGGTGGATCTTGCTTCTTCGAGAGTTCGATGTAGAGATTAAGAATAGAAAGGGGTGTGAGCGTAGTAGTGACCATCCGAGGTAGGATGGAGCCAGTGAAGAGAGATGTTTTACAAAAATTGAGATTGATGACCGTTTCGGGATGAAGCGTTGTTCGTAGTAGATCACGATGCTCCCGGTTAAGCGAGGAAATTTTAGAGAGGAAAGAAAGGAAACCCATGGTATGCCCCATTCGTTAATTATCGTGAGTGTGGATTAGTAGATCCTGAGTTTGATGAGAACCAGGAAGAAGAAGTTCTATAGTGAGGTGAACCGATATGTGTGGGAAGATCCCTTACTTTTTAGGCTTTGTGCGAGATGGAATCTCGAGGAGATGTGTTGATAGCGGTGAGATAGTGAGTATTCTCTCGTTCTACCATGAAAAAGGCGGTGGCCACTACCGGCGCGAGAAACGACATTGAAGGTGTTACAAAGTGGGTTCTCTTGGCCCACTATTTTCAGGATGCACATCGTATGTTAAGACATGCGCTTTGTCAGCGCTCAGGAGGATTTCAAGAGAAATGAGATGCCCGAGAAACCGATAATAGTGTGTGAAGTTTTTGATATATGGGGATTAGACTTCATGGGACCATATCTGTCTTCTTTTCGGGAATCGGTACATTCTTATGCTTTGTGATTACGTTTCAAAGTGGGTTGAGGCAATTGCTTAGCCTACTAGCGATAAACATGTAGTCATCACGGTTTCTTAAGAAACATATTCTATATCGGTTTGGAATACTCGGCGATAATCGGTGACAATGGAAGTCACTTTGCAAATAGAGATTTCAATAAGCTTTTAATGAAGTATGGGGTCACTCGTAAGTTAGGCCTTTGCCTACCACCCTCGAGACTAGTGGCCAAGTAGAAGTGTCAATCGGGGAATTAAGAGAATCTTGGAGAAGGCAGTCAATTCTAATCTTAAGATTGGTCAAAGAAGTTAGATGATGCGCTTTGGGCACACGACTGCTGCGTTCAAGACACCAATAGGTATGTCACCTACATGCTTGTTTTTGGCAAGGCTTGCCATCTCCCGTGAATTTAGAGCATAAGTCTATTGAGGCGATTAAGAATCTAAATATGGATGACGCATTAATAGGTGAAAGAAGAATGGCTCGAGTTGAGCGAGTTAGGCGAGTTTCGCTTTCAAGCTTACGATTGTTCGTTGAAATATAAGGAAAGACCAAAATGCTTCATGATAAGTTGATCAAACCTCGTATTTTTAACGTAGGTGATGAGGTCCTTTTCTATAATACTCGCCTCCATTTATTTCAAGGCAAACTTAAGTCAAGGTGGTCGGGACCATATCACGGTATTGCGAGTTTTCGACTCGGGAGCCATCGAGGTAACACATCGAAGCCACGGGCGTTCATCACGAGCGGCCTTCGTCTAAAAGCGTATAAGAAGTTACCATTCGATGAGGCTCACCGAAATTGTGCATTTGGTGATCGAGTATTGATATATCGTTTACGAGTCTCTGTCGAGCAAGCGGCGTTAAACAAAAGCGCTACCGGGAGGCGGCCCGTTAAATAATAATAATTTTGATACGACTAGTCTTAATGAAATATAATCATAATGGAAGTTGAACACAAATCACAACCAAGTCTCGGGATGAGTGTTTGAATGTCATTAAAGAGAAACGATTAGGTGGTTATCCGAAAATCTCAAGGTAGAATCTGAGAAAAAAAAATTCAAATGCATCATTTCTTGGATTTAGGTTGTTGGGTTGTTTTGACAAAACCATGAGAATCTGGGTATAAAAGACTCGCTACATTTTATGATTTAGTCTGTTTCCAATTTGAATTGATGCCTTGACTATGATATGTATATGCTCTATATGATATGTATGCACATATTGCCTGCTCGAATTTTACGGCGTGTGGGGCCATTTTCTTATTATTCTCTATCCTATTCGATGTCTTGATACGAGGACCATGTCCGTGTTTTCTCATTTTGGTTTTGTATAGGGATTCGGGTCGTGTTTTCTCATGGGTACATTCACGGGATTCGGTAGCACGCTACCTGCCAGGTTTATAAGCTAAGTCTTCCTCTCTATCTGAGTCTGCGGCAGGACATTGCAAGTTAAGTAAGTGGGGGTAGAGTCGAGGTTGATCTAGTAATGGCATTAAGTGTTTATTTTGTATCAGAAAATCCCTTAGTTTTCGATCTTTTTCGAGCATTATTTAGTTGATTAAAATAAATTGTATAAGGTATATATTTCATGGATTTGATGATGTAATGATCGATCTGGATGTATATAACCAAAGTGAACCGTAAGTGCATTTTAACCCCAACTTTATTTGTGTAACATGAATTCATTGTTCACGTAAGCCTTTGATATTGAGGCGAAAATTTTAAAGCGTATCCATTCGGTATCTAGTGGTTATTCTAGAGATAATTACGGTAACTTAGTACCTAATTTTTTTGAGCGTGTCTTTGTGAATATACGAATGTTTGAATGTGATAGAAAGGATATAAGTTAAGTGGAATGAAAAGAAAAATACCAAATTAAGATGAACTATATATATGTCGGTTGTAGCTACCAATGATTTGAGTGCGATAGGGCGTTATCACGAAACATCCTATATCACTATGAGGTTTAAAAGCTCCCGGCTGCTGATGATAGTAGTCCCATTAAGCTAGGTGTTATCACGAAACATCCTATTGCTGGGAATGAAGCATATGCTACATGTGAAATTAAGTCCGGCTAGGGTGTTATCACGAAACATCCTATTCTTTGGGAATGAATTAAGCATGGTTGAAAACTTAGTTATCTTACGACTATCCCCAGTATAAAGCGAATGATATGCTTTAGGGATTATCCTAATAAGTACACGAGAGGACTT
>JAOBSW010000618.1:0-121162 GCA_026214975.1 Gentiana macrophylla
AAATAGACAAAAATAGAAATAACAATAAACTATTAGAAACTTTAAAGGCTAATCCTAGACTCAATAAATAAAACTAAACTAAAACAGACTAAAAAATACAAACACAAGTGCGACTGGTAAAACAAAAATGAGCAAAAAATATAAAAAAACAATAAATTCTCGTCCGATCGAGAACTGGTTCGGTTCGACTCGTAACTCTTTTATTTATTTATTTATTATTATTATTATTATTATTATTTTTTTAATCGACCATCGCTTAATATACCGACTTATTCACAATATTTACTTAATCTACTTTTAATAAAATAAGTTTATACTCAATTTAATGACACGAGTCCTCGCAACGGCGCCAAAAACTTGACGACGGTCAAGTTATAAAAATAACTCGATACCTAAATAACCTACTAGCAAGAGAACCAGTTCAATCGTAGTATAGCTAGATAGTAGCCGAGGGTCCATCCCACAGAGACTCGGCTTAAACAAGTACAACGTTATTAAACTAAAAATAGATTAAAGTGGCTGTCTCCACCAACAATAACGTAGAAATAAAGGTTGACACGATAGAAAACACAAAGACTAACAACAATACAAGAGACACTAAAACACTTACTTTTATGGTTTTATAAGACTCTAACAAACGGTATTGATTACGCTTAGTAGTAATTACTCCCCATATACGATATCTAAGCCGAGACATTTAAAAGACATTAAGGTTGATTATATATTGGCTCTGGAGCCATCCCCTAAATCGATCTACTTCGTGAACGGATGTAAGATCTTTATGCTTAATTACTTAATCCTTCCTTGGACAGATAGAACATCATATAACAAGCATGCTATACCAAACTCAGGGATGCCGATCTAAAATCGTCACTCGCCTAGTGCAACCACCGTGACAAAGTTGGCACACCTCCTAAACGATCGCTAACTTATGTCCTATTTAACATGGCAATTTTCACAATATATCATATTAATTTACTTAGAACGATGTAAACAAATTGGCCGTGATCTATTACATGTGTATATGAAAATGTAGAAAGCACGACGTAGTCAAGTCGCTCACGTAAAATTACTAGAATCTTGATGGCTAGATCTAACCATATAGACCGTGGTAGATCTAGACCGTGACTCTAGAATTTGCTCATAAAACGCCTTCGCATTTACTTCAGATCTACATGAATACGGGTTTGTTAATTAACTACATCACGTAAATCAATATTGTAAACGACTACTCCATAACTAAATAAAATAGATCTACGAATAAAAATGACATATTTGGATAGATATTACCTCAGAGACGGAGGGTCCTCCGATCCTTTAATGCAATCTTAATCGATGAATCCATCGCCTCCGTGATGAAGCAACATAATATAAAAAGAACTATATTGATAAACTAAAAGTATTGTAGTATTGTGTTTTGTAGGTTGGTGGTTTTCACAAGATCGTACTTTGCTTATATAGGAGTTGTAGCCGGACATAGGGAGAATCCGTAAGATATGCACGCATTAACTGATTAGGCTCCTGATGATCAACAGCTTACGCCGGCCGATCGAATGGCATGGCTCGGTCGACCGAGCCTCCTCTTACGCGCTTTCAATTTCGTCATTCTGACTTGTTCCCCACTTCACTCTTCTATGTTGATCTCGATTTGTCTCTTCATTAATGCTCCGATTTTCATCCTTATTTATCTTGAGATTTCCGATTGCATGACAATTATCCTCCCGATTCAGTACGATCTACGTAAATCAGCATTTATCACACAATTAATTGCTCTTTATAATAAAAACAATTTAAATACCAATTATCACATTAATAATCATTTATCATTAAATAATAAATATAAACACGTGATTTAATATGAAATATATATATAATTAACTCGATGAAAGTTAGAATTGATGACATAAATAGGTATATTTTAAATCGCACATCACAACCGCCTCGTTATTTTGGAACGGATGGAGTATATGTTATACAAAGAAAACAAACAAGAAAAGACTCAAGCTATGAGCCATCGCAACTCTAACAAAAGATTTGTTCTCGCCCTCAACCAAGCACCAAAGAACTAAACGAGTTCCAAGAAAGAGTCTCAGAAGGAAGCCATGTACTAGCGCACTAGGGCTAAATAATGTTATTGTAGTGCCCTAAATCCAATCAAAGTTGACCAAATCCGATCGGTCGTATCATTATTATTACACATTTATATTTATACATATAATAAATGGTGCATAATGTTATTAAATATTTATTTAGATCACAATGGTCATTGAGGAGGCCATTATAGAGCCTTTGACTTTTCATTTAAGTTCGATAAACCAGTTTAAATTGTATATATAACATCATTATAATTAAGGGAAATGATAGAGCCACAACGGATTGACACAACGGATCGTCACAACATTCATCTATACCATTGATTATTGTGAGACCTAGATCAATCAATAAATGTCCACAATAATCAATGGTGTAGATGAATGTTGTGTAAATCCATTGTGTCAATTCACAGCTCTATCATTGCTCATTAATTAAGTCGTAATAGAGAAATCGTAATGTTGATTGATGAGATTTCGATTCACAATAAATGGCTTAGTTCTTAAAAATCTCTAGTCGATGTACTAATAAACAGGACATTATTAATTCGGTTAGACTAGCACATATCGATGTCTTCTATCTTGTGAAGATAATGATATACTTCATCTATCGAACGTGTCGACACGTAGACTTGTGTATCGTTGAATATGTACGCTATATGGTCCACTTACTATATAAGAGACACGATTCACGTATGGTTGTGTAATTATCCTAAGACCGGTTCGCTATATATAACATCGTGGTGTGGATTGCCACGCTTTTGATACAATTAAGGTTTCCTCGATTTAAACGATCATGCAATAGTGATTGATGTGATGTTGAAGCACGCGTAGGAATTGTGTTATTTGTCCGGGATTCGCTTCCAAATTATAGGAATGAATATTTAATTAAAAGCGGTCATGGAAGTCTTTGCAAACTGGAAGTAATTAAGTTTTACTTGAAGAGAATATAATATTCAGATTATAAGATACAGTTGTTGATGTCCAGACACTCAAGTAACAACTATATAGATTTTTGATATGTGAAGGGGTTCTAGTTACACAGTAACCACTTCACAATAAATGTTGTAGTCAGTATCACATGACTCTTCTGATAATTTGGGGGTCGTTGATGTGAGCCAACTTTAGGATATATTATAACTCAAGTTATCCTGAATATGAGCTTAACTTTGATATTTATGGAGGAATTATAGGTTGAATGGGATAATTTCATGATTAGTGACTTATAGTTCATGTGTTTGATTTTATACGACATTTCCCGAGAAATGATATTACTTCTATGCAAATATATAATTTGATAGGATACGAGAGGTAAAGTGCTGAAGAAGGAGAACTGAAGAAGTACGGATGGGAGGTCAAAGCAGAAGTTGGGCGTGAAGACTGAATTTAGGCCCGCCTAAGCAACTCAGGTCCACACCACAACGGGCTTAGGAAATCGCTCCAAATTTACGAATCATGTCTTGTGTCGGTTTAGTTTTTAGCTTTTATGTCGAATGTAACTTATATTTAAGGCCATGTGTCGAACGAATCGCATACCTTTGCATTATTCTTAGTTTAAAGTACTCACTCTTACGCTAGCAATACAAGTAGATTTATCTTGAATTAAAATTTGTTTTGGTTTACAATCATCATGGATCCGATCGAATCATAGGTGAGAAAGTAGATAATGAGTAGGAAAACCATTCATCGCCTTTGGGGTAACGCCATTTAACTATTTCTCGTGGCAATGTTTGATTTAAAATTATATGCTTCTTCCGTGTTTATCGAGTGAATAAGAACTAAACTTCCAATTGACCTAACTATGTAGCATTTAAATGAAACCTAATCAAGTTCTAATCAGTTTGTTGAGATGATAAAAAGCGTAACTGAACTACGCGCATTCGCCGAGGTGGCGGTCTATACTACCGAGGCGCCCTCGGTAATTCAAGCATTCTGCGCGATTCGCGTTAGTTATGCATGTTTTCTAAATTAATCCACGTAATAAAGACATTAATCATCTGCAAAATTTGAAAATATTCCCGGTTCTCTTTTGATTATGGTTTTTCTTACTAAGCTTTGAGCTCACTCCTTATTTAACATTTTCCAAAGAAGGTGATGCCGATGATGATGATAGATAAGACTATCCAATTAGTGATTCTTCTTGTGCTAGCTAAATCTTATGTTAGGACATAATCATGTTCTTACCTTTTAGAGATTTGTAAGGGCCGTGGCCCTGCTTCTTGAAAGGTGTTGTTAACAACGTTGGTATATTTTCTTCTAGAACGTGCAAGTAAAAGTGAGGATTGAGGTCAGATGATGTTGGGTATTCTCGGATCAATGGATTTTGTATTTTCTTGTGCTTGAGATCCTATTGTTTCAATTTACGGTAGTAATGGATGTTGGGATTGTAGTGTGTATAAAAATAGGAGGTTGTCTTTGTTTGCACATTTGCCGCCTCGTCGGGCCGTGCACAACCGGTTCAAGAGTGGGCCATGTTTGTGTGTGTATGTCATCACTTGTTCATATTTAATTGGTGTTGCGAGATCTTATCTTCTCTCTCTTTCTTAAGTTATTGTCTTCTTCTTCTTCTTCAAAATTAAGGTTAATGTGTGCGATTGTCACAAATTTTTCACTTGTTGAGCGGATTTTTCTAATCTACCCTTAGGTTGGATTGGGTCATTGTAGTTGATATCCGAGCAATCGGTTTTACGTAAATAGAACTTTATTCTTGTTATGGTGTTGATCATAGAGTTAAGTTTTGATTTGCCAAGGCTAGATTCATCCTTTGTTTCCTAGTTGTTTTCCAACAGACATGGCAATCACTTGATCTTCTTCTTCAAGAAATGCCAAAAAGTAGCAATCATGCTCCCGATCATCCATTTGTTCATCCTCCACCGCACCCACCAAGTTCATTATCACAACCTTCCTCGAAGTGGAACTTCATCCCCTATCACCTCTAGTAATGAAAATTTCGGGAAGTAACTAGAGATGGTATCAACACCATTTCCAAATTGATCTTGCTAATACAACATTTGGGCTAAAAAGGTTAAACTGAGGGAATCAATAGTGTAGTCGGGTGCTTGGTGTATGCGTGGATCATGATATGCAGTTGGTAAAGGCTAGGTGTGATGTAAGTCAACTAGATGATACTTTTACGATGTTTTATCCCCATTTCTCATGCATTTATTGATGTTTTTATCAATTCGAGTCATTATTTTCTTAGTTTCATCCATATGTGTAGATAGTAATTATTATATAAAATCATATTTTGATAGGTTTTGTATTATTATAGTAACCGGAGCGCCGTGGTCGGGTTTACGCCTGTATTTTTGTGTTGTATTGTAGGATTATAGGTTGACCAAGACCCAATGGATGACATGTGCCGAGACTAAACATGCCTTTTGAGAGCAAGAAGAGTGTTCAAAAGATAACAAGTTCAAACGGATAAATTGTCTTTTTATGCTTCTACCGTGAAAGACATATTCAACGGACATTTGACCCATCTTAGAGGAAATTTCTGGAGAAAGTTTATCCATGAGAGTTGTATATCAAGAAATTAGATTTCCAACTCATTTTGAATCACGTCAATCAGAGGTCTATAACTCAAGTTATAGCCATTTTACTGAGATGCTATGAAGGACCGGCGTGCACCGAGACTACTTCCGGTGCACGCCGGAGAGTTGCAGATTTTCAGAGATGATGCCGGTGTGCACCGAGACTACTTCTGGTGCACACCGGAAGCGTGCAGAAATCAGATTTTTCAGCTTAAGAAGTCAATTTTAGATATGTTTTTAGATATCTCTTCCATTCCATCTTCTTTGCCACCTCTCTTGAACCTTCGAGACAAAATCCGCCCCAAGGGGCTCTCCTAGCCAAATCTACCACTAGGTTAGTTTCTTAACTACTTTGTAAACATTAAGGATTAGTTAGTTTGATTTCTAAGATGGATTAGTGGAAGAAGTTCATCTCTTTTGATGTACCAAACCCATTGATGTTCTTGCAAATTGAATGGAGTTCGAATTTCAAGTTTGTAGCTTGTTATTGGTAAATTATTAACTTTTACTTTGTGCTAATTGATCTCATTAGTATGAATACTAGCTTTGACATGTTGGTGTTTATATTAATGAGTGGCTAGTTCTATACTAGCCAAGATAATGTTGTTGTGATAGTTTAATCTATATTACTTGATCGGGAACGTTGTTTGTATTTCATAGCTTCATGTGTGTTGTTTATCTTTCCTATTTGCAATATATTGCTTGGTTGGTGTTGGAATGATCACCTAGCACTTGCACACACACACACACACACACACTTAGTTGAGACCGAAATGAGATGCTTGGTGTGGGAGAAAGGATAGAAAACCGGAAGGTAAAAATCGACCTTAATTGGAACTCGATTTTTATCCTGGGGTTATTGTTCATTCATTGCACTCAAGAACTTAATCATGTTGAATCATTAGGTTTAGGACACCTAGACCAAGGAGGAGGCATGAGTAGTTTCATTCACTCATGATGAGGGGAAATTACTAGCTTAGGTGTGCACCGATAACACACACTTGAACACCATTGGAAGGTTGGTAGGTAGTTCATTCCCATGATGCTAATAGAGGTTTGCTTGATCAATGCATTGTCTTGGCTAGGTTTTTATCATTTATCACCATTTGTAGGAGTAGAATTTAGATACATTTACCTTCTTGTATTATTGCGACTTAGATCAAGATAATAATAGCTTTTCGGTGTTCAACCTCACAATCCTCGTGGATACGACCTTGACCACTTACTAGAATACAATTGACCCGGCACACGCCGTGAGATTGGATGACTAGAAAAGTTCGATCAAGTGCGGCATAGTTAGTATGAGGGAAGTGGTTATGTTGATCATAGCTCCTTAAACCTCTTCTATCATACATGTATGTGTAAGTTCGTGGGGTAGCATGTCGTGAAATGCGTGTTTGTGTTGTCAAGCATTCTTAGGTGAAGTGGGTGCTTTTCTTCTTTGTGAAGTGATTGTGCAGTGTGTAGCGTGATCTATGGCAATAGGCCTAGGCTTTAAGACAATTTTTGTTGAGTTGGGTTTAGTCTGTGCTTTGGACTCATCCACTCCATTTCAAAACTTCCTTAACCTTCGAATTCTTTAGGGAGTAGGTTGTTTTTGGATCTAAGTACTTCTCCTCAAGTCTTGAGATGACTTGTTTGATTTCCATAACCTCTCTCTTCAATGATTCATTCTCAATTTTAGCGCCTTGGTATTTAAGCTTTAATTGAATTGGTGTGCTTATTAAAGTGACAACTTCATCGTCGTGGTTGCAAACCTAAGTTCCTTAAGTGTTTCATTTCTACCTCTAAGTATAAGGTTCTCACTAGCTAACTGCTCGCTTAAAGGCATGCATTTTGTCTACGCTAATGATGAGTTCGATATCGCTTATGGTTTGAGGGTTACAGTAACCCCCAAACAAAAGTAGGCCTTTTCGGATGTTTCGTAAGATGTCTCTTGGTCGACTGTAATTATCTCACCAAGCAGCCATAGCTTTGTCCCCGATTCTTGTTTCCATGTTTTTTTATCCTTTGAACAACTTTTGGAATCGATGGACTTTTGATTGACTCGATCTTTGCTTGACTTGCCGGATCTTTTCTTGGGACATTCATTTGCAATGTGCCACTTTTGATTACACTCAAGATGTCGCAAAAGAATGAATACCCAACATATTTGCCATACGATGTAAGCTGCTAAGGCTTCATGGCGCTTAGTGTCACATATTTTTATAATAAATACATACGAGGGGTATTTTCGAAATTAATCAAATTCATATGCATCTTGGGCTCATTTTTCAACATTCTCCCCTTTTAATTATTTTTTGAAATACATATAATGCTCCTCTATATATGTGTTTCCCATTAGTTTGAAAACTAATCAAAAGCGGATCGTAAAGATATCATATGGAGGTCATTACAAATTTTCAAACGAGGCATCGGGTAAGGGTTTCGTGAAATATCAAGAACTTGTTGCACAGCTTGGCACAAACTCCATGGATATAGTATTCATTTTGCACGTGGTCACATTTAAAATGATACCTAATATCTATGTGTTTGGCTCAAAAGTGAAATACTAGATTGTGTGAAAAGTATATTGCATTGGTACTATCGCAATAAACCGGCACACACGCCTACAGACGTGCCTAAATCCATGAAAGTTGTTGTTTGATCCAGGAGTTGAGCACAAAGAGTTGCCAGTGGCAACATACTCAGCTTTTAAGAAAGGCTAAGTGGATACACTTGGCTACTTTCAGAGAACTAAAAGATGAGTCTATCAAATGAAGAATTGACAAGTGCCACTAGTACTCTTTCTGCTCAATAAGACAACCACCATAATCGCATTGTTGTGTTTATAAGTTGCAAGTGAAGAAGTCCGGGAGTACCAGAGGCTTAGCGTGGGTGTGTGCCGATGATGGCCAAATTATAGTAAACCAACTTTAACCGGCAGAGTACCGGGTCGGTTGTACTACAACGGCGAGCAAGGTCGTCAGATCCCACGAGGAATCTGGTCAAGTACCACAATCACTTTTGTATCAAGTTAAGGCTCACAAAAGGGTGAAAATAATAATTATACCTAGAAAAAGAAATAAAAGTTATAACTTTAGAATATATGATAAATGGAAAAACTAAACTATGGCCGTGAACACTACTCTTAACACTGCTATCAATCACTAAGCGACGAGCCTTAGCCTACCAACCAACCAATAGATTCTAATGAATGTGTTGTGGGTGCAATCTTCCTAAACCGGTCCCTCAGCGCTAATACCACAACCTAGTTACCCTATACTCGGTTCAACAGCCCCTTTATGGAATTTAATTGACCTAATATGAAGAAAACCGTGAGACGCTCCGATCCACCGAGTTCACGGCTTAATTGTAATAACCTTACCAATGAACAGATCACGAATAAATCGACTAGTTCTGCATGACAATCTGAAAATTCTAGTTCAGACACTCACCGTAAAATACATTTATAAAGTTCTTGTGTGGAATCATGAATTAGGTGATCAAATTAATTCAAGCATTAAGATCAAATTTTAGGACACAAACATTCAAAAGATTAAAATTTTAAGTTCTACTCACCCCAGATCATCGTTAAAGCATTAATTTCGTAGTTCCATCACATAATTTAGCTATAATAAAATTAGCTACTCATACTAAAATCAAGAACGCAAGAAATCGTAAATAAATTGGTAAACAACATGATAAAAGTTAAATAAAATTACCACAAAAGATCAAAGAATCCACCACTCCGAATCGTTACTTCGTCAGATTGTAATCGTGAAATAAAATAAATAAACTGATGATGTTCTAAGTGAATTTTTGCAGAAAAGTAAAATAGATCTATCCTAATAAAAGGGAAAAAAACTGTTGCAGAGAAAATTAAATATATTCTATGGAGCCTGTGTTTTGAAATTTGACGTGGATGACTTATTTATAATTAAAAATGCCGACTTCCTCCCAAAATTTCCGGGAATTTACGGAAAATAGAAAGGCAAGGCGTGGGTCTCTTTCTCTGCCATTCACTTTATTATCCGTCCTTGTTGCTATTTACTTCTTTTCTTTTATTATTATTAGTATTTTTTTATATATGAAGAGAAAGTAAAACGGACAGAGGCATGCCTTCCACTTAACACCGTAATTGGGATCCCAAAACCTGTATTAATAATATTTTTTTCCCGCGAAAGCGCTTCAACTTAAATCTCGCCATTTTCTCATACGAACTCCTTTTTGGATGATTTTCAGATCGTTACGATCCTCGCCACGCTTTTCTATCACGCCGTTTATAACAAATAAAACAAGAAACTCGCTCGATAAACGCCAATAAAACACACACGAATCACCCAAAAATATCGAGATTTTCAACGAACGCCTTTCGCCTCGTGATTCAACTCGTGATGAAACGTATTCGTAAAAATCACTTAATTACCCCAAAATCACATCGAATGCGCTACAACAGGGTAAAATGCATACAAAATTATAGCAAAGTTCGACTCTCATCAACTACTCCCCACTTAGCTTTGTTCGCCTCGAGCCAATCAAGCGATTCAAAAATAAATCACGAGGTCAACGCTATGATCAGACGGAAACCAATATTCAATGAGTAAAAACTAGTCAACAAGTGAATATACACGAGCCAAACGATCTTATCATGGAACGGAATGTGTGTGTGCATAGCTTTCAATCATTTATTATAGTCGATCGGCTCGGGATTATGACGCGATGACTAATGTCGTTACACCACCTTATACTTCATAATCATCTCCACTAATCGAGGTCAAATCTAGGCTAACTAAGATCAGCAGACTTGCATGGTTGTAACGTTAGGCTAGTGGACGAGGCTAAACGAAAGGATAAAGAGAATATCAAAAGAGAAAAACGGTGAATCTAATCAAAACATCTTGAATTCAACTAAAATATCACCTCCCATCATCACCAGATCATAAATAGTGAGTAAGATGCAAAAGCGGTGGCCACCAAGAATAAACTCCAAGATAGCTTACAAAATAGTTGTTACCAAAAACAAGCAAACCAAGAATTCAAGAACATCCACTCCAATTTACTTCATCCCATCGCCATTCATTACATTGGAAAAATTAACTCAAAACTTTCATCCACATTTCTTGACTCAACTTCATTCATTTTTTTCTTTTTTCTTTTCTTTGATTGACTTTTTTGATTTTTTTCTTCTTGAACTAAACACCAACTTTGCTACCCCATCTCATTCAGAATATCAAAGATCTACCAACACCATACTCATGTACACATCTTCTCCACCCCACACTTGTGCTAGCACGTGTGTCCAAAATAAGATTAAAACACACTCGTAGGTGTCAAAGAAATGTAGACCACAAAAAGGCTATGGTTGGTAATTATAGGCTATTCAACGAATGGCTAAGTTCAAGTGAGGTCTAACCACCATACAAAGGCTTGATGGGTTTTCGTGGGAAATTATGTGGCTGTGGTTGGCTATTTGGCTCGGGTCGGGTCAAGGAAATGCCAGGACTGGTCATCCCTTAATTTACCAAGATTGACATTTCTATTTCACTCGGTTAATGGTATAAGTTCTGTGTAACAAATTAATGTCTATGTCATCTATAATCATTCACTAACCAACCACAATTAATGAAAGCAAAGTTATTACGTATGTAAGAATTCCATTTCCACAACAAGATGGAGGTTTGACTCAGATGCATTCAAATCTTGACTAATAATTAACCAAACAATACCGTGATTTCACATATAATTCACAACATCAAAGTCATGAAAATTTAAAATGGCTCGCTTTTACTCAATTAGACCAAGCACCAAGCATATAATTTATTCGATGGATAAATAAAAGCACATAGTCAAGTTGAAGCTAAGTCTACCACCCCCACTTAAAATGGAACATCGCCCTTGGTGTGTGAGTGATAAAGTAAAGAAGGACTTAGTCAAGAGGCATTAGTGGAGCAACCATGCAAAATGACAACCGCCAATGTATCTCCCAGGATACTGATGACAGTTAAAATATACCCATTTATGTCATCAATTATAACCTTAAATCGGAGTTAATTATATATATTTCATATTTAATCACGTGTTTATATTTATTATTTAATGATAAGTGATTATTAATATGATAATTGGAATTTAATGCTTTTATTATAAAAGAGCAAGCTTAATTGTGTGATAAATGCCGATTTTGCAGATCATGATAAATCGGGAAGATAATTATCACGCAATCGAGAGATCTCAAGATAAAAGAGAAGAAAATCGGAGCATTGAAGAAAAGATTAATCAGATCAATTCAAAAGCATGGAGTGGGGAACAAGTCGACGAACCGAATTGAAAACGCCAGAAAGAAGGAGGCTCGGTCGATCGAAAGCCATGCCATTCGGTCGACCGAGCGCGGTACGCTCGGGTCATCCGAGCCTAATGTGATAAATGCATGTCAATCTTCTCGATTCTCCTATGTCGGCTACAACTCCTATATAAACAAAGAAATCACGATGCCGAGAACACACACCACTACAACACAAAAACAATTCATACAATTTTAGCTTTTAAGTTTTAGTTTTATTTTCTTTATGTTCGCTCAATGTGGATTCGCCGGATTCTCCAATTAGTGAGCGATTAAGGAGTGTGAGTCACTCTCGCCTTCGAGGGTATGACTATTCAATTATGCAATCTTTATTTGTAGATCTCGATATATTTTATTATGGAGTAGTTTTATTTGTATTGATTGCGTGATGTAGATTAATTTACTTAACCCATGTGTTTAGGTTAGAAACGCGTTAAGAAGTAATCATGATTTGTTCCGGACACGTAATCGTGTTCGGTCGACTAGACGTGTCACTCGGTCGCCCGAGTCGCCGCTGCTCGTCGACCGAGTGTGGTAATGTGTAGGCAATATTATGATCGGCTTCGACCACGCTGCGATTCTCTCGATTTGGAATTAAAACGAGTAATTAAACTCGATCAATTTAATTATTTGTCATCATAATTTAACATGAAACCCAAAAAGTGATTGTTACTTAGGATATAGATTGAATCGGCATCTAAGAAGCACGCCTTACCCTGTGAATGTTGCTTAGATGAGGTTACGGTTTATACCGCATCCCTAGTCTCGTAATTGTGTCGGGTTATATGAGATGGAGGCATTAAAAGCTAAGTCACGAATGGAGGCACGATGATTTAGAGGGCCTAATTGGAGCTAAATCTACCTTGGGGATGACTCCCGTAGTCATAATAATTAATCTTTAACGCTTGTTTTGTCTCGTTATCATCCTAATTCACATGGGGAGTTATAATCGCTAGCGTAATCAATACTATTTGTTTAGATACTATCAACCGTATTATCCGTGTTTTAGTAGTCTTTAGTTTGTCTTTGTGGTCTTTTGTGTCTTGTTTGTCACTATTTTATTTTTCAGATTTAGTTGGTCGTAGACCGCCTTTCAATTTAGTTCTAATAGATAAAGTTGTGTTTTATTTGTGCCGAGTCTCTCGTGGGATCGACTTTCGACTTATCTCGGCTATGCTACAATTGAACCTAGTTCTCTTGCTAAAGTGAGTTAGTAGCATCGAGTTAATAGTTTAACTTGACCTCCATCAAGTTTTTGGCGCCGCTTGCCGGGACTCTAGTCATTAAATTAAGATATAGCTTATTTTGTTAGAATCGATTCGTGAATATTCTCGTGAATAAGAGTCTTTATTAAACAAAGGTCATAAAAAAAATAATAAAAAAAGTGTTCGGTCGATCGAACACTATCCCTCGGTCGATCGAGAATTAGTTTTCTTTCTCGCTTCGATTCATCTTAGTTTTAAAACATTCGCTTCGCTTTATTTACGCTTTTTTCTCAAACTTATTTCGAGTCTGCTTTATTTAGTTAGTTAAAGGCCTAGCCTTTACTAGTGATTAATTGTTTTATTGTTGTTTATTATTTTATAGTACGCTACTCGGAAATCAAAGGAACCGCTTGAGCCTTATAATCCTCTAAATAGAGAAATTTGCAAGAAGGAATAGGAAGTTAGCTAGTGGAACCGCTAAGCAAGGAGAAGAGGATCCAAATCTTGAGGAAAGCGAGCAAGGAGTGGAAGAAGAACATACAACCGATCATTCGAACATTCTCAATCAAATGTAAATGGAAGGCAATCCGGTCAATCCAAACTGTGTACCTAATCCCGTTATCAATAATGCCAATAATGTGAATGCAAATGCTAATAATGAGAACCAAGCCCTAGTTCAAGGAGCGAGAGGCGCACTTTGCAAAGTTATGCAACGCCCACTATTGAACAATTCATTCCTCGCTTATCGTAGCACCACAAGATGTCATGGAAGTCTATCACCCCAGGCCTAATGTAATTCAAATGGTGACCAATTATTCTACTTTTCATGGAGTCCAAAACGAGGATCCTGGTGTTCACGTGACTAATTTCTTGAAATCGCCAAGACAGTTGAAACTGCACTAATCCCGGAGGAACATCTGCCTTAAGCTTTTCCTTTCACTTTGAAAGATAAAGCTAAGCAATGGCTTCTCTTAGAGGTCGGATCTATCACTACTTGGGAACAATTGTTGCAAAAATTCATGAATAAGTATTTTCCCTTAGGAAAACTTTTAAGTTACGCCAAGACATCCTAGGATTTAAGCAACAACCTCGGGAGAGTTTTGACTAAGCTTGGGAGCGCTTCAAGGAAGCTATGAGGAAGTGTCCTCATCATGACATCTCTCTTTGGCTTTTAATGCAAACTTTTACCATGGGTTGAGAGAGACTGAGAAAATTATAGTAGACGCCCAAAGAATGGAGCGCTTGTTCTTTATCTCCGGAGGAGGCACAAGTGGAAGATGGAGCAAATAGCTATGAATAGCCAAATGGGGAGGCAATGACATAGCTAATGTGAAGATGGCATTGATATATTTGATGATAGTGCATCTACCAAAATCTTAGAACAACTTTATGTTATCAATGATAAGGTAGATGGGATGCAAGAGAGGATGACAAGAGTAGAGAAAGGGTCGAATCGAGGTAGCACCTCAAAGTGAGAATGTCTGGCATCAAGAAGCCAATTATATCGTGAGGGTACACTAATCATAACCATCCTGGATTCCGATATAGTGACATAAATGCAGAAAAGGCCTAAACCACCTACCCCTTATGTACCACAAACAGACTAAAACTTTTGGTTGGGAAGTCGCGATAGAAAATCGAGTAATGTCGCCATCGATAATATGGGACAACTTTCAAAATCTATGGCTGAGTTAGCCACTAACTTTAGCCAATATTGTCGTAAGACCGATGCCAAAGTAACCAATCAGAAGCTCTAGTCCAAAATCTCACGCACTGTAGGACAACTAGCCGAGCAAGTCTCAACTAGACCTCTCCGGAGGGTTTCCAAGCAACACCGAAGAACCCAAGGATTTGAATGCAATCATGACAAGAAGTGGAAAAGAAGTAACTCCACCATCCCTGGCAAGAGAAAGTCACAAAGAATAAGGATGGTGAGCCAAGCAATGAGACTAATACTTCCGAGACTTTGCCTGAGCAAAGAACGATAAAGAACTCGCCGCCCTCAGAGTTGAACTTTACAACAACAAGTATCCAATTTTCACCGATGTCGATCCTTCAACTCTACCTTATCCTCCACCAAAGCCGGGCTTCAAGTTTGATAATAAGAGATATAAGAAGTTCGTGGATATGTTCAAGAAGTTACAAATCAATATACCCCTAGTTGAAGCACTAAATCAAATGCCCGAGTACACCAAGTTTTTAAAAGACGCTGCCTCAACTAAAAGGAAACTTTAGATTTGTAGACCATATGCCTTAATGAGGAGTGCTCACCATTCTTCAACATAAGTTACCCCTAAAATGCAAAGATCCGGGAAGCTTTCATTCCTCGCACCATAGGTAACGATGTTTGAACAAAGCTTTGTGTGATCTAGAGCTAGCGTGAAACCGATGCCACTATCTATTTTTCGGAAGCTAGGCATGAAAGATCTTAAGAAGACCTCAATCACATCGCAGCTTAGCTGACCGCTTCACAAGGAACCGTGTGGAGTGGTTGAGGATGTGCTAGTAAGGGTTGAAAGTTTGTATTCTCGCCGACTTTGTAGTATTAGATATGGAAGCTAACTACGAGGTGCCCTTGATATTAGGGAGACCTTTCATGGCCACTAGTAGAACGCTAATTGATGTTTACAAAGGCGAGTTGGTATTAAGAGTGAACGAAGAGAGAGTTGCATTCAATGTCTTCGACACTATGAAGCAACCTGATGATGGAGAGGATGCATGTTTCATGTTGGATTCCATTGATAGGATCGTTCAAGAATTTCAACAACATGAAAGTATCAAGGATTTCTTGGATGTCGCTCTGTAGAAGAAGATGAAGTCAAGCACGTGAGTAGTGAGGGAGAAGATGATATGGCCAGATGTAGTAGAGGACCCCAAGGCCTGTAGAGGAAGTAAGGCCGCAGAGATTGAAAGATTCTATCATAGACCAACGTGGCATAAGTACTTCGAACTCAAACTCACCGGGTCGTAAGTTGAAGACCTCTTTGGAAGAACCTCCCACAAATTTGACTTTAAAACCTCTTCCTGCGAATTTAAAGTATGTGTTTCTTCAAGATGAGACTTTGCCGCTAATTATATCTTCATCCTTGACAGACTTACAAGAGGAGAAACTAATGAGAGTTCTGAGAGAGTACCGCGGAGCATTTGGATGGACCATAGCTGACGTTAAGGGCATTAGTCCTAGCGTATGTATGCACAAGATCTCCGTGGACCCTGAAAAGAAAGTGGTTGCACAACCTCAGAGGCGTTTAACCCCACAATTAAAGGAAGTGGTTAGGGATGAGGTTATCAAAATGCTAGAAATGGGAATTATATTTCCAATTGCTGATAGCGAATGGGTAAGCCCTATCCACGTAGTTCCCAAAAAGGGAGGATTGACGGTGCAAGCCAATGAGTTGAATGAGTTAATTCCTGTGAGGCTAATCACCGGTCATCGAGTATGTATAGACTTTAGGAAACTAAATGATGCAACTCGTAAAGACCACTTTCCTCTTCCCTTCATCGATCAAATGCTCGAGAGACTGAGCGGGCATGCTTTCTATTGTTTTCTTGACGGATATTCAGGATACTATCAAATCCACATCTCGCCCGAAGATCGTGAGAAAACAACATTTACATGCCCATATGGGACATTTGCGCATAATCGAATGCCATTTGATTGTGGTAACGCCCGCAACATTTCAACGGTGTATGATGTCATTATTTGCGGATATGGTGGAAGACTTCTTGGAAATCTTTATGGATGATTTCTCCGTGTTTGGAGACGATTTCGATTCATGTCTCGCACATCTAGCACGAGTGTTGAAGAGATGTGAAGAGACTAATCTTGTGCTTAACTGGGAGAAGTGTCATTTGATGGTTACGGAAGGTATAGTACTAGGCCACCGCATATCAAAGAACGGTATAGAGGTGGATAGAGCCAAAGTTGAGGTGATCGAGAAACTACCTCCACCTACTAATCTTAAAACTTTGCGAGGTTTCTTAGGCCACGCCGGATTTTATCGTAGGTTTATCAAGGACTTTTCCTTGGTCTCTAGACCTCTTACCGAATTATTGGCCAAGGACGTACCATTCGTGTTTTCTAATGAGTGCATAAAAGCTTTCAACGAAATAAAAGTAGACTGACATCGCACTGCTCGTCGCACCGAATGGGATCTTCCGCTCAATTGATGTGTGATGCAAGTGATATCATTGTTGGCGCCGCTTTGGGTCAAAGAAAAGATAAGATCTTCGTGACCTATTTATTATGCAAGCCGGACTTTGAATGTCGCCCAAAGAAATTACGCCACAACGGAGAAGGAACTTTTGGTCGTTATCTTTGCTTTTGACAAATTTAGATCTTACTTAGTGGGATCTAAAGTCACCTGCTTTGGACTGACCACGCGGCTCTTAAGTATCTCCTAGCAAAGCAAGATTCAAAGCCGAGATCGTTGAGATGGATTCTACCGCCGCAAGAATTTGACGAGAAACCGAGATAAGAAAGGAAGTGAGAACGTGGTGGCCGATCATCTATCGCGCTTTACAATTAGAGGATGGTGAGGAATTACCCGAGATAGAGAATCTTTTCCTCGATGAACAACTTTTCTCCATCACCACCATCGTGGGACATAATGATCAGGCCGCAGCTTTCTTCGCGAATAGAGGTTGTGAAGGAGAAGAAGCAACCATGGTTTAGTTTGTTCACAATTATCTTTCCGCAAAGTACCGCCACCAAATCTCACCGGCCCAAGAAAGGAGAAAGTTCTTTAAAGATCTTAGACATTATTATTGGGATGAACCGCACTTGTTTAAGCTAAGATCCGATAATGTTTTTCAAGATGTGTGCCAGAGGAAGAGTATAATGATATCCTCAAGCATTGTCATTCTTATGAAGTTGGAGGACACTACGGGGAGATAAAATCTGCAGCCAAAGTCCTCCAATGCGGTTTTTATTGGCCGACATTGTTTAAGGATGCACACCAATATGCAAAGGCATGTCATGCTTGTCAAATGACAGTAATATTTCAAGGAGGAATGAGATGCCACTCAAGAGCATCTTAGAAGTGGAGCTTTTGACGCTTGGGGAATAGATTTTGTTGGACCCTTCACTTCGCTACTATCTAACCGATATATCTTAGTTGTCGTTGATTATGTATCCAAATGGGTTGAGGCCATTGCTTCCCTACTAACGATGCTAGGGTTGTGGTTAGATTCTTGAAGAAGAATATTTTTACAAGGTTTGGGACGCCAGGCAATTATGTTTACAATGGTAGTCATTTTTGTAATAAACCTTTTGAACGGCCGATGATTAAGTATGGGGTTCGACATAAGCTAGCATTAGCATATCACCCCTGCACTAGTGGCTGTAGAAGTCACCAATCGGGAGATAAAGCGATCCTCGAAAAACCGTTAATACGACTCAGGAAGGATTGGTCGTTACGCTTTAGACGACGCTTTATGGGCTTATAGGATCGCATATAAAACCTCGATTGGAATGTCACCATATAGGATTGTTTTTGGAAAGGCATGTCATCTACTGTGGGAATCCGAGCACCGGGCCATGTGGGCAACAAGGATGCTAAATTTTGATGAGACGTTGGCCGGTGAGAAAAGGATGTTAGAATTAACTCGCCTCGAGGAGTTTCGTTTAGAGGCATACGAGAATGCCAAGATCTTCAAGGAGCGCACGGAAGAAGTTTCATGACAAAAGATTCGGAGAGGACCTTTCAAGAGGGTGATCTGGTTCTCTTGTACACCCGCGCGCTAAGACTCTTCCCGGGTAAGTTGAAATCAAGATGGTATGGCCCATTTCAAGTACAACAAGTCTTTCCTTCCGGAGCGTGGAGCTATTCAATTTTAAAGACGAGTCCAGATTTGTGGTCAATGGACATCGCCTTAAGCATTATCACGGGCTTCTGCTCACGAGGAGGAGGTTTTGTACCTCGATGACCCCCGTCTATGAATAAACCATCTTGAGTCGAGCCGAGCTAGCGACTATAAACTTAGAACTACTATTTATAACTATCTTTTTCGCTTCTCTTTTAAATAAAGTAGTATGCGCCTATCACGGTTTTTTTCATCTCGCCATGTTCGAGTCTAAGTTCGAATAAACGAGGTTTTTTCCTTGATAGCCGTCGTGTGAGTTTTTATTTAGGTTTAAATCCTTTTGTCTTGTTCATGGCAAAAAGATAAAATAAAGTGGCTTAAACTGCTTTTAGATATCTATATCTAATTATCGCCACGTTATTTTATAACTTCCATAGACATGGTATTTGACGATTTCGTGGAGCTTGTTTGTTTATACAGATGTGTCTGTCTCTCCACGATGTGCCGATGATTACTCCGACATCGTTTCCTTTACTTAGAGCCGCTTTCCGAGCTAAGTCTTTCATCTTGAACTCATTTATTTTTGTCATTGAGGACAATTCCATGTTTAAGTAAAGGGACTTAGCTATATACTGGCTATATGTTGAAAAAGTCAAGGGAACGGAATATCGAGACAATATTGAGCTAAATTTAAAAATTTTATGGATAAATGCCAAGTTGTTTAACTCGCACTTTAAACTTGTGAAGTTCTTATACTTAGAATTAATAGGAAATGAACCAAGTTACGTGAGTACGTGGTCATATTATACTTTTGCAATAAATTGTTAGTAGATTTAAGGATATTCATGCCAACAATTGCAAGTAGTTAGGTATTGTTCAATGACTCAACATATGAATCGCTTAGTACCGCATGAATTATAATAATTGAAAGAAGTATGTGTACATTGCGTAGATAATTGGTTATGAGGACTCTAGTGTCGACATTTGTCGATCGATGTATTCTCGATCTTCTAGCCAACAAAAGCGGAGTAATAAGCTTGGGACGCACTGTGTTTTGACAATTCATTAAAACACTGGCTTGTAGTAACATTACCAAAGTAGCCCCGCTTGTGGTAATATTCGATGCTACGCTTAATCTAAGATAGGGGTACTTATGAAAAGTTTTCTTCCTTGAGATTAGTAGTATTCAAAATATGCAAAATTGAAAAAATTTCAATTTTTAGAGGCTTTGAGTAGTACTCGGTCTCCAAGTCCAAAACCCTATGATACGCTCTTGGTTATTGTTCTAGTACTTTAACCATTGCGAGGCATAAGAAGTATGAATGTCGATGTTGGTGAATTTAGATATGAAGTCTCAGATAAACTCTAATCTTGCTATATTTATCTAAAACCAATGCACATGCACACAATCACTTGATTCATAAAGCGAGTAGTGAATAATGCCTATCTTATGAGCATGACTGTATGAGTTGACTCGGTTTCTTGTGTAAGTATGAGTTGACCACGTAAAATGTTGTCTTGGGGATGACTTATTGATACTTTGTTCGGGGACGGCAAAGTTTAAGTGGGGGGGCATTTTGATAACAGCTTAAAATATACCCATTTATGTCATCAATTATAACCTTAAATCGGAGTTAATTATATATATTTCATATTTAATCACGTGTTTATATTTATTATTTAATGATAAGTGATTATTAATATGATAATTGGAATTTAGCTGTTTTTATTATAAAAGAGCAGTTAATTGTGTGATAAATGATGATTTTGCAGATCATGATAAATCGGGAAGATAATTATCACGCAATCGAGAGATCCCAAGATAAAAGAGAAGAAAATCGGAGCATTGAAGAAAAGATTAATCAGATCAATTCAAAAGCATGGAGTGGGAACAAGTCGACGAACCGAATTGAAAACGCCAGAAGAAGGAGGTTCGGTCGATCGAAAGCCATGCCATTCGGTCGACCGAGCGCGGTAACGCTCGGGTCATCCGAGCCTAATGTGATAAATGCATGTCAATCTTCTCGATTCTCCCTATGTCGGCTACAACTCCTATATAAACAAAGCAAATCACGATGTCGAGAACACACACCACTACAACACAAAAACAATTCATACAATTTTAGCTTTTAAGTTTTAGTTTTATTTTCTTTATGTTCGCTCATTGTGGATTCGTCGGATTCTCCAATTAGGGGAGCGATTAAGGAGTGGGAGTCACTCGCCTTCGAGGGTATGACTATTCAATTATGCAATCTTTATTTGTAGATCCGATATATTTTATTATGGAGTAGTTTTATTTGTATTGATTGCGTGATGTAGATTAATTTATTTAACCCATGTGTTTAGGTTAGAAACGTTAAGAAGTAATCATGATTTGTTCCGACACGTAATCGTGTTCGTCGACTAGACGTGTCACCGGTCGCCGAGAAAGTGTCGCTGCTCGGTCGACCGAGTGTGGTAAATGTGTAGGCAATATTATGATCGGCTTCGACCACGCCGATTCTCCGATTTGGAATTAAAACGAGTAATTAAACCTCGATCAATTTAATTATTTGTCATCATAATTTAACATGAAACCCAAAAAGTGATTGTTACTTAGGATATAGATTGAATCGGCATCTAAGAAGTACGCCTTTACCCTATGAATGTTGCTTAGATGAGGTTACGGTTTATACCGGCATCCCTAGTCTCGTAATTGTGTCGGGTTATATGAGATGGAGGCATTAAACAAATAAGTCACGAATGGAGGCACGATGATTTGTGAGGGCCTAATTGAGCTAAATCTACCTTGGGGATGACTCGTAGTCATAATAATTAATCTTTAACGCTTGTTTTGTCTCGTTATCATCCTAATTCACATGGGGAGTTATAATCGCCAGCGTAATCAATACTATTTGTTTAGATACTATCAACCGTATTATCCGTGTTTTAGTAGTCTTTAGTTTGTCTTTGTGGTCTTTTGTGTCTTGTGGTTGTCACTATTTTATTTTTCAGATTTAGTTGGTCGTAGACCGCTCTTTCAATTTAGTTCTAATAGATAAAGTTGTGTTTTATTTATGCCGAGTCTCGTGGGATCGACTCACTCTATCTCGGCTATGCTACAATTGAACCTAGTTCTCTTGCTAGTGAGTTAGTAGGCATCGAGTTAATAGTTTAACTTGACCTCCATCAGATACCTGTGCAATCACAACAAAGAAACCAAGAGTCCACTACGATGAAAGGCCGGAACCTTAAGCGTAGGTAAGCACAAGTATGGAGATGTATAGAGCATATAAAATATGGATTATCACAAAGCATGAAACGAAATTCAAGATGCGCGGTCAAATTTTCATCACACTTCAAAAAAACAAACCTAAAAACGTAAGAAAAAAAGGGTGGGTTGCCTCCCATAAGCGCTTTTGTTTATTGTCGTTAGCTCGACTTATTGAATTTCAAAACAAGATAGGGTGCCGAGTTTATAGTCTTTGGCAAGACTCAGATCCCCAAATTTTACATTCGGTTCTACCTTCATCCTAGTGGACACTCTCGCTAGTCACACTCTCCCGGGTTGCTCACAACTCATAGGGTCTCCTTTCCAACCTTTGTACTTTCTCACGCGTGCCCCAATCATTTTCTGGATGCTTAATGGTTTTGTAGACATTGAAGGTTACGGTCTCATCACTCCACTTGTTCTCGGTCAAATTATACGATTTTTAACGATATATTTTATATCAATTTCCCCATATTCTTATGTTTTTCATAGAAATCGAGATTTATATTTAAATATTGAGCAAATGATATTTTTAATGAGTTAATTTCAAAATGTATCAAATTTAGTGTTTAAATGATGATTTATTATTATTTTGGAATTGTATTACATTTTGGTGTTATTCATTGATTAATTAGGAGCTCACAAGTGTTGAAGTTTGGAATTGACAAGTGGCAAGGGATAAGATCAAGGAGATCAAGTCATGAATCATCTAGAATATCCAAGAGATAAGGTTTGTTACAAAAGGATAAGGATGGGTTGTTAAGAGATAAGGACAATGATCAAACCGCTCATTTCGTGAATAAGCGTAATGTTAAGGCCATATTTATATGATTATTAAGGGTATATTTCATTATTATTTTCTCCACATTTGCATAATTTACATGAGAATTAAGGGTTTAAGTGTAATTATTTAATAAAGATGATTTTAAGGGGGTTGTATGCAAAATTGATGATTTTAAGTGTTGATTTAATGGAATTATTATTATTTGGATTTTATTACATTTTTGCATTGTTTATTTATCATGTAGGAGTTAATTTTCGAAAGTGCGATAAGTGGATAAATGAAGCTCAAGTCGAATTATTCAAGATAGAGTTGGGATTGGCTTGAAGAAATTGGATAAAGATGATGAAATCCGACCTCAAGACCTTGGACGAGCGTCAGATGCAAAGGCCCATTCCAGACGGGCGTTGATACAAGTGGACGAAGCGTCCGGAATTGTATTTTACATACAGAGAGTTCAGACGGGAGACGAACGAAGCGTTTACTCGGCGCCCAGCATTCTCGGACGGGCGCCCACAAGACTGCATTTAGCGTCCGCTGTCGACTTAACCCTAACCGACTTGAAACTCTATATAAAGCAAGCAGCCCCAACCCTAATTCATATACCACATAATTGAGATCGCAATTTTACACCAAAAAGTCAGCGCCGAGAACCCTAATTTCACAGAGATGCAAATCTCCCAACCAACAATCATCTTCAACATGATTGTTGGCTAGAAACCTGCAGGTGAGTCGACGGAGGAAGCCCATCATCAACACAACCAACCAGAGAGTTCGATGCTTTATGTTAGTGAGTTTAATTTATAGTTTTTCATCACTTTGGATGTCAGTCTTGTATTGATCATGTTTTGTTGGAATTAACGATTTGATGAAACGATTTATCTATATCTATATGCTTGGATCTATGTATGAAAATATATTGGTTTAAGTTTTATTTCGCTCAAGTGATGCAATTATTCGTGTTTTAAGAGATTATGCATGTTTAGTTGAGTAAGAGTTTGGAAACAACCTCGTGATTTCGTGTTGATTGCATGTTTAGTTTGTTTGAAAAGATAAACGAAACCCTAGAATTTGATTGAAGATATTTAATTGAATTCGTGAATAAATCACTACTAAAAACTATGTCTTTTTAATCACCATCTAGTTGGGATTGTTGGTTGATGGGTGGATTCGCTGCCTCTGTTGTGTTTTCCTTTATTGTTTATTAATCGAATCATTAGTTTAATCTTTAGTTTAAGTTCTAGTTGATAAACCCTAGTTTCTTGCTGTTTTTCTGCAATTTTCTGCTTCAGTTCATAATCAGACGCTCGTCCGCAATAGCAGACGCTCGTCCATTAGGTTTAGTTTTAGACGCTCGCTCACTTTAGTGAACGCCGCCTCTTTTTTCTGCTTTTCTTATTTTTCAGCTTGTTTTATCTCTCGTTTCTGCTTTTAATTCTTAGGTTTAGGTTTTAGTTAGTTTCAACTTTCGTTTAGATAGATAATCGTGACATAATCGTTAGAATAATTGTTATCTCGAATCCGATAAACATTCCACTCCTTAGACGACCCGTAAACACCCTATACTACGATCCTTATACTTGGGGTGTTTCGGTTTATAAATTTAAAACACGCTTTTACCGAACAAGTTTTTGGCGCCGTTGCCGGGAGTCGGTAACGGTTGTCGGATTCTTCATAGGACAATTTCATCGAGTCAAAAGGATCGCTTTTAGCACGCAGAGTATTTTGGCCGTAACTTTCGCTCGAGTGTCCGTTTGGAACGCAGACCCCAATTCGGAAAGCTCGTTCCGACGCCGTAGAAGCCGCTCGCTCGCGTTTTGAGGTCAAAATCCACTGCTTTCCCCTCCATTTTGGCCCTAGAAGGTTTCAACACGTTTTTTTTCCGTCTTAGTGTTTTTCTTGTTTTTAAACTTTTCGTAGGTAGGTTCCTTTTCCCAGTTTCTTGTTTTTCTTGTTTTTAAACTTACTATTTTATTTTATTTGATTTTCTTTCAATTATTTTCCTTACTTTTTTTTTTATATAGCTTAGATCTGTTTCCGTACTTATAGATTTGTTTGATTTTATAAGTTTTTTCTGCTTTTATTTTTTATCTCGCTTTCAATTTTTGGTAATCTTAGTTTTTAGGTTTTCAGATTCAACGAGCGGCTCAACAACTTGAACGCCCGCCCACCTCAATTCTCGCCCTCGAACGAACGCTCATTCAAGTGAACGAAGCGTTCGCTTCTCAACGAACGCCCACTAACACCGACGCCGCCACCGCTTCAATCATCACTTCTTTTCTTTCTTCTCTTTTCTTCTCTTTTTCTTTTCTCCTCTAAACCATCTAATCTTTTCTAAACTGTTCTAATCAACCCCAAAGGGTTGATTTCTTCCTTTCCTTTCTTCGGTTTATGCAAACGAAGTAAGAAGGGACTTCGATCTTTGATCCCGAGCCCGAACGATCTATCCTTAGAAGAAGGCTTCTCCTCGATTTGGACAAAATGGCGGATCAAGATCCACCAATTCCAAATCCTCGACCCCAAGCTCGCTTAAATTTACTCCTTCAACAGATGCAAGCTCTGCAAAGAATAACAGAATCAAACAAGTGGCATAAATCAACAACTTCAACAATTTAGACAAAACCAAGCTTAATCAATCGAACCAGGACCCCTACACTCCATATCTAAACCAAGATTTTCTCGAGGACATAGAGACCTATTCGCCCTCCCGATACATGGGAGGAGCGAACTTTGATCTAAAGAACGGAGTAGTTGCTCTAGTTCGTAATAGCTCTTTCCATGGTATCTTGCTCAGGAAGATCCACACGACTTCTTGTCCACATTCGCACAAATGTGGAAGTGTGCCATTATCCTGGTGTTGATTCCGAGATCGTAAAGTTGAAGCTATTTCCTTTGCTTTAAAAAGGTGAAGCAAGCAGATGGTTTAAGTCGTTAGCACATCATTCCCTCCATACATGGAATGATGTCAAAAGAGCCTTCGCTCTTCAAGTGGGTTTCACTGTGCAAGATTATGGAGATGAAACGGGAAATAGCTACGCTTGAGCGGTTGGAGGATGAAATCATGGCAAAGCTTGGGAAAGATTGAATCTCTTGATGAGGAAATGCCCCAATCACGGATATGATGTGATATGAGTTGGTCGGAATCTGTTCTATAGAGGTGTCTCTCAACCTAATAGAGACTATCTTGACTCCACAGCTCATGGATCCTTCTTAGGGGGAGGTGATGAGACTGCCTACAGAGTGGCTGAGACCATCGCCAAGAACAATATGTGGTCGACTCCTAAGAAGACCAATATTGTTAAGAAAGAAGGTACTGCAAGCAATCCTGATACACAACTGTTGGTTGCTCAGATGGAATTGATAAGCAAGCAAGCTAGCCAATCTTCGACGCTTGACCTCCGATCCGGGAGTGCAGGTAGGAACGGAGATGACGGAAGAAGTAAATTTAATGGATAATCAAAACCAACCCTTCCGAAACTTCAATCAAAGCCAGAACTACTCGGGATTTCAAAGACAAAACTTCAATCAAGCCAAGTTACCACCTGGCCCTTCAAATTCGAATTCTTTCAACTCGAACTATCAAAGGCCGCCTCGTAACTCCCAAAGGCCTCCGTGTGGTCGGAATCAAACTCGTGAACAATAATCATACCACCTCGTGTGTCCCTCAACACAAATTCGATGAAGTGGTAGAGACATGGTGAAGACTCGCTCTACTAGTGTTAAAGCAATTGAGAGACAAGTTGGTCAAATGGCGCACTCAAAGCAAGCAGCAGACCTCACGGTAAACTCCCGAGTTATACCGAAAACCCAAAAGTCGATGTGAATGTTTGCACCGCCATTACACCACAATGGGAGTATGGGCAAGAAGAGGAGTTGAACGAAGTAACTTTGAGAAGTGGTAAGAATTGGACCCGGCAAGATGTCGGAACGAGTAGCCCCTCCCGACGCCATAAGTTCGGGGAGTGGGAAATCGAAATCACATGCCAAGAAAGCAACGATGAGGAGGAGCTTAGTGACAATTCTTCGGAGGACAAAAATAATTCGATGACGAGGAAAGAAAGGAAAGTCAAGGGCGGTACTTCGACTAAGAAAAAGGAAGAAAAGTTTGTGAGATGGAAGGATAAGGAGGATGAGGCGATAAGGAATCAGGCCACGAAGAATGATAAAGCCCTTCCTTATCCACCAAGAGCAAGGAGAGAGCCTCGCCAAAGACAAGCAAAGTATGATGGGGTGAGGAGGATACTTAGGGACACTAAAGTGAGTATGCCCCTTAGGTGAGGTATTGTCTGAAATGCCTAAATGTACTAAGTATCTTAAAGAATTTCGTGGGAGCAAGAGAAAGCTTCAGGGATGGTCAAGAAGTGTTTCGAGAAGATTGCGCGATGGTTTCACTGTAAAATTTCTTTGTTAAGCGAGGTGATTCTGGCGGACCTTCAATCTCTCGTGAGATCGAAGGCCATTTATTCGAAAATGTATTATGCGACTGGGGCCTCTATTAATGTGATGCCATTAAACGTATGCAAAAAGCTCGGGCTAGACAAAAGAATGCGAGAACGCCCCATTTCTCTTCGGATGGTAGACAAATCTAGTCAGATGCAGGCCCGGTTGTGTAGCTAATGTTCTTCTTCAAATTGAACATTTAGTCTTCCCTACCGATCGGGTTATTCTAGACTATCCACCGATAAGGAGATGCCTCTAATTCTAGGTCGAACCTTTTAGACACTTCTAACGCTCATCGACTTACGCAAAGGACAAATTACTCTTAGAGTCGGTGACACATCCTGTCACCTTCACACGAGGGACACATCCCCGAAAGAGCCGTAATTGATGAAATATCGCTTGTCGGCCATATATGAGGACGGAGGAGATGCCTATTATGAAGATGCAATGGAGCTTACAGAGATAGGTGTTTTTGAAGTCATGGACATTGAGGATCCGGCCGATCGGGCCATCTTCTAATTCATTTCAAGCCGTAGGCATTGACGAGTCATCTTCACTCGCTTCATACCGGGCCTGTTATTGAGTTAGAAGCATGGAGAGGCCCAACAACAAACGATGATTTCAAAGAATCGAGTCGAGGAAGACTTCATCCCTGGTGAAGAAGTTAAGCTCGATGGGTAGTTGGGACGAGGTAGAGTTTTGGAGAGAAGCTACTCATTGGGAAGTAGATGATTGGGAAGAGTCTGGCGTAAGAGCTTAAAGATGAAGAGTTAAGAAAAATGATCGATCACAAGAAAAAGGAAGCAAGTGTTGACCGGAGGATTCCGATGGATGATTTGATCCAGATCTTTCTGGGTTGAGCCTCGGGAAGATGAGGTGTTCTCATCACAACCACTTCAAGCTCATAAGGAGAAAGGTGGCCCGTTAAAGTCTAGTATTGAGCAACCACCTACCGATTTAGAGCTTAAAACCGCTTCCAAAACACCTTAAGTATATCTTTCTTAAGGATGGAGATAAATTGCCTTTGATCATTTCTTGAAACTCGACCAAGAGCAAGAAGCACGGTGATGAAGTGCTTAAGAAAAACATCCTCGCGTTCGGTTGGCAAGTGGGTGATATCCGAGGATCACCCCGGACATATGCATGCATAAAATCCGAACGGCGGAGGGAGCTAAAAGGTTAGACAACCTCGAGAGACGATCGAATCCGCATATGCAGGAGGTTGTCAAGAAAGAAGTGATAAAGTGGCTCGACATGGGAATCATCTATGCAATCGCCGATAGCGAGTAGGGTCAGCCCTACTCAAGTTGTGCCAAAGAAGGCGGAATCACAATCGAAAAGAATGAAAAAGGGAGGAAGTTGCCTTACGACTCGTGATGTGCTAGCTCTGAGTCTCAGATTGACTATCGTAGACTTAATGAGGTTAACGCCAAGGACCACTTTCCCTACCCTTCATTGACCAGCTTATTGAACGATCGAGTGGTCATAAGTATTATTGTTTCCTTGATGGATACTCGGTTACTTCCAGATAGCCATCGACCCCAATGACCAAGAGAAGACAACGCGTTTACGTGTCCATCCTGGTACTTTTGCTTTTCGTAGAATGCCATTCGGTCTCATGCAATGCACCCGCGACTTTTCAACGGTGCATGTTGGCCATTTTTGATGGACTTGTGGAGCAATGCATGGAGGTCTTCATGGATGACTTCTCACCACGGTGATAGCTTTGATGAAATCTTGAAGAACCTAGATATGGTACTCCAACGTTGTGTTGAGAAAAATCTGTGCTTAACTGGGAAAAATGCCATTTTCTAGTAGACGAAGGTATCGTTTTGGGACATAAGGTGTCCAATGCTGGCATTCAAGTTGATAAGGCTAAGGTTGAAGCCATTGAAAGGATGACGTACCCTAAGACAGTGAAGGAGGTACGAGGTTTTCTAGGTCATGTTGGCTTCTACAGGCGGTTTATTCGAGACTTTTCTACGATTGCCAAGCCTTTATCAAATCTTTTGAAAGATGATGTAGATTTCTTGTTCGATGCGAAGTGCAAAGAAGCTTTCAATTGTTTGAAAGATAAGCTTATCAGTGCCCCTATTTTAGTTGCACCTGACTGGACCAAGCCTTTCGAATTGATGTGTGATGCCTCTAATTATGCCGTAGGCGCAGTTTTAGGTCAAAGAGTTGATAAAAGGTTCAGGCCCATTTATTATGCGAGTCGCACCTTGAACCCGGCTCAATGCAATTACACCACAACTGAGAAGGAATTCTTAGCTGTTGTTTTTGCCATTGACAAGTTTAGAAGTTATCTTCTAGGATCTCAAGTGATTGTATGGACAGATCATGCAGCTTTACGCTACCTTATGGATAAAGCAGATGCCAAACCAAGGTTACTTAGATGGATTTTAATTCTACAAGAGTTTGACCTTGTGATTAAAGATAAGAAAGGTAGTGAGAATATTGTGGCTGATCATCTATCTCGCTTAATAAATGAGGGTGCAGAGAATCACAATGATATAGGCATTGATTTCCGACTAAGCAATTGATGAAGCTTGAAACGGTTAGGCGTGGTATGTCGACTACGCCAACTATTTAGCGAGTGGTCATTTAGAAGACATGACGATCGAGGAGAAGAAAAGTTCTTTTCGATCTTAAATATCTCGTATGGGAAGATCCTTATTTGTTGTTGAGTCTCAGAAAGACGGGTTGCTTCGACGGTGTGTTCCCGAGCATGATCGGTGGGATATTCGGAACAATGCCATAAGCGGTCCTACCGGAGGTCACTATGGAACACGAAGACGGTTGCAAAGATTCTTCAAGTGGTATCTACTTGGCCGACTCTGTTTAAAGATGCGAAGGTTTTTGTAAAGGTTGTGATAGGTGCGAGAACCGACGGCAGAGTAGTCGGATGGAAATGCCACTTAAGCCCATTCTTGAATGCGAAGTTTTCGATGTATGGGGCATAGATTTTATGGGACCCTTTCCATCCTCTTGTGGTAATAAGTATATCCTCGTCTGTGTGGATTATGTTTCAAAGTGGGTCGAGGCCATAGCTACCCAAACTAATGATCACAAGGTTGTAAAGAAATTCTTGCAAAAGAATATCTTTACTAGATTCGGCTGTCCGAGAGCACTCATTAGTGATGAAGGTACTCACTTTTGCAATGCGCCGCTTGACAAGATCCTTGAGAAGTATGGTGTCAAACATAAGATTGGTACACCATATCATCCTCAAACTAGTGGCCAAGTCGAGGTAAGCAACCAGAGCTTGAAAAGAATTTTTAGAAGACCGTGAACAATAATCGATCTAATTGAGTCTTAAGTTGGATGACGATTGTGGGCTTATCGATCGCATTCAAGACCCCGATGGGCACGTCACCCTTCCAAATGGTCTATGGCAAAGCTTGTCATTTACTGTCGAACTTGAACACGAGCTTTCGGGCAATTAAATTCTTAAATTTCGATAGCCAACTCGTGGGGAGAAAAGATTGTTACAATTGAACGAGCTCGATTTAATTCGGACTCCGTGCATACGAGAATGCTAAGCTCGCAAGGAGAGAACTAAGATACTCCATGACGCTAAGATCAAGGACCGAGAATTCAAAGTTGGTGAAATGGCTTTACTCTATAATACTAGACTTCACCTGTTTCCGGGTAAACTCAAGTTCAGGTGGTCCGTCCCTTTGAGATTCTCGAAGTTAATCCAAGTGGAGTAATTACTTTGAACGGGTATGGTAATCAAGCTTTTAAGGTGAATGGTCATCGACTTAAGAAATATTTTGGGCAACCAAAGGAAAAGCCTGAGATTCTTTATTTCCAAAGCGAGATGAGAGTACAGATGTCCCGATTTGTGAGGAGATTCCATCTTATTTCTTTGAGTCGATGATGATGACGTTCCTATATCCACCCGTGAGGTACCTTCCACGACACTTCCGATCATACCACGTGTGTCTATGCCTATCATCCGCAAGAACAAGAAGAAGAGAGTCAGTGTAGTGTGGAGAGAAAGGTTTAATGATCTTATTGCGCACTTGACTTGTTGTTGTGGTGAAAATCATTTCACCCTAGTAATTCGATTCGATACTAAGGTGGCGGTAGTCAAACCAAAGTGGCCCGATCCGGGTTGATCTTTTGAACTCGTGTCAAGCTATTGACATTAAAAGAGCGCTCCTGGAGGCAACCTAGTTTTCTTTGTTTGTTTTCTTTTCTTGTTTTGTTATATTGTTTTAGAAATAATACTTTAGTTGATTTTGTGTTGTTGGTTATTCCTCTTACGTTCATTGTAAGTGTTTTGTGTTATGTGTTGCTCATATACCCCGTGTACCCCGAGATTATATGGTATGTCGAGTGTTGCGAGATACTTTTGAGCGAGTTCACAAGCTTTTATGTCCAGTGTTGTCCATTCAAGTTGTAGCGGTCCATTCATGCTCCGGCTGACCTCTGCCAACTTTCATACGACGACCACTGTTGCAACCAGCTAAGTTTGTTTTTTTCTTTTATTCTGCACATTCTGAGGACATAATGTGATTTAAGTGTGGGGGGGTGTTTGGGTATGTTTTTATGCTATATATGTTTTTATGCTATATCCTTTGAAATAGGAGTGAAAGTTACAATTTCTGCGGAATTTAAAATTTTTTGTGAGTCTCGAGCATATAATTGGAACTAGATGCTTGCTAGTTGTAGTTTTCTAACGATGATAGTATGTGACTTAGTGAGATAATTATAGCATGTTTTACTTTTATGGAGATAGTTTCGTTTTTTTTTCACTCACGAAAGCCTTTGATTTTGAAGCATGACTTTTGAATTATATCCTTTCATTATTTTTAATGATTTATCTTAGGAAGGTCGGTATAGTAACACCTTAGTTAGACCGTAATGTGAATATCATAAAGTTTGAATGTGATAGGTGAGATGTAACTTATGACTTTGGAAAGTGAATGAATCAAGTGAGTGAGCAATTATTAATAAATACGTTTGTCGGAAGCTGGTTAATGATTTGCGTGCGGTAGGGTATACCTCGAATGTCCTATTCCACTATGATGACCAATGGCTCACGACAGTCAGGAGAAGCTACCTTATGATTTGAGTAAGGTAGGGTGTTATCACGAAATGTCCTATTCTACTATGATGGGTAAGAGCTTATTCTGATATGCGTCAAATTTGAAAATTTAGAAAAATGTTGAATAAGAATAAAGTGAAGTCTTTGTTATCATGGATCTTATACCCAGTAGAACCGCATGATATCTTTGTAGGGATTATCCTACCGAGTGCGTGGGAAGGCTTTGAGTGGAGCTATTATCGTCTCTGTACTTCAGGATAGTCATTGGAATTTCGAGAGGATATTTCTTTGAAAGGTTTGCTAGATTGAGAATGGCTTGTCACACTTACACCGAATCTATCTCTGTGTTGGTATTATTTGCTATAGTTGTTGTATCTTTCGTTACGTGAGTTAGAGATCTATGTGGATTATTTATAAGTTGAGCTATAGTTTTGATTGTTTTGTCCGAGGACGTACAAAAAGTTAAGTGTGGGGGAGTTGTTAAGGCCATATTTATATGATTATTAAGGGTATATTTCATTATTATTTTCTCCACATTTGCATAATTTACATGAGAATTAAGGGTTTAAGTGTAATTATTTAATAAAGATGATTTTAAGGGGGTTGTATGCAAAATTGATGATTTTAAGTGTTGATTTAATGGAATTATTATTATTTGGATTTTATTACATTTTTGCATTGTTTATTTATCATGTAGGAGTTAATTTTCGAGTGCGATAAGTGGATAAATGAAGCTCAAGTCGAATTATTCAAGATAGAGTTGGGATTGGCTTGAAGAAATTGGATAAAGATGATGAAATCCGACCCTCAGCACCTTGGACGAGCGTTCGTGCAGCGTCCATTCCAGACGGGCGTTTGATACAGTGGACGAGCGTCCGGAATTGTATTTTACATACAGAGAGTTCAGACGGGAGACGAACGAGCGTTTACTCAGCGTCCAGGCATTCTGGACGGGCGTCCACAAGACTGCATTTAGCGTCCGTTGCCGACTTAACCCTAACCGACTTGAAACTCTATATAAAGCAAAGCGCCCCAACCCTAATTCATATACCACATAATTGAGATCGCAATTTTTACACCAAAAAGTCGCGCCGAGAACCCTAATTTCACAGAGATGCAATCTCCCAACCAACAATCATCTTCAACATGATTGTTGGCTAGAAACCCTGCAAAGTGAGTCGACGGAGGAAGCCCATCATCAACACAACCAACTAGAGTTCGATGCTTTATGTTAGTGAGTTTAATTTATAGTTTTTCATCACTTTGGATGCTGTCTTGTATTGATCATGTTTTGTTGGAATTAACGATTTGATGAAACGATTTATCTATATCTATATGCTTGGATCTATGTATGAAAATATATTGGTTTAAGTTTTATTTCGTTCAAGTGATGCAATTATTCGTGTTTTAAGAGATTATGCATGTTTAGTTGAGTAAGAGTTTGGAAACAACCTCGTGATTTCGTGTTGATTGCATGTTTAGTTTGTTTGAAAAGATAAACGAAACCCTAGAATTTGATTGAAGATATTTAATTGAATTCGTGAATAAATCACTACTAAAAACTATGTCTTTTTAATCACCATCTAGTTGGGATTGTTGGTTGATGGGTGGATTCGTTGCCTCGCTGTGTTTTCCTTTATTGTTTATTAATCGAATCATTAGTTTAATCTTTAGTTTAAGTTCTAGTTGATAAACCCTAGTTTCTCTGCTTTTTTTCGCAATTTTCGCTTGATTCATAATCGACGCCGTCCGCAATAGCAGCGTTTCGTCCATTAGGTTTAGTTTTTGCACGCCGCTCACTTTAGTGAACGCTCGTCTGGTTTTTCTATTTTCTTATTTTTCAAACTTGTTTTATCTCTTCGTTTGCTTTTAATTCTTAGGTTTAGGTTTTAGTTAGTTTCAACTTTCGTTTAGATAGATAATCGTGACATAATCGTTAGAATAATTGTTATCTCGAATCCGATAAACATTCCACTTCTTAGACGACCCGTAAACACCCTATACTACGATCCTTATACTTGGGGTGTTTCGGTTTATAAATTTAAAACACGTTTTACTCGAACACAGAACCGGCGTTCAAGCATGGAATCTGGCGTTCAATATAGAATCGGCGTTCAGGGCTGAAAGCAATACCGAGAGCTCAAAAAGCTTGTAGAACTGGAGTTCAGAAATGGAACTGGCATTCCACAACATAGAACCAGCGTTCCAGGCATGAAACCAGCGTTCAGAAAGTCTACATCTAATTTTCTATAAATACCAGCTGCCCCCAAAACATATTCATTCAGAATACAACTCATAATTCCACATACATAATTTCTAAAAGGGAGAGCAGCAGCCAAAGCACTTCTTTGGGAGCTTCAAGGCCGGTTGCCCGAGCCTTGTGCTCGGGTGATCCGGGTTAGATTAGATGCTTTTTCTTCTTTGTAGATTCATGGATTCATCAATTGTATCAAACCCCGTGAGTTTGTTCTTCAATTAATTCAGTCCTCGCTTTATATTCATGATTTATGATTCGTTTTGTATCTTTTCTATGCAATTATCATGCCATGTGTGACTAGATCGAGAGATTGGTTGCTAATCGTTGTCTAACTTGATGAAAATCATTGTTAGGCTAGATCACCATAGAAAAGATGTGATTTTTAACCTTGACATAACGAAAGTTGATAGGTTGATTATCTAGGTTATTAGATTGAAAGATCTTACACCTTGTTTTATATCGTTAATCTCTATAGATCGAAAGATGATGAGATTGATAGGCTTAATTACTACGAAAGTAGGATTCATACCTTCGTAAGGTGAAACCACAATTCGAAAGTTAAAATCATGAGATGAGGTAGGATTGAAATTACATGGTTTGTACGTTGTTTGATTTCATGTTTCCTTAGTTTAGGTCGCTTTTTATGTTTTCCTTAGCTTTAGACTGCTTTTTTATCTTCGTGTTGTTCTTATTTGTTTGTTCTTAATTATGTGTTTTCCGGCTTTGGACTAAAAATCCTCTCTGTCAGCTTTATTTTCCGCTTTAGTTTAGGTTTAGTAATAATTAGTAGTAACAATTGAGAGAGTTAATGAAATTAGATTTCAACAGCCCAATTCCCTGTGGATCGACCCCTTACTTATCTCGCTATACTATCAACTACCCGGTGTTTGGCCGGTTAGGAGTTAGTTTTGCATCTAAGTTAGGGTTTATAAATTTTCTTTTGTTTAAATGATGCAAAATCCTCTCAAACAAAAGTGGCGCCGTTGCCGGGGAATCGGTGTTTTGTTGAATCTAGTTGAGTTAATTTCTCGATTTTGTTACGTTTCGTAGCGTTAACTAAATTGAGAGTTTTTATTTTTGCCGTGTTTCGATGACCGTTTGGTTAAGAATGTGCAAAAAGTTTTTTACTCAATTTGTTCAACGTGAATTATGTGTTTAGGTGATTTCTAATCTGACCCCTGTGCTAAAAATTTATCTGGTGGCCGTTGTCTTGTGCTATATGTGTGTTGAGTTTATGATTAGTTTTGGGTTCTTTGTTATTTTTCCCGCCATCTGCATTTTTGAAATGGACGAAGCGTTCAAGGCATCCGAACGCCCGCCCAAGTTTATAATATGCAGGGGAACGCCCGTTTGAGTGATGAAACGCCCGTTCAGTGCTAAATTTTTAGATGAACGCTCGTCCAGCTGCATGAACGTCCGTTTGGTCTGAGAAATGCAGTTCAGGTTCTGAATTTTCCTTGATCTGATTTTTAATGCTTCTGTTTGACATGGATAATTTTATACTAGCTTCTGTGGCTTTTTATTTTTACGGAGATGTTCTGAACTTGCATATTCATATCTTTCCATCTACGAATCCATGTTAAATAATTGATTTACTTTAATATACTTGATTCATCTATGCAAGTTATAGTGACTGTCGGTTCTCGTAAGCTATAATCGGTCTTTTGTTTGTTAGTAGCTAATGTCGGTTTCGTATGCTACACACCGTGATGAATCTTTTAAGCTTTGAGACTTATGTGCTTTCTTGTTGTTTTTATAACTCATATGGGTAGCTACTGTCGGTTTTCCGTATGCTACCATCGCGTCTTATGAGTTATATCCATTTAGTATAGCTAATCGTTGGTTTTCCATAATGCTATCACTTTTGATGAGTCTTAAGCGCGCTACTACTTTGCATTGTAATGGACAAAGACCTTTATCGTTTTATCGTAACTTTGTCATTATTTGGTAGACGTTTATTTTATACATGTCATGTTGCAAATGAGTGGGCTAGTTCTCTTTCTTTTATTTTCTTTTATTTGTGCATCTCATTTAGTTGCATGTCATCTAGTTGCATTGTTTTCTTTTCTTTAAGGGCCGTAGTCTTTGTAGGGTTGTCTTCACAACCCGCTCGGCTGAGCTTTGTTTATGTTTTCTTTTATTAGGATTACATATCATGTAGTTGCATTGTAATGTAGTTGCACCTAGCCTACTATTTTGCAATGTCCATGTATATGTTCCATCCTTATCTGAGCTTAATCTGAAACATCTCTATGATTTATTCTCCTTGTGTTTTCATTGTATAATTCTTTTTCCCCGTAGACTCTTTTTGCACTGATCAAGTATGCGGGACACTTTTGATAGGTTTGTTGTGCGCTTTCACGTCGATGTCGGTATTCTGTGATGCTCCACAAGTCTCTTGATCTATTCAAGCTTACTTGGATCTCGTGATGCTCCACATTTCCAAGGATAGTCAAGCAATTTTGGTTCTTGAGGGGTTCTTTCCCGACTGCCACCTTGGAAATACAATCACTAAGTTCTAAACTTTTTATTTCTGTACAACTTGAGGACAAGTTGCAATCTAAGTGTGTGGGGAAGGGATTAGTATCTACACTCGTTTGCCATATTAGTCATATTTCTATGAAAAATGCTAAATTTTTCAAAATTTTTGTTTTTGTCCCGAGTGAACAAATACATATCTTTATTTGAGTTTGTATATCATTGGTGCATTATTTTGCATATTTAGTAACTTTAGATGTTTCACCCAACACTATTTTCACGTGCCATAGTAAATGATGAGCTATAATTTAAAGCTATGCCCATTTGATTGGAGATTTTTGATGATTATCGCATGATTCTTTGCTTTCATATGAATTTTGAAAATTTTAATAGTTTGTATTTAGAATTAAAAGTATGTCATCACATCGTGAATATCTTGAAGTTTGAATGTGATAAGTGACACGTAACTATTGTTTTTTGAAAAGTTGAGTTAATGAATGAATTAGTTGAGTATGTCGAAAGCTGGTTGATGATTGGAGTGAGATAAGGCATTATCTCGAAATGTCCTATACCACTATGATGACCAAAAGCTCACGGCGATCGGAAAAGTCGCCTTATGATTTGAGTAGGTAGGGATTATCTCGAAATGTCCTATTCTACTATGAGGGCAATAGCTCATTCTCGATGCGTGTTTAAATGAGAAATAATTAAATCAACTTAGATGAGAAGTGATATGAATTGAATATAAGACATAGTTATCGTATATCTTATCCCCAGTATAAACTGAAAGATATGTTGTAGGGATTATCCTCTAAGTATGTCGGAAATATTTTAAATACTCCCTATTATTGTTTTTCGAATATGTATGTTTTGTGAGGTGCATGTTATAATCGTTTTATATTTCTAATTTAAATGGGATGTTAGCTAGTTTTGCTTGAATCAATTTCAAGTGTGGTTTTAGTGGAAATTTATTATGGCTATGCACACACACACCTGGGTGAACCTCTAAACGACTTGAGTATGTTTTATATTTGCATAAATGTTTATACGTCTCGAGTCTTGATTTTGTTTTGTTTTGCTCGGGACGAGCAAAAAGCTAAGTATGGGGAGTTGTTCTCGGTCAAATTATACGATTTTTAACGATATATTTTATATCAATTTCCCATATTCTTATGTTTTTCATAGAAATCGAGATTTATATTTAAATATTGAGCAAATGATATTTTTAATGAGTTAATTTCAAAATGTATCAAATTTAGTGTTTAAATGATGATTTATTATTATTTTGGAATTGTATTACATTTTGGTGTTATTCATTGATTAATTAGGAGCTCACAAGTGTTGAAGTTTGGAATTGACAAGTGGCAAGGGATAAGATCAAGGAGAGCAAGTCATGAATCATCTAGAATATCCAAGAGATAAGGTTTGTTACAAAAGGATAAGGATGGGTTGTTAAGAGATAAGGACAATGATCAAATCCGTTCATTTCAGAATAAGCGAGAACCGGCGTTCAAGCATGGGGCTGGCGTTCAATATAGCCCTGGCGTTCGGTGAAAGCAATCACGAGAGCTCAAAAAGCTTGTAGGCCCGGAGTTGAAATGGGCTGGCGTTCCACAACATAGAACCAGCGTTCAGGCATGAAACCAGCGTTCTGAAAGTCTCAGATCTAATTTTCTATAAATACCATTTGCCCCAAAACATATTCATTGAGAATACAACTCATAATTCCACATACATAATTTCTAAAAGGAGAAAGAAACGCAGCACTTCTTTGGGAGCTTGAGGCGGTCGCCCCGAGCCTTGTGCTCGGGTGATCGGGTTAGATTATATGCTTTTCTCTTCTTTGTAGATTATTGGATTCATCAATTGTATCAAACCACGTGAGTTTGTTCTTCAATTAATTCGATCCTCGCTTTATATTCATGATTTATGATTCGTTTTGTATCTTTTCTATGCAATTATCATGCCATGTGTGACTAGATCGAGAGATTGGTTGCTAATCGTTGTCTAACTTGATGAAAATCATTGTTAGGCTAGATCACCATAGAAAAGATGTGATTTTTAACCTTGACATAACGAAAGTTGATAGGTTGATTATCTAGGTTATTAGATTGAAAGATCTTACACCTTGTTTTATATCGTTAATCTCTATAGATCGAAAGATGATGAGATTGATAGGTAATTACTACGAAAGTAGGATTCATACCTTCGTAAGGTGAAACCACAATTCGAGTTAAAATCATGAGATGAGGTAGGATTGAAATTACATGGTTTGTACGTTGTTTGATTTCATGTTTCCTTAGTTTAGGTCGTTTTTATGTTTTCCTTAGCTTTAGGACTGTTTTTTATCTTCTGTGTTGTTCTTATTTGTTTGTTCTTAATTATGTGTTTCCTGGCTTTGGACTAAAAATCCTCTGTCCAATTTATTTTCCGCTTTAGTTTAGGTTTAGTAATAATTAGTAGTAACAATTGAGAGAGTTAATGAAATTAGATTTCAACAGCCCAATTCCCTGTGGATCGACCCCTTACTTATCTCGCTATACTATCAACTACCCGGTGTTTGGCCGGTTAGGAGTTAGTTTTGCATCTAAGTTAGGGTTTATAAATTTTCTTTTGTTTAAATGATGCAAAATCCTCTCAAACACCTGCTCTCATTATAATCTCACCTTTTTGAACATCTGGTAAAGTCCTACCTGTAGCCAGAAAAGGCAACCTAATAGAATCGGGGTTTGACTATCCTCCTCCATGTCTAATACTGCGAAATCAACCGGAAAGGAAAGCTTCCCTACTTGAACCAGAACATCCTCAACAACTCCCATGGGGCGTCTAATTGACCTATCCGCCATCCGCAAGGTCATATTTGTATGTTTAAGCTCGCCTACCCCCACACTCTCATATATACTCTTAGGCATTAAACTTACACTTGCACATAAGTCACACAACACCTTAGGGAATAACGTCCGACCTATGGTGCAAGGAATGGAAAAACTACCCGGATCTTTCAACTTAAGTGGCAGCTTATTCTGAAAAACAACAGAGCAATCCTCATTTAAGCAAACGATTTTCTCCATTTTAGCTTTATTAGACAATATCCCTTTTAAAAATTTGACATTAGATGGCATGTGAACAAGCTCATCCACAAGTGGGATATTTATCTCTACTTTTCTTAGGATATCGAGAAACTTGTTTTGCTTTTTAGAAATGGTTGGCTTTGTAGGGCCACGAGGGGGGTAAGGTAGTTTAGATAAATCAAAGGGTTTTTTCACAGAATCCATATCTGAGTCGTTCATACCTTCCCGTGTCATGTCTGCTTGCTTCTCTGGTGCTGCACTCGGCTTCTCCACCTCTTTCTCTATCTCCTCAGCTTCTTGCTCCTCATCAATCACAATCCATTCTTTATCTTCCTCTCTTGGTTTCTCTATCTTTTTTTTCTGAACCTCAGGTGCTTCAACACCACTACCCACAGCTTTTCCGCTCCTCGTAAAGATTGCATTTACTTGCCTGGGGTTCCTCATGGTGTTGATAGGTAATCCACCACTTGGAGCTGAAGTCGAATTCTCCTTGATTTGACCCATTTGAGTCTCTAAATTACTTACCACTGACTGCAAATTCACATGGGCATTCTTCACCTCTTTTATTTCTTTGGTCAGCTCCCTGGTACTGTCCTTCAACTCCCTATTACTTTCTCTCATCTCCTTATTCATTTTTTCCAATAGGAGGTCCGTGGAAATATTAGATTGCATGGGTTCATGAGGTGGTGGTGCTGATTATGATTGCGTGGCATATTGCAAGTGTGCATTCGGGTGCAAGTAAGCCCCTTGTTGAGGTTGACTTGGATTACCAAAAGTGTTTTGAGGTTGAGGCCTATATTGATTCTGTGGTTTTTGCACAACCTGCGGCTGAGTAGTCTGCCCGGAACCAGGATTTCTTGCCTAGGCTAAATTAGGATTGTCTCACCAATTCTGATAATTTAGTCCTCTGTTCTGATTTACCATGTATTTCACATCCATTTGTTGCAAATTGGGGGTCAAACTCGGATTTGCAGTTTGATAAACCATGGTGCTCGAGCATAATGGATGCATGTCTATTGGATTAATGCCAAAAGGGTTCTCGAGAGTTGGATCATTTAACATTTGTGTGGTGGTCAATTGACTAACATGTTGGGTTGGGCAATTAGAGGCCCAATGCTTGCCACCACAAGTAGTGCACCCCTTCGACTTTTTCTGCCATGATAACATATCACTCATTTGCTTCTTCAGTGCAACCATTTCAGCTTGCATCTTCACAGTCTCTTCACTTGCCCCGACTTGGTCAACCGAACCAATTGGCTTTCTGGACATTCTTCTCCCGATTTTCCATTGTCGGTTACTACTCGCAACACTCTCTATCGTAGCCAATGCAACATCGGGCTCCACACATATCATATCTCCCCCACATGCCGCATTCAGATTCGATTGATCAGTCTCTCTCAATCCCCCATAAAAAAGATGCACTTGATTCCACGCTTCTTGCCCATCCTGTGGGCATTTTCTTAACATGGCCTTGAACCTATCCCAAGCTTCGTGCACGCTCTCCATGTCTAATTGTTCAAAATTAGCGATGTCGGCCTTCATGTCCAAAGTTCTGGAGAGGGGACAATACTTCAACGAAATTTCACGGTCACTTGATCCCAAGTGTGTAAGGTCTCATGTGGGAGTGACTCGTACCAAGATCTCGCAGCTTCCTTTAGTGCAAAAAAGAATAGCAACATCCTGACTGCTTCCTCAGATACCCCATTCATCTTCACTGTCCGGAAAACTTGCATGAAATGGTTCAAAAACTGATTGAGGTCCTCAGTCGACTTACCCAAAGCGTAATCTTTGTCGTTAGAAGATACCACACATGCTGATGCTGTTTAATTTCCAGATTGTTTGCTAGAATGGGAGGCAAACGGATGGGTGTGTGCCCCTCACCTATGATAATCTACGTATAGTCCCTTAAAATCCGTCCTTGATTACCTTGGTTCTGTCCCTGATAGCCTGGATTTTGTGCCCCAGGTGGTGCATAAAAATTCTACGCGTAAACGAGGGCGGCAGGTGGTGGATTCGCATTTTGTTGCTGATTCTGCAGTATCATCTGCATCATCTGATTCTGGTCAAAAGGTATTTGACCAACTAAATTCCCCTGATTATTGTTGTTCTAATTTTGAAGGGCTTGTTGTTGTTGTCGGGCTTGATTCTGCCGACCTCCCTGATTTTGGACCCCATTTGGTCCCAGATTAAGTGCTCTCGGATTTTGAAGGGGCTCTCTATTTAAGTTCTGTATTTCCCAATCCTCGAGAATGAGCGGTGGGTCTAACTGCATCCCTTCTTGAGTCTCATTTCCGTCGGTCAAATTTGGTAAGTCTCCATCTCCCGAAGTCATTGCAACTTCTTCTGATTCAGAGTTCACTTCAATAACTAATGTAGATGATTCTCCAACTGACTTCTTTTTCATCACGCTGTTCTTGTGTCTCGAAAATGCTTCAATTTCCGAAATCAAAGGAAGTAGTGGTTTCTTGGAACTTCGGGTCATACACTGCAATCACCAAAACAACATGAAAATAGTAAAATAAAAACGGCATAATCCTAAATACTCAAATGATTTATTGATATTGACCGATTCCCGCAACGGCGCCGTAAAACTTGATGGCCAAATTATAGTAAACTAACTTTAATCGGCAGAGTACCGGTCGGTTGTAATACAACGGCGAGAAAAGTCGTATCCCACGAGAAATCCGTCAAGTACCACAATCACTTTTGTATCTAGTTAAGGCTCACAAAAGGGGTGAAAATAATAATTATACCTAGAAAAAGAAATAAAAGTTATAACTTTAGAATATATGATAAACGGAATAGCTAAACTATGGTCAGGAACATTACTCTCAATTTCTATACCGAATCACTAGGGACGAGCCTTAACCTACCAACCAACCTATGGTTTCTAATGAATGTGTTGTGGGTGCAATCTCCTAAACCGGTTCCTGGCGCTAATATCACAACCTAGTTACCCTATACTCGGTTCAACCGCCCCTTTATTGAATTTAATTGACCTAATATGAAGAAAAAGCGTGAGAGGCGCTCCGCATCCACCGAGTTCACGACTTACATTAGAATAACCTTACCAAGGAACATCGCTGCGAATAAATCGACTAGTTAGTGCATGGCGATCCTAAAATTCTAGTTAGCACACTCACTCGTAAAATATATTTATAAAGTTCGTGTGTGGAATCATGAATTAGGTGATCAAATTCATTCAAGCATTAAGATCAAATTTTAGGACACAAACATTCAAAAGATTAAAATTTTAAGTTCTACTCATCCCTAGATCATCGTTAAAGCATTAATTTCATAGTTCCATCACATAATTTAGCTATAATAAAATTAGCTACTCATACTAAAATCAAGAACGCAAGAAATCCTAAATAAATTGGTAAACAACATGATAAAAAGTTAAATAAAATTACCACAAAAAGATTGAAGCAATCCAACACTCGAATCGTCACTTCGTTGTGTTGTAATCAAAAAATAAAATAAATAAACTTATGATGTTCTAAGGGAATTTTTACAGAAAAGTAAAATAGATCTATTCTAATGAAAGGGAAAAACTGTTGCAGAGAAAAATAAATTTATTCTATGGAGTCATTTGACCTAGATGACTTATTTATAATTAAAAAATGCCGACTTCCTCCCAAAATTTCCGGGAATCTACGGAAAACAGAAAGGCAAGGCGTGGGCCTCTTTCTCTGCCATTTACTTTATTATCCGTCCTTGTTGCTGTTTACTTCCCTTTTCTCTTTTTTTTTATGATATAAGAAGATAAAGTAAAACGGACAGAGTTCTCGAGCGTCTGAACTTAAATCTCACGTATTTTTTTTCATACAAACTCCGTTTTGGATGATTTTCGCATCGTTGTGATCCTCGTCATACCCTCTATCACACCGTGCCTATAACAAATAAAACAAGAAACCCAAGCATGACAAATGCCAATAAAACACACACAAATCACCCAAAAATATCGAGATTTTCGACGTAAACGTCTTTCATCTCATGATTCAACTCGTGATGAAATGTGCCTGTAAAAACCACTTAGTTACCCCAAAATCACATTGAATAGGCTACAAATATAGGGTAAAATGCACACAAAATTATAGCAAAGTTGACTCTTATTAGCCGAAGATACCGAAAAACTTGCTTTACTGCTTTGAAATGCGATATCTTGGGATTTGCTTGAAAATGATCACATAAGCCTACAACAAATTGTTTGTCAGGCCTCAACTCGGTCAGGTATAACAGAGAACCAATAATAGACTGATATAAGTGAGAGTCAAACGGCTCACCAACTTCATCAAGTGTAAGTTTGAATGACGAACTCATTGAAGTTGTAGCAGGTTTCAGATTGTCAAACTTAAACCTGGTGAACATATCTCTGATATACTTAGTTTGACTGATGTATGTGCCGGACTGTGTCTGTTTGATCTGTAAGCCAAGGAAGAAACTTAATTCTCCCATAGCTGATATGTCAAACTGAGAGGTGATGAGAGACAAAATGTCGCTCATTATTATGACATTTTACCCCATTTCTGATACCACTTTGCGCATTATTGTACAATTCAAGTCATTAATTGTTTATTTTCATCCCAATATGTAGATAGTAATTATTATATAAAATATCATATTTTGATAGGTTTTGTACCGGTTTAGTAACCGGAGCGTCGTGTCGGGGTTATGCTTGGTATTTTGCGGTTGTATTGCAGGATTATAGGTTGACCAAGACCCCGAGTGATGACACGTGTTGAGCCTAGACACGTCTTTTGAGGTCTAGAAGAGTGTGCCGGAAGCTATCGGATTCAAGCGGATCAATTGTCTATTGCGTTTCTACCATAGCCTATCTTCAATGGACATTTGAACCCACATAGAGGCATTTTCTGGAGAAGACTTCTTCATGAGCAATGCAGATCATGCAACAAGATTTCCAACTCCTTTTGAATCACATCAATCGGAGGTCTACAACTCAAGTTATGATCATTTTACTGAGCTGCTGTAAAAAACCGGCGCAAGCCGGACCTTTTGCGGCGCACGCCGAATCGTTGCAGAGAGCTGTCAGAGTTATTTATTCCGGCGCGCCGGATCTTTAGTTGCGCACGCCGGAGGTCGCAAAAAGTAGATTTTAGCATAAAAACATCATTCTGGATCAAATTTTCCCAATTTTTTCCACCCACTTCTTCTTCCCCAACTCTCCATTTCTCTTGAAGGCACCAAACCCGCCCCAAGGGCTCTCCTAGCCAAATTTTATGTAAAAATTAACTCTTGATAGTGATTGTAAGATTAAGGAGTCTTAGTTTAACTTCTACTACCTTGTTTGGAGTTAAAATACATTAGTGTTGACTCCATTGAAGGGTTGGAGCTTGGATGAAGAACACCAATTTCGAGTTCTTGCTTGTAATTGGTAACTCTTAATCTTTATTTTGATTCAAGTGTTCTTATGATTATGAATGTTAATTTTAACATGTTGATGTTTGTAGTTATAAGTGGCTAGGTTAACTAGCCAAAATGATGTTGTAGAATTAGTTTAATCTCTTATGTTGATTGTGAATGGTTGTTTATGTTGTTAGTTTCAATTGTGATGTATCTTTTCTTATTTGCAATGTATTGCTTGTTGGTGTTGGATTGATCACCTAGCACTAGCACACACACACTTAGTTGAGACCGAAAGGAGATATTATGTGTGGGAGAAGGAATAGGAGAACCAGAAGGTAAAATTGACCTTAATTGGAATTTGATTTCTTATCCGGGGGTTATTGACATTGTCATTGCATTCAAGTGCTTATCATACCAATTCATTAGGTTTAGGACAACTAGGCCAAGGAGGAGGTATAGAGTAGTTTCATACACTCGTTTGAGGGGAAGCTACTTGCTTAGGAATACACCGTTTCACACTTTTGAACACCATTGGTTGGATGGAAGGAATCATTCCCATGATACTATAAAAGATTTTCTAGTCTACGCATTATCTTGGTTAGTCCTTTTTATCATTTATCACTCTTTGTAGTTGTAGATTTTAGATAAATTTACCTTCTTGTTAATTTGCGACTTAGATCAATATAATAATAGCTTATTGGTGTTCAACCTCACAATCCTCGTGGATACGACCTTGACCACTTACTAGACTACAATTGACCTGGTACACTGCCGGTTAGATTGGACACCTAGAAAGTTTCGATCAAGCTTTTGGGCGCCGGTGCCGGGGATTGTGTAACGGTTGATACTTATACTAGCTCAAAAGTCTTGAGAATACGTCAAAACTTTTTCTAATCTCTTTTCTATTTTGTTTCTTTGGTGCTTACCTCTTGGTAAGTCACCAAGTGTTGTTTTATTGTTTTCTTGTTGTTTCTATCTTGTAGTGGATGACCCGTTCTTGACAAGGCAAGGCACCGCTCACTCCATATCGTTCAGATATCAACACTTACATTCGAAGTTTGAGAGCCGAAAATATAGGTAGTCAAGCAAGCCGAGAGCCTAATCGAGGTGAAAGTTCTTCACAAGAGTCATCTAATCAAGAAGTAGAGATAGATGATGAGAACTTTGTAGACACACAAGAATAGCAAGGGCTCAATCGTGCCCAAGGCCTTGCCCAAAATCCCGAAAATCCAAATCCACCACCACCAAACAACAACAATCTTCCACCACTCAACAATAAACAAAATCCCAATAACCAAAACATTTAAAACCAAAACAACCGGAATTACAACAACAACAACCCTCCAAACCCAAGACCTATTTGTGATCAACCTATGAGAAGAAATGCAACCAATAACCCAATCCTTATACCCAATGTTGGTGAAAACAACTTTGAGATCAAGTCTCATCTTTTGGATTGGTGGAGTCAGAGCCCAATTTCATGGTGATGATAATGAAGACCCACACCACCACCTTTATCAATTTGAGGAATTATGCAATACCGCCAAGAACCATGGTAATCATAGAGAATTAACTAGAATGTCATTGTTTCCATTTTCTTTGGTTGGTAAAGCTAAGGATTGGTTTATGTCACCCCCTCACCATTCTTTGACAAGTTGGGATGAGATCCAAAATGAGTTTTTGAAGCAATATTTACTCCGGGGAGAAATTTGGAATTAAAGGTTGAGATTGCTAGCTTCAAGCAAGGAGACAATGAATCACTTGGGGTTGCTTGGGAGAGATTCAAGAGGTTGTTGATAGAATGTCCCGACCATGGATACCCTTTAGACATGCAAATCCAATTCTTTTGTCGAAGGTTAAGGAAAGAGGCACGTGCGGAAGTTGACCAAGCTAGCTTGTAACGGTTCCTTGATGATGAGTGTGGCACAATATGTCTATGATGCCATTGAGAAAATTTTGAAGAATAACCGAATGTGGGAAACCGGCTCAAGTACAAGGACGGTTGCTTTTGTGGGAGAATCATCAATTCAAACGGAGGTGTTGGCACAATTGGCATCCCTTAGCAAGAAAGTTGATGGAATTCAAGCAACCAAGAGTTCGGGGAATGAAAAGCCTAGTAATGCGGCTTATGAAAGCATGAGGATTGATAATGTACCATTGGGATTAGTGAAACCCGGTGAATATTCAAAGGAAGAAGTGAGCTTTATGCAACAACACCGGAAGCTCAACAATGCTTACACCAACGCATACAACAATATCATGAGAGATCATCCCACTCTCCATTGGTCCGATAATTCAATAAATCATGGACCCGGACCATCTCTTGAAAAACAACAAAAGGCATCAATCAACGCCAATGTGTAACAACAAAGTGAATATCAACAAAATGCCTCTTACCAACAATCACCACCACATCCTTCTTATCAACAAGCTTCTACCCAATATGCCCCCATTCAACATAGTTCTCAATCAATGGAAGAGGTTTCTCAATGGAAAATTTTGATGGAGAACTTGATGGGTGTAGTTTCTACTCAAGCCATTAATATGCAAACAATGATGACTTTATTGGTATGATGTCTCAAGATGTTGGCAATTTGAAAACATCCATGGTGAGTCAAAATACAAGAATGAGAACTATGGAAGCATCAATGTGAGGTATTGAAGACCATTTGACTAGGAAGGCGAGAGAAATAGTAGTAGACCATCGGGTGGATTACCAAGTCGCACCGAGCGAAACCCGAGAGAAGTCAATGCTATTATTACTCAAAGTGGAAATTCATATGGGCATAATGAGGGAAGTAATGAGGTTGAAGAAGATTTGAATGACAAGAAAGAGGAAGAGTGGAGTGAATAAGAGGAAGAAATTATTGATGACTTCTTGAAAGATGATGGCTATGTTGAGGTGGAGAAAGAAGAATAATGGATAAAGGTTCCAAGGCTATTGAAAAACCGAGAGCTAGTGACTTAAGGACCTTATTCAACGAGCATGTTAGAGAGGAAACCGTCAATGGAAGGTCGGCTCATACCGGGAATGATTTAAAAGTTTTTGAAATTTACACAGATGACCCGGTGCATCTTTGGAACCAATACGGCTCACGCCGGAATTACAGGAGAAATGCGGGCATTCTTCAAAGAAAATGAGGCATAATGATGACACGTGGCGTCCATGAAATGCACAAACATTCAAGGAAGCTTCACCATCTTCATCAAACGACAAGGGTAAGGAGGTATACATTCTAACGACTTTAATTGATCTTGAATCACTTCCTATCCCCTCGAGAGGAAATCAAAAAAATGAAGTTGGATAAGAAATATGCACGTTTTCTTGACACTTTTCGGCACTTAACCATTAATATCCATTTCATGAAGCACTCACCAATATGCGGCTTATGGTAAGTTTCTTAAAGACATCCTATCCAAAAAGAAACGGTTGGAAGAATATGAGCAGTGTGTCTAAGTGAGGAGTGTTCTCGCCGTGCTTCAACACAAGATTCCTCCTAAACTTAAAGACCCGTGAGTTTTACTATCCCATGTGAGATTGGGGAATTTTTGTTTGAGAACGCGCTATGTGATCTCGGTGCTAGCATAAACCTCATGTCTGTAATGATTTCATGAAACTTGGCATATGCAATCTGAAGCGTATGGAGATGACTCTCCAACTTGCGGATAGATCCGTAAAACGCCCAATGGGAGTCATTGAGGATGTACTTGTGAAAGTTGATAAATTTTACTTCCCCATAGATTTTGTAGTTATGGATATAGAGGAAGGGTACATTACACCCCTTATCCTTGGTAGACCATTTTTAGCAACGGTGGGAGCTGTGATCGATGTTCGTGAGGAGAGCTTAGTTTGGGAGTGAATGATGAGCGCGTTGTCTTTAACATCTACACCTCATTGAAATATCCACACACTATATTATAATCTTGTTCTTTTGTGGACACTTCGTGTCCCCTTGTTGTGGATCGTACTAACACGCAGGTATTTAAAGAAGATGACTCTAGCAATAATGTGAAAGCTCACAAACTGAAAGCTCGAAAATCAAAGGAAGAGGTCAAGAATCGTTGGGATTGGTGGCATTCGTCTACATTATGTTGGACACCGATTTTGATGAAAAAGACGGATGCGGTGCATAAGAATGACCCACCACCAGTGCATTTGAGACCTAAGCAAGGCAAAGTCTAGCTATAGACTATAAATTTAGCAAACATGTGTACTATCTTTCTTATTATTCCTAAAGCATTATCTTACGGTTGGCTTTTGTGCTTGAGATTTGATACATGCTTATGTGAGTATTTGTTAGTGGTATCCCTGCACGATAATCTGTATAATTTACATCACTTCTACCGTATAATCTCGTCGAGCAAACGACGTTAAACAAAAGCACTACCGGGAGGCAGCCCGTAAAAGTTTGGTATAATATTTTTTTTGCTCTTTTGTGAGGCCCGGTGTGGCCAATGTTTTTTTGTCTCTACATTTTGGTTGATACGTTGCTCGTACTTGGGATTGCTTGTCATTTCATTGGTTGTCTTTCTTGTTCATGCCCACCCACCCGCCCTTTTATAGCATCCCGGTATTTGTTTTGACCTGTTTTGGTGCACCATTGCTTTCCCAACCACTTCTTTACCCTCATTTTACATTGGGGACAATGCAAGTTCGTAAGTGGGAGTGAAGTCGTGGTTGGTCTAGCAATGGCATTAGTGCTTATTTTTGTATCAGAAAATCCCTTAGTTTTTGATCTTTTTCGAGCATTCCCTAGTTGATTAAAATAAACTGTATAAGGCATATATTTCATGGATTTGAAGATGTAATGATCAATTTGGATGTGTATAACCAATGTGAACCGTAAATGCATTTTAACCCCAAATCTATTTGTGTAACATGAATTTCTTGTACACGTATAGTCTCAATCTTTTGTTAACATGCAAACTTTTGTGCAATCATGTAAGCACGCTTCCATAGCAACTAGAACTTAGGCTTGATATCATTTCGAGGCAAAATAGAAAGGTGTTTGGAGTCGAAGTTAGGGATGACGGTTATGGCATTTCTTTGACTCGACCATTGCCAAATGGCCTTCCCGAACATATTTTCCACCTGTCCTCATCTCAGCCTTTGTAGAGTGGTGAGACCCCACTCGAAACTAGCTATTCATGATTAACCTCATTATATCTGACCCTTAGCCTAATTTTGGTCTACATTCCCTTGATGTCCCGCAAGTTTAGCAAGTTTCTATGTATTGTTGTGGTGACGACAGTAGAAGTTGGGCAAGAGTTGGATGACATTATTTTGCACAAAGTTGAGATAATATCTATCAAGTTCGGAGTCCATTGGTGTTAGTTCAAAAAATCAAAAATCCAAGAAAAGTTTCCAAAAAGTAATAAAGATCAATGAAGTTGTGAATAAAATTCAATAAATGGTTAGTCAAGAAGAGCCCATTTGAAGACTTGTTTATCGATGTCAAGTAACTCAAGCTTTGGGAAATTGTGTTGATTTGAAGCAGTGTTTCTTATCTCTTTTGTTCCTTTTTAAGGAGGCCACCTCGACGATTTTTGCAAAAAAAGAAGAAGATATACCAATTCGACATTTTTGGAAATGAAGGTGTAGAGGCTTGCTACCCTGCTTGTTCTCTTTGATATATCCTTTTTACCCTTCGCTTAGCCAACTACCCGGGCCTAACGTTACAAGCCAGCAAGTCCTACCCGACCTATCTTCTTGACTCCGAATGCCTCGATTAGTGGAGATTGGTATCATTCTTAAGCCTATGGATTGCATTTTACAAATCTTGCATGCATGATTTCATAATTGGTTGCTTGGTAACAAATTTGAAGACTATTCACACACACACACTCTCTGTTATACACTTATATTGAGGTTAGCGTGTGGTTATGGATCGAATGGTTGCATCGTCCGATTGTCCCTTACATCTTATATCTTCATGCATTTGTCCCTCATTCATTTTATTTTTTTTCTTGTTTTGCTCGAGGACGACCAAAAGCTAAGTAGGGAGTTGTGATGAGAGACAAAATGTCGCTCATTATTATGACATTTTACCCCATTTTCGATACCACTTTGAGCATTATTATGCAATTCAAGTTATTAATTTTTAGTTTCATCCCAATGTGTAGATGGTAATTATTATATAAAATATCATATTTTAATAGGTTTTGTACCGGTTTAGTAACCGGAGCGTCGTGTCGGGTTTATGCTTGGTATTTTGGTTTTGTATTGCAAGATTATATGTTGACCAAGACCCTGAGTGATGACACGTGTTGAGCCTAGACACGTCATTTGAGGGCTAGAAGAGTGTGCCGGAAGCTATCGGATTCAAGCGGATCAATTGTCTATTGCGTTTCTACCGTAGCCTATCTTCAATGGACATTTGACCCCACTTAGAGGAATTTCCTGGAGAAGCCTTCTTCATGAGAGTTGTAGATCATGAAACAAGATTTCCAACTCATTTTGAATCACATCAATCGGAGGTTTACAACTCAAGTTATGATCATTTTACCGAGCTGCTGTACAGAACCGGCGCAGGCCGGACCTTTTGCGGCGCACGCCGAATCGTTGCAGAAAGCTGTGAGAGTTAGTTATTCCGGCGCGCCGGATCTTTAGTGGCGCACGCCGGAGGTCGCAAAAATCAGATTTCAGCATAAAAACATCATTCTGGATCGAATTTTCCCAATTTTTTTCGACCCACTTCTTCTTCCCCAACTCTCCCTTTCTCTTGAAGGCACCAAACCCGCCCCAAGGGCTCTCCTAGCCAAATTTTATGTAAAAATTAACTCTTGATAGTGATTGTAAGATTAAGGAGTCTTAGTTTAACTTCTACTACCTTGTTTGGAGTTAAAATACATTAGTGTTGACTCCATTGAAGGGTTGGAGCTTGGATGAAGAACATCAATTTCGAGTTCTTGCTTGTAATTGGTAACTCTTAATCTTTATTTTGATTCAAGTGTTCTTATGATTATGAATGTTAATTTTGACATGTTGATGTTTGTAGTTATAGTGGCTAAGTTAACTAGACAAGATGATGTTGTAGAATTAGTTTAATCTCTTATGTTGATTGTGAATGATTGTTTATGTTGTTAGTTTCAATTGTGATGTATCTTTTCCTATTTGCAATGTATTGCTTGTTGGTGTTGGATTGATCACCTAGCACTAGCACACACACTTAGTTGAGACCGAAAGGTTATATTATGTGTGGGAGAAGGAATAGGAGAACCGGAAGGTAAAATTAACCTTAATTGGAATTTGATTTCTTATCCGGGGGTTATTGACATTGTCATTGCATTCAAATACTTATCATACCAATTCATTAGGTTCAGGACACCTAGGCCAAGGAGGAGGTATATAGTAGTTTCATACACTCGTATGAGGGGAAGCTACTTTCTTAGGAATGCTCCGTTTCACACTTTTGAACACCATTGGTTGGATGGAAGGAATCATTCCCATGATACTATGAGAGATTTTCTAGTCTGCGCATTATCTTGGTTAGGCCTTTTTATCATTTATCACTCTTTGTAGTAGTAGATTTTAGATAAATTTACCTTCTTGTTAATTTGCGACTTAGATCAAGATAATAATAGCTTTTTGGTGTTCAACCTCACAATCCTCGTGGATACGACCTTGACCACTTACTAGACTAAGAGGACATCAGAGTCTCAAACTACACTAACATATATATATACTCCTTGAATAATAAGTCTATGGTGAAATTGAATGAAGTTTGTGATCTTACAGTTAAACAACCATTATTTCCCTAACACTTGGAGTGTTACCATTAGATATGGGTCGTCGACGTTGGACATCTAAGTGGAAGCACTTATATGTTATTTGATCACATAGGATATTGACCGATTTAATAAGATGATCTCGTAGTTATTTATGACGAGAAAATCTAACTATATCACAATATGATCATTTATGGATTTAATCTTAATTCTGAGGTGATTATATAATCGTCCTATCTTAGGATGGTGTTTGATTTGGTGTTAAAGTCAGCTTAATGAAGCTTTCCAAAAAACACATCCACATTCATATTATTTAGGGATCGGTAGCCGGGAATGTAAGTGACAAATATAAAGTTCATTCCTTCTTGCAGGAAGCAAAGAGACAGTTCCCTCATTTGTTAATTCAGATACTTATCAATCCGCCGAATTCATGATATTGGATCGTGATTATCGATCATTGGTGAATTAATGATAGTCGAGAATGATACATTATGGAGAGATCGTGTGGACAATGTACTTGCTTGATATACGAATCACGTGTGGACGGTCGTCCGTTATTAATGGTTATAGTGATGGGCACTCAGTGACTATATGTTTAGTAGAATAATGTGTTCTATTTCCAAAAGAGTGCAAGCTCGAATTTATGACGGTAACAATTTTAAAACACACTTTCACATTTAGATCCAACTATTTTATCATACAGTGATATTGTTTCGTATTGGAGAATATTTTTATGTGTTCGCTATTGGACCATTGTTTCGTATTGAAGAATATTTTCATGTTTTCGCTATTTGGTTTTATGAGATCTAAACCTGAATGAAGTGGACACGAAAAATGGGGACCAATTGGGTCAATTGGGTCACGGGTGCGGTGGCACTCATGGCGGCCGCAGCCGCGGTCCGGTTGAGTTCTATTACGGCAAAAATGTTCCGCCTGACTCCGATCATCATTTCCAGAACCATCCATCACCACCCTCGTCCCCCACCTCCACTCATCGATGCCACTGTCCCCACCACCCACAATATCGTAACCAATAAAATTTTGTAAACCCTCGTCCCCCACCTCCACTCACCGATGCCACTGTCCTCACCACCCACATTATCGTAACCAATAAAATTTTGTCAAGTTTATTGCATCGCATGTCCAATGCTTCAATAGAATGTCTCAATTGCATTTCATTACATTAATTCCCACCATATTACATCCATCCATAACATTATATTCACTTACAACAATCCAAATCCACCATACTATCTACTATATAAATGACTTAAAACTATAAATACAACTTATACCTATAACTACAAACACAACATACACTTTAATACTATACACATTATAAAACTAAGAAGGCGCATATATAATGTGATTCAGGGAACAGGTATAATGTGATTTAGGGGCACAGGTATATCCAAAATATCAATTGAGTCAATGAAGCTAATGTACTGAATCTGAAAAACTGACTAGGAGATACAGATGAGAAAAATGCCTTAAAGGGGAGGGGTTTTATTGATCTTAAATGTCAAAAAAAAAACTCATGTAACAAAGGCTTAGATCATCTTCCTATGTAAAGACATATATATACTCACCAAGTAGCATAAGAATCAAACTAAAACAGAAATCAAGAAAGTATACTGTAGGCAATAGAATACTGCAAGCTAGAATGGCTCTCCCTATTTTGTGGCCTAGCTCGAGATGTTTCGTTTGAAGCACAGCTATAACCGGTTGAAATATTTACACTGTCTAAACAAGATTCAAGCAGAACGTAGGGCGACTGAGCAATTGAGTCGTACTTGACCCTGCGAACCGGTTAGCACCCCAAGATTCGACAGTTTTATCATCACTCTAGCAAAATCTTTACGAAAGGACGTTCCATCATCTTCTGCATAATAGACTACTGTTTTTGCTGTCTCCTCGTTCGCCATAAGTTGCTGGTCAGAAAACAGGAGGCCTCTTCCTCTGACAAGGCTTTTAAAGTAGTGTGTGCCGAATGGAGATTCTGTTGAGAAAGGAGAAGAGGAGAACAACCTCCCTTGATAGTACGACATGCTCTTACCGGGTTCGAAAAGACCCTTTGATATCAGTGAAGGATCAGTATTGCTGACACTGCTGTTACTTTCCAGACACTTCAATCTCATCTGCTCAATCATATCGGAAGTAATTGTAGGATCCGGCAACCCTGTTCCAAGAAAGTTACTAAGCCTTGGTTTAATGAAATCGCAACTTATCTTACCAATGCTATGGCCCCCTGCATGAAGAAAAAAAATTACAAGATTAAGCAGATGGCATAGCTAATTGGGAATGTTTAAAACTAACTGAAGCAATGTCTGTATACCAAGAAGTGCTACAATTTCCCTTTCGTCGAACCCTCTAAGGAAAAATAGCCTCAGTATTTCAGAGATATTTCCATTTGGCTGAGGAATCTCTGTCAAAGCTTCGCTGAAGTAGGATGTGTTACTATCTCTTCTGCCAGTCAATACTGGAAAATAAGGTCCACCAGACTGTAGCACACAGAAAAATAAGGAAAAACAAGATTTATGGGGAGTTCAGTGCAGATAATGAAACCACAAGCAAAGTTCAAACAAATGAAATCCTACAGAAGAGTACTACAGAAGAAGTTGAATGCAAATAGGACTCTAGTAAAGCAGAATGATGAGTGATACCGAGTAAGAAGACTGCGACATTTTCCTGTGAAACTTTGTTTCAATTATAAGACCACAACATTGCACATTATAATACCAAGGGCAGATTTTGTCAAAAGCAATAGAAATTTTATACTGTGAAATAGATGAATTTTCAAAAGGCTTTTCATTAGTCCAAGCCTAACTAGCCAGAAAGCATCTAACTAAGCTTCTTAACATCGATGGGCCAGGATAAAGTAGTGTAGTATTTCCACTACTTCTTAATCTCCTTGTACAGAAAGACGAAATTCCAAGTACATCAACTTACAGATATGGAACATTAATTCTAGCCTCTTAGAATTTCAGGTCTATAAAGCTTCATATTCAAACATGGGATCCAGGGAGCTATAAGAGAATTTGAAAGATACTTAAAAGGACGTACCAAGAGAATGCCATCTCTGGTTGCCAAAGCCACTATGTCGGCGCAAGATACTATTCCAGGACATCTTTCTTCAAGCTCTGACTTTATCATATCAACGTAGTGAAAGCCTTTCAATGTGAAATTGGGTATTGCATCTTGCTCTGACTTCGCAGTTCCATTGTTGTCCTTTAGCAGGACAGAGGCATCACACCCCTGAAAGGTTAGAAAGAAGAAAAACCCTTTACATAATGTGTACCTTTGAGAATATCGTTGAGGAGACAATAACAAGACATAAATTGCAGCCATTGTCTATAACAATCTGTGTTTTGGAATCATATGTCCAAAATGAAACATCCAGGTGCTATTTTATTTGCAAAAGGGCAGCTTAGATGCTTTTGAAGAATATACTAGATGCAAAAGGGACATAATGTTCGATCAATACATCGACTAAAGCTGTATGTGTAATGATACTTCAACTCAACACCTTCTAGGCCAGATTTTTCAAAGGAAACAGCCTTAATTGCAATGTTCCTAAAACCCTAACCTGGAAATTCTCGAATTCTTCTCCACATTATACACCGGGGAAAACGAAATTGAAATCATACTACATAAATTAAATACAAAATTTGGCATGGAAAAAACACCATTATGCTAAACAGAGGACGGACAAAGAAAAATCCATCCATATCTCACCCTACCGGCTCCCAACCCTCCTGGCGGACAGGCAAGGGCTATATTGCACAGGAGATCGACCAAGAATCCATACAGCCACCAAAAACCTTAACGAAAAATGAAGAGGAGAGAAATGTACGATAAAGATCTCTTAAGAAAAATATCAAGAGAATCCAAATTGACAAGAGAGAACTCTAAGAAGAATCTAATCGACAAAACATATATATGGAAAAATGAAATACGAAAAATCTAGGTGCAATGGGTTCAAAATCTACCTCAATGAAACAATCATGAAAAAGCATGCGGAGCAGCTGTGGAGGAGCATTCTTGTTCTCCGGCTGTGACAGTATCTTCTTCATGACGGAAAGCACGATCGTCTCAGCATCAGGGCAGCTGGTCTTGTAAAAATCGTACTGGAAATCCGTGGAATCTTCGATTGTATTGGCGGCAGCGAGGGTGAATAAGAATACCGACATAGCTACAATCTTGTTCAACGATTTGACCTGAGAAAACATTCCTTTTACAGAGACTTTGAAGTTTCTTGATTGGTTCAGTGAAGAATTTTCTTGATTGGGTTTCTTGGAACCAGGAAGTCTTCTGAAGAAGAAGAAGAAGAGGCGGTTGGATTCATAGAAATACATAAAAGCGGGAAAAGAGAAGACAGTTACGGTTCAGCGGGCACCCATATACAAGCTGAAGAGGGGTGCATGCTCCGAAACATTTGTTTTTAATTTTTTTTAAATAAAAACGCATTTTAAAGAAGGCAGAATGGCGTGAATAATCCGTTTCACTAAGTGTTTGGCAAAAATAACACTGTATATTTTGACCGGATTTTTCTCATTTTTTCACAAAATGCACGATCTTAAGGTCCCTCAAATCACTCTATGGGCCTCTTCCCAATTAGGGTTTAGTTTGGCCCAAAACACCTAAAACGCGAAAATTTGATGTGAAGAAAATGGTTCTAAAAAGCAGTGAAAATGGGTCATTTTTAAGCGCTGAGACAACAAGTTATCCCAACCATAAACTTGGTCAAACGTCCCTCTTTTGCCAATCCCCCTTTAAAGGCCACCACATAAATCTATCATTAACTTTAAAAACATAACATGTATACTTTTAAACTTTGTTGTAGTGCTTCAAGTATATCTAGTGTGGTGCCCTAAAAGGCGCTCAACTTTTTTTATTTAAGCAATGTTGTCAGAACAAGCCATTAGAATGGGAGGAAGTTTTGTGCCAGTATCTTGCACACTGCAAGATTGGTGAGTAGAACAAATAAGGACCACTGTGGTTTGAAGTCAAACAAAAAAAAAAATGCAGCTGATTTGTATATTAAATAAGACTCGCGTATGGCGGGTGCACCCAATAACTTCCACCTAGAATGGAAGGAATGAGAGGGCTCATTCAACACACCCTACTAAATTAAGGCATTCATTTGCTAATAGATGAGCAATGACATTTTCCTCTATTTTAACAAAGGAAAAAGAAATTGAAATAAAACATGTTAGAAGACTACGACAATCGTCAGTAATATTTCCAACCGCTGAAAAGTCTTCCACTTCAGAGAGAAACCGGTTATAAATGGTAAGAGAATGTCCCTTGAAATCCATTCGAAAAAACCCCAAGTGGTTGCATAAAAGATAGCGTGAGACATTGCTAAGGTTTCTCCCACATGAACATCACAAGCTACATTCAATTTTGAGGAAAAACTATTTTAAAAAAAATTCTTTCGTGATTTCTAACGAGCCTCCATATAGCAGCGGTTCCATTCTCAAAAGCGGTGTCCACATTAAACTTCATCAAATGTTGTTCTAGAGGATCCAAGCCGAATTATAGACTATTATGCGTTGTGGAGGCGGAAGAAGCTCCAAATGGTGACGGTAATCGATTGCTTTCGCTATAGTGGTATGACTGATAGAATTCACATGCTAGAGGAGCAACGTTTTTTTGCAGATGTTCAACATAATACTTTTCAACCTTGAGATTTCGGCTTCATCTTCTCTAAGCAACAAAATTCCAACACATTCCAAGATGGAACTCGCAGGTGACGTAAAGAATCTCCCGATGGATAGCTATCCCAAATGGCAGACGGGATTATGCATTCAAACAAACAATGCCAGATTGTTTCTTAGCTCGAAAAGCAGATATTACATATTCCATTGCCAATTACTCTTTTTCGAAGAGCTAAAGCCGTAGGTAGAGCATTATGTACAATTTTTCATACAAAATGTAAAATTATGGGCTTTACTTTAGGTTCCAAATGCTCTTCCAAAATGTTATATCCAGATGCTGTGGAAGCATAGGCCGAGTTAGCAGTGCTAGATTTTACATCCAAAGACAAATGATAATCTGACGGGTGAACAATGATAGTGGCTTCTTTAAAGTCACTGAGCTCGAAATATATTGATTTCAGAATATGAGAGGAAACCGAGATCGGATCCACTAAAAGTATCCATGCTTGCTTGGCCAATGGAGCGAGGTTAAAACACTCAAGATCTCGGATGCCAAGCCCACCAATTGCTTTTTTTGTCACAACAGATCTTCCATGATTTCCAATGAATCTTGTGTTTTTCCTCGGTTTTGACTTAGAACAAGCCCATTGTCTGCTTTTCAATTTCTGTGATCAAAACTCTTGGAAGCGCAACACAGTGCATAATATATAGGCAGCAAGCTAGATCGCAGTTTTGAAATACGCATTGATTCCAGAATTTGTTCTGATCACAAGCCTTAATGTATGTTGAAAAGGAAAGCTAGCGTCTTTTTTGGCGAAAGTCGTTCCATTTTTGGAAAATGTGGCTACATCATCCCGAGATCAATGACATTGTTTCTTGTATATAGCTGGAATTCGAATATGAATTCTTCTGGCATGTTGGGATTTATGCTTAAGTTGAAGCACCTACGTGTTATACTCTTAAACACTAGAATAAGCAATGTGTTTGGTAATGTTAATGATAATCTGAAACAAACAGAAGTTGAAGTTTCATAGAAAGAAAAGGCTTATGATGACAATCCCACAACCACCTTTCGAGAGGATTTATCTAAAGTTTCTGCAACAAAGAGTTACGCGTGTCAACATAAGTTTCCAAATCAGATTGAAATCTTTCTGCAACATGCATGAAAATAAAAAGAGGAACTGTCGCCTCGTTGAATAGGAAGAACCAAAGATGCTCTCTACTCATCTGTAGCTTGGAGAAAGTGTTCAACCTCACTGATAGTGCTTTGGGCTTCTTCTATTTCAGGACCTTTTTCGTTTGACTCCTCAAACTCCGCCTGCAACCCCAACATTTTTTCATTCCATAAGCTACCACCGAACATAACTACTACTATATCAATTAGATCATAAAAAAAAGAAAATGAACAACTAAAATACTTCTTCAAGCTACCAGCAGAAAAAATAAATATAAAAGTATAGTCTCATGGTAGAGAAATTACCAGAGTTGCTTTAAGGTCAGATAGTGCAGCTTCTAAACGTTTATGGCAATCAGGAACCATCATTCTAGATTCAGCAAGAACATTTTCCTGCACAACCCATTGAGCACAAATAAAAATCATATCATGTATCTTCCTCTTATCTCATGGAAGAAGCAATGGCAAAGCCCTCAGAACAGAAACATTTTGCGTTCTAAATATACTAGCTCCCCTCCACAAAGGCTAATCAAATGACAATACCTTAAGATCGATCAGGTCCGCCGTACGTAGCATAAGCAACAATAACAACATAACATTGTAACAAACAAACAGCTCAGTCACATACAACATCACTTGAAGCAAAGAGAAAGGCATACTGAGTTCTAGGCATTTTAACTCAAATGATGAAAAGATACAACTCATTGCCAACACTTCTAAAACCAAAGAGAAGACAGCAACAATGCAAGCAATGGTATAATCATTATAATCAGTTTTTCTCCTCACACACACACCCAAAAAACAAAAAAACAAAAAAACACAAACACGCACAAACGGTATGTTGCACCGTGCCAACTACCTACAAGCAATAAACAGTTCTAGTGCAATACCAAGTCCCAACTAACATAAATGCCCCCCAAGACCTTTTTCTCCTCTTCCCCAACCCAACTCTGTTTTTTGCAGAGACTCAACAAAAGTGAAAAGGCAGCAACTATATGAATCAAACCCCCATTTCCTCAACTTCGAAATCAAGAAAAATCAAATCCCAATCAAACAATTTATTTTAACAGTAAATTAGGGCTAGAACTCCAGTCAGCATGAGCCACTATCCAGCACAGTAACATAATTGATCAAACACAATACCTGACTGAAAGGGGACAAGCACAAACATGTAGAACAAAACGAAAAAGTTCAAAAAAAAAAAAAGTGAAAACCTGCTGTTTGAGATCATAGGGATCGGCTCCTTTGGCCTTCATGTCAGCGACTTTGGCAGCCTCTCTCTCCACCTCTTTCTCATAGGAATGCAGCTCCTTAACTATACGTTTGCAGGTTGATGTCTTTATCTTCAGATTTCTGGCAGCCATCTGTGTATAAATCGAATAAAAAAAATTACAACTTTGTTTCAAAAATGGCAAAGGAAAAAGTCGGATAATCAGGAAAAAGAAAAAAATTAAGAAACTAATTACGATGAAATGCATCTTTGGCATACCGATTTGCTTGAATTGAGCTTCTTGCGAGCTTTTGGGGGAGGAGGAAAAAACACCTAAGGGAAATAGTAAATACTACGTCAGATTATTAATGGCTATACAAACGAAAATGTTTTCAAACCCAAATCAAGAGATCACAGTTCGAGTCTCACCCGTGTGCATATGTGGCGTTTTTTAAATGACTTAATTTCGTTTCGATAAAAAAAAATTATTTTCAAACCCAAATCATTCATTTATTTATTAATAAGGTTAAAGATCGTAAAATGATCGTTTTGATCTAAAATGAAAAAAAATGAAAAAAAAGATAGTAGTCGAAAGAAAAAACGCGCGTATTCTTATATGTGTTACATTACTACGTTACAACAATAAAATGTAGTGAATACATGTAGCGAATACGCGCGTTATTCTTCTCAACCATTATTTTTTTCTTTTTTTCCCATTTTATATCTTTTTTTCATTCTTCCTACTCGACCCTTATTAATATTAGTAGGATAAAAAAAGCACAAAATGAAAATATAATGCCATAAATAAATATTAAACAGCATCATAACATTATACTAAACCGTACGTCATATTGGGATGATTCTAAGTGTGAAATTGGAAAATCAGGCCCTTTTAGGCTCTGACTTTTTTTTTTCAGGCCGAACAGATTCTGATATTTTTTTTGCAGGTACCACGTCCAAATTTGGAGGAAATCGTCCAAATACAGTCAAAATCCTCCAAATTTGGATGTATTTCGTCTAAATAAATTGAATGTGCAATATGGACGGAAGCCGTCCAAATGTTGGACGCACCGTCCAAATTGGGATGAATTTCGTCCATGTTTGGACGGTGCGTCCAACATTTGGACGGTTTCCTTCCATTTTGTCTAAAACTCTAAAACCGTCCCAATTTGGACGGTATCACTTTGTTTCTCCGTCCAAACAGAGGACGGACCGTCCAAATTAGGACGGATTTATCCATTTTGAAACCCTTATCAATGTCTTATTTACTCTCTTCACCTACTCTTGTCTTCACCGTTTCATCACACAAAAAAATCACCATTGCTTCCAAAAAAAAATCACCATTGCTACACCAAAAATTCACCATTGATACCAAAAAAAAAAAAAAAGAACACATATTTGTCCTTTTGAGCTGCGTTGTTTTATTTCACCGGAGTAGTATTTTTAAACAAATGGATAAACATTTACTTAATTTTGAATAAATTTATTTATTGTGTTTGTTTTTATTGTTATTTGTTCACATGAATAGATTATGTTAATGTTATAAATTTTCGATTTTTAGCGTAGTGTAGTATGTGCATTTTCAGGGTAGAGAAATAATTAATTTTGATTATATATTTCGATAATGGAATTGACATTCGTTGGATAATTAGGGTAGTCAATGATACATTCTTATTTTGATTGATATATTCTGATTAAATATTTGGATAACGATACAAATATATTTTGGTTGATGTCAATGTGATCGCTCGTAGTAATAAACGAAACTTGTTTACCGAATGTGTTTTATTGGTTTGGTACAAAGTTGATTATGTTGTTGTTGTAGTGGAAGATGAAAATTCAATTCAAATATATGGTTTTTGAATTACGTATTTTGTGATAGTATGAGAACATCCCTTGAAATTATTGGTAACAAGAATGTGATTTAAAAAATTGAAACAAACGACAAATTAATGTTGTTTGAAAATTCAAGAACGAATATCTCGAACTAAATTCCATGGTACGCCTCGGCCTGATGAGATTCTTAGAATTGCATGCTTTTCCTAGGGTGTTTTCGATTCCTTCTGATCCGCTGTGTCATGCCTAATCTCCAGGCTTTGTATTGGGGCTCCTGGTAGGTAGCTCGTAGAAAATTTCATTAGGTCTGCTCAACAGAGCATCTTTCCTGTCTCCAAGAAACTGGTAAATCCTCACCGGAAGTGAGGCACCCTTAGATTGAAAATATAAGTTACATTCGCGGCTCCGTCCGGCATCCGCTTCCATCGTCATCATCAAGTACTACATGGCGTTGGTAAAAAACACTCTCTCTTCTTCTCTTACCCCCTCTAACGTTACAACACAAAACAACGATGTTTCGAAAAACAAAAACAGATGATAAGACATTTCGGTTATATATATATATATATATATATATATATTTATTTATTTAATTATATGTGTGTGTGTGTGTATATATATATATATATGTGTGTGTGTGTGTGTGTGTATGTGTGTGTGTGTGTATATATAAATATATAAATATATATAAATATATATTTATATGTGTGTGTGTGAGTATAAGTATCCTCATTTATTAATAATTGTGTCATTCTTTTTGACATATACTTACACAAAATATCATATTTTAACATCGCAAAAACACTCACACTCACACTCACACTTATTACATATATGTACTTGTACTTATTACATATATATGTGTATCACACTGACAATATGATGACATATATACAAACATATTATATATTCATTGTTTATATATTATTTTATATTCATATCTTCACTGTATACTGATGTAAATTTATAATTCTTTCACAGATAAACATATTATATATACAAACATATTATATATTCATTGTCATCCAACCGAATACAACTTTCGGTGATCAAGTAATTGACTTGTCAAGTGAACGTGGCTACGATTGGGGATTTATTGCAAATATGATTAGTCAGCCATTGCACATACCTTACAGCGAACAACCTATGGCTAGAATGTGTGCATCTATGAATGAAGTTGGAACGTCTCGGCAGAATTTAGATCAGACGACCCACACACCGTATAGGCAGCAAACTAGTGGTAGGAGGCGTGAACCAGTGACTGAAGCTGGGACATGTTGGGATAATTTTGGTCAGACTAGTCATAATCTCCACATAGATGGAACAAGCCAAGCGATTTATGCAAACAAATGATGCAAGCACCGATGCAAACGGGCCTCACTATCGGGCGGATCTTTCATGAGTTATTTGACAGCACCTTTGCAGCAGAACCCTGACACTGGTCACACATTTAGTATGGCAAGTATTAATCGCAATAGAGGTGCTCATTTCGGGTCTGGAATGGACCCGTCCCAAATTCCTCCATGTCCACATGTTGGGACGTTTCAGACCGATACTCCAGATGTATTGTTTATTGGTACAAAGTATAGAGACAAGGAGGATATGAAGGATAAAATGAGTTACCACACATTGAAACATGACTACATGTGGAAAGTCGTTAGGTCTGACAAGGAAAAGTTAAAATTACGATGTTATACTTCAGAACGATGCGAATGGAAGGTTGTCGGTAGGAAGGTTGTTGATTCGAATGTGGACGCAAGGGACGGACAACGTTGCATGAACTTTGAGATAACCGCGTACAATGAAACCCACACGTGTGGATTGGAGCAATTGACTGACAATCATAGACAAGCCAAGCCCGGACCTATAGGTCATTTCGTAAGGGATAACATCATAAAACTCGGCAGCGGTTTCACGACAAAAGTTTTACAAGTTGAGGTCAAAAAAACATTCAACATATACCTTAATTATCAAAGTGCCTATCAATGTAGACAAAAAGCCTTGGAATTGATCGGCGGAAACGTAGAAATGTCGTATTCTAAATTACACGCCTACTTTTACATGTTGAAGGTAGAAAATTTTGGAACCATCACAGACATTGTTCCTGATGCGCTTGGCAGGTTCAAGTATTGTTTCATGGCTTTGGGTTCTAGTATTGAGGGGTTTAAGTATTGTCGGCCTATCTTAGTTGTGGACGGTACACATCTGAAAACAAAATGCGAGGGGACATTGTTAGTAGCAGTCGGTGTAGACACGGGCGACCATATCTTTCCGTTAGCTTTTGCCGTGACCGACGGAGAGATCCTTGATGCGTGGACGTATTTCATGGAAAACGTGAAGTCGATAATCGGGGAACGTAGTGACTTGGTTTTCATATCAGACAGAGGGCCAGGCATCATTGGAGCCGTTAGAAATGTATTTCCAGACGCTTACCATGGTTACATCCCCATAGCGACCCAGCAATAAATAAAGATAGAGAAAAGTTTCCCTCAAGGGCCAGAACCCCAAGTACCCGAGCTGCATGAGCTCAGTCACCATCCTCCGGCCTCTACAGGTCGGCTAGTGCATACGGTCAAGCCTACTCATACCCGACCCTATAGGTCGGCCTAAGTCCTTCTCGGACCAAACCTCTTACGCACGCGTTAAATCGGATAAATATGGAAAGAATCCTTAATCATAACTATTATGATCATGGCATTCAAATATGCCCATAATTATCTCCTAAAATCAAGGGGATCAAATCATCATTATCTTTTCCTTAGGAAACACGAAATTAGAGTACACCAAGGACACGATACGTGCAATTGCTAGGGCACAAGCCCCTTTATATAAACAATCCCTAAGGAACTACGAAGACTTAATTCTAATTCATATAATGGATACGTAAACAGCTTGAGATACAGTTCTCAAGTACTAAACCACTACCAAATCACCCCACCTCTTTGTCGTTTTTGTTGATCTTGAGGCTTTGACAAATTGTCACAAAAAGGAAAAGACCCGGATTATCACCCGACGATTTCCAGCATCGTCAAATATATTATACAATTAATTAACTATCACAAGAAAACCAGAAACCTGTCGGAATTTCTTGTCACAACGTGTCACAAGCATATATATATATATATATATATAATCAACTTTGAGTAATATAGGATTCCAGCTCACATATATATATTATAATAATTTATACATCTCATTGGTAATTACATCCCACAAGCAGGATGAAGTCGATCATTTATTTTAATAGAATAAAAATTCTTCATTAACTTCGAAAGAATATTCAACAGGAGTGAACAAAAAATTCCCAAGTTGATACTCAAAAAAAGCATTCGTACCATCCCAACCGACATGAATACATTATAATCTAGATTATAAGCTTATTAACCAGTACGGTCAAATCAAACTAACCGTAAATAACCAAAAAAATTAGATACGAACAATAAATATACTATAAGTAATAGTGTGTAGTTGTCCTATTGTGTCACAATCGTTATACCACTAGATTAATCACGGTAGAAATGTTTGTTATCTCTTTTGTTTTGTTGTATCAATTTAATTGTAACGGTATTATTTTCATTGTAATAACTACGAGTAATGAAATAGGTATAACTGTTGTTTTACAACAAGTAACACAACGAACATCTGAATCATTGATTACGATGAATTTTGATTCGTCATGATCGACGGTGTAAATGATTGTGTTATTTGATTGTTGTGACGCAACAATTATACTCGTATCATTACTCAACTCGACCGACTAGGGATCCCATAAGGAATAATCATGAACTTCTTCATAATAATTGAAGTGAGCATGATGATCATAGTGATTTGAAACGAATGGTTCTTCAAAAAAGTTGGAACCAACCGTATCCCCCATTGGAGAAATTAACGGGTATTCACGAATTGCTTCGATTTGCATGGCCGAGAGTCCAACAGTGACAGGAGTAATTATAATACCGGCTGCCATTGATGAATAACTACTACTCCCTGCACCTGCAGCTTCTTTATTAATATGATCACCACCGGCGTCATTAATGGTGTCATGACTACTGTCAATTTTAAAAAGCAAAGATGCTTGATGGGCGGCAATACGTATATCGTTGGCACTCGAACTAGCCGGACGGGGAAGTATTTCTGCGAAATTCGGGAAATTGAGTCGAGCACCATGTCCTCTAAGGTAAAATGCAGCTGCATCATAAGCTACAGCAGCCATTTCAGGTGTTTCAAAGCTTCCTAGCCAAATCCTTGTTGTTGTACCTGGCTCTCTTATCTCTGAAACCCATTTCCCCCATTTTCTCTTCCTCACGCCTTTGTATTCCGACGAAACCCCTCTTTTGTTTTTTTCATCCATTCTTTCTTTTTTTGGCAGTCAAAGAAAAAAAGAAAAAGAAAAAAAAAACAGAGAATTAATATATGTCCTATTCTAGCTAGTGTACGGTGTGTACGGATTAATTAAGACAAAGATTCTTGGGAGAATATAATACAATGGATCTGCAGGGATTATATACTGAATTAATCTTTGAATAAGAAACATGATCAGTGACTAGGGCGGTGGAGGAGAATTCAGAGCAAGTTCCGTGTGTCGGAAAATCCTACATTTATTTGAGGATGATGCGGAGGTTTTGTTTGGATAAAATATTCTTTAATATCAAGTCTTGAGTCGGCCTACAGGTTTTTGAAGCTTTTGAAAACTTTTTCATAAAGGCCAAACTATTTTATTTTAGGGGGAAGGAGCCATAAGTAAAAAAAAAAAATTAATAAATGGAGTGGAAGAAAAGAATATTTTCAGTGATTATAAAGGATAAAAATCACAATTATTCTTTAAAATTTTTACTTCACGTGTTAATGTTCTTTGTGTTTACAATTGTTCTTCATATTTACTCTATTCCACATTTATTACTTCATATTTATTCTTCATAATTATTCTTTTATTCTTATTAAATTACGATTTCTTCAATCCCAGATTTTTAATAATTTTGTCTTCGAATAAAATCTATTTATTTTATTTTATTTTTAATTTCTAACGTCTATTGACATATTTTCTCTCTTATCGTCCTAACTATTTCTTACACAACATCGAATTAAACCACCATCTGGGCATAAAGTTTTCTTTCGCTTATTTGTTTGCATAAAAATAGAATAAATGAATAGTCATTATATGAATAGAATCAAACCCTTGCTTATCAGAAAAAAAAATGATAAGGAGAACTTTCTCCTATGCGAAAATAAGAGAGAAAAGAGGAAAAAGAAAATCGCATGGCCCAGGAGAAAGCGCGAATATATATATATATATATATATATATATATATATATATATATATATATATATATATATATATTCTTTCTTTCTCTTTTAGACTATAAAAATTATAAATATTATCATTCTTTCAATAAAAATTGTGTACCACACACAAGTATTCTTTCAAAAATATTTCAAAATTGCATTTTATTCCTAATTCTCCATTGTTTTATCGGGAGAATGATAACTTTTATATTTTTTATAGCTTGAAAGACAAAGGAAAAAAAATAGAAATATATTTTTCATAAAAGACAAATGAATTAAGAAAAATGCATTTTAAACTTTTACATAAAGAATAAAACTTTTTTTCTTTTCCGACGCTCTATTTAAAAAAAAATCAACAGCATTTTATCTCTCATCCATCTTTTTAAACATTCATATCTCTCAATTTAGAACTCTAAATTTGAAAAAAATTTCACCCAATTTTTTATTTTTCCATGCTCTTTATTTTGAGATCATATTCAACATATTCCGACGTGATTTCAGAAAATCCTCTTTTGTTCGAAATTCATCATCGATATTCACTTATTTTCGGATTCACCGGGAAATTTCTTGAGTGAATTTCGACGGTGAATCTCTACACAAAACCGATGTAGTTATATCGAACCAAGTCTCAAAACGAAGAGCATCAAAAAAAAAAAATAAATTTTTTTTCACATTTGAATCTCTAGATCAAAAGATATAAGCGTTTGAAAATGAATGAGGAAAGAAGGGGGAAAAAATGTTCCCAGCTACAGGGAAATAGGCGTGAATTTATTTCTATTTTTTTTCGCTTTGTCCTTCGGGCTATAAGAACAGGGCGCCCTACGCTAGCATGAGACCGGTCTTAAAGCTCAAGCGGTGTCGGGGCGCCCAACTGATATAATGTTTCGCTAAAAAGAAAAAAATCGTGTAGATTTCATCCGATCCAACCTAATATAATATGTTAATTTTCTTTTAGATAAAGACCCAAACTTTTTTACTCTAATTGATAAAACGCCCAATAAAAATTTACGACAAAAAAAAGACATACAAACAAGTTTTATTAATTTTTGCATTTACTGGATGATAAGAACGCGATAAGTGTTGAAAAGAATGTAATCTTAGGATTTGTGAGAGAATTATAAACTTCAAGGCATGTTAATAACGATGTATCGTCCCACACGATTTATCACTAAGGGATCAAAAAAAATCTCTTCGAGGATCATCAAAGGGTGTTTGATTCAAAGCAAATGACTTGTTTGAATCAAACCCGAGGACACTCAAAGTTTTTACGATGATGTTGTCAAACTTATGAATTTTAAATCGCATACTTACGTCTTTTATAGGTTGCAAGACTTGCATAAACGAATGGAGACTTTCGACGAAAAAGGTAGGATTGTGTCATCATTCACTAGGATGAAAGATGCAACCCTTACACGAAATGGTAAGTACATATCGATTCGAACCCGTTTCGTTGCGATAACATTAATTCGTACGGCAACTCATATACAAACGATAACCAAAATATTTATTTATGAAAAAATATCTAACAATAAGTATGTTTTAAAAAAAAATACAATTTCAACTAAAAGATTCAATTCGGAGAATTGATTCGAAGCCTCAATAAAAACAGGCCGACGACTGTATAAGGAATATATAAGTCGTCATCTGCCTAATAAAAAAATATATGATTGCTTTGTTATTTAAAAATATTCTAAATACTGTACTTGAGTACAACAATATTTGACACATGATTAAATGCTTGGCTCACATTAATTCAAGTCCACATGGAAGCTTTATTCTCTTCTCATCAATTGAATATAATCATGCAAGAGCAGAATGTGCATGCTTTTTGCCCGAAATACTCCTTAATTATTTGGACGACAAATATTTGAATATCAATTTCAGGATATGTATATGCCTTCTTAAAACTTTGGAACCCAAACATTATGGCCTCCATTTTTCCTGTCTCACGGGATGATAGTGGTTGGAAGTTATGTATTTGTCATTATTAAAAATTCTGAGGATATGCCTTCTTAATGTTATATACATACATACATGCGTATATATATATATATATATATATATATATATATATATATACACATAGCCATGGGCGGATTTAGCATGGGCAAGAGGGGCATATGCCCCCCCCCCCCCTTCAATTATGTTTTGATATTATCAAAATACCCCTATTATTATTATTGATATTAAATTAAAAAGTGATAATACGTAATATGTTGTATGATTTTCAACATTTGTTAACTGTAGTTCATATGATCACACATGCATTCTGAATATACTTAGGCTATAGTTTTCGACCCATGCTTGTGGAACACAATTTTTATTTTTATTTATTTATTTATTATTTTTTTTGTTTTTGCATAGCATGTGATTGTTTTGCAATTTTGTTTTGAATTCTTTCCTCGCGTTTTTTGTGAATTTCTTTTCATCCAGTTTGTGAATACCATGTGATTTTTTATTTTATTTTTTTGTTGCAATTTTGTGAATTTTTTCCTCAATTTTTTTTTGGCAATTTTTTGTAAAAAAAAAAATTTCCTTAACACGTTGAATTGACAATTACGCCCCCTAAACAATATTCATGCTTCCGCCCCTGTACATAGCAGCTATGTTGTACGGACACTCCGTACAGCCGGCGTGTCGCGTGTCGGACACGCCTCAGACACGGACACGTCGGACACGCAATCGGGCCGAATTGGAATTTTCAAAAAATTAGGACACGCGTGTCGGTTTCACCATCGGGCCGAATCGGGATTTTCAAAAAATTTGGACACACGTGTACGCAAAATAGACACATTTACTTGATTTTAGACACTTTTCTTCCCAAAAAGACGTAGTTTCACTTAAAATGCATCTATTCTTGTCCATTAAAGTGATATTTGGTCCTCATTTGGACCAAATCACATCCCGTTCCAAGAAAAAATTCTAGTGGTCCTCATTTGGTGCTTATAGTTTTTATAAGTTACATTTTAGTCCCTATATTTTTAATATTTACATTTTGACCCCCGCACCAGTGTCCTATTTTTTTCAAAACTCCCGTATCCCTGTGTGCCGTATCCGCGTATCCGTTCTCCATATCCGTGTCCGTGCAACCTAGTATAGCAGCTAGCTCGCTTGGAGCTTAAAAAGTTATTGTTTTTCAGCTATTGAAAATATTATTAGTGATAAATGATTCTCGTATTTATTTCAAAATATTTTGTAATTATGATTTACTTCCTTCCTAAGATATTGAGTGTTATATAAACACATTGTATTCAATCAATGAAATCAATTATTTTCACTATCAATATGGTATCGGAGCTATGTGTTGATCTCATCAGCGCATTCCCCTCTCCCTTCTCCTTCTTCGACTGAATTTCATAAAAAAAACCCTAATCGGTCACCATGGCCGACGAATCTTCATCTGCTACAACGGCCGATTCTCCTGCTCCGGTCAAACCTTCTCTTCATTCCTCCTCTCAAATTCACATCATTAAACTGAACCGTCAAAACTATCATCTCTGGCGGGCACAAATCTTACCTTATCTACGTGGACAAGGGGTATTTGGCTACGTCAATGGCACAATTAAGCCACCGGCAGCCACCATCACAGACGATAAAGGAGCAACCATCACATATCCGGCATACGAAACTTGGCTACAACAACACATTCTCAGTACAATTACCTCCTCCTTATCTGAAGATGTCCTGATGCAAGTCTACCATGCTAATACGTCGGCACAAATTTGGTCTGCCATTGAAACGTGCTTTGCCTCCCAATCCCAAGCCAAACTGATGCAAATCCGTACACTATTAGCCTCCACTCACAAAGGTATGAACACAGCCACTGAATATTATGTCACTAACAAACGGCTATCCGATGAACTTTCTATGGCCGGTCATCCTCTTTCAACCGATGACATCGTGGCGTACCTCATCGCCGGTCTTGGACCTGAATATGATGCCTTCGTCGCCATGGTTTCTGCTCATGACTCCATATCCCTTGAAGATACTATTATCTCTTTCTCAGTGCCGAATCCCGCATGCCCCTGTTAGGAAATCTACACGGGAACGCAGCAGAATTTAAAATTTATTTCCTTTTAACCAGGATCGACTTCGTTTAAGCAATAAACAAATAAGCTAGTAGATGGTGGTTACCTTGCTTGATCTAAAAGATCGACGCTACCGTCTAAGGAGTGTAGTGATGCACGGAGCCGCCCAAGTGTTCCGCCTCTACCTGTGATCCACACGAACAGCCCACCGGAATCCCATCATGGATTGCTACCAGAAAAACTCGGCTGCTAGACCGACTTTTTCTCTCTATAAAATCTCTCTCTAAGAAGCTCTCTATTAATCACAAGAACTATTAGCTCTTGGAATTATGAGTACAAAAGAGCTAGCCAAGCCCTCATATTTATAAGGCATTGGGGCGCCCCTCTATAGTTCCCAATCTGATTGAGAGAAGCTTCCTAGTAGATTGAGGAGAGAGAAAATATTTTCCTAATAAAATAAAGAAAATACATTTGATTGATTTATCTCATTTAATTTAATATCTTATATTAAATATTTCCAAGATATTGTCAATATCTTATATTGACTATATTTATCTTATTACCATAAATCTATTTTTCCAAAATCAATTAATATCCAATATTAATATTATGGTAATCTTATTAATTAAATTGCACAAAACAAATGTATCCAATACAATATGGCGCCACCTTTCTTTAATTAATATAATACTATGATTAATTAATTTGCAAAATACATGTATATCATATATATACATATTTTCATATATATATGTATCAATATACATATTTAATTAATCAACATAATTAATATCTTGTATTATATTTATTCATAATAAATAAATACCACTATATTAATTTACAACTATAACCTTTATAGTATGAGATAGATTCTTTCCTTATTTGGTCATCAACTATAACCGCATTTTAATCCGACTTGATGTTCATATGTGTGTGACCCGATAGGCTTCCGAATATGTTGGCCGTAGACACAAAGTGCAAATTACGAAAATGCTCTTCATGCCTAACGATCACGGGATAACATCTAGCAACACACCGTGACCCCCAATCATCGGAAGAGTCAAATGCAATGACTACTACCTTTCATGTGAAACAGTTACCATGTAAATTACAATCCTATCGCTGTAATAATATCCATACGGTCGTTTGTCTAGTGTCAAGCATCAACGACCGTATCTTATAATCTGGATATCATGCTCTCTCGAAGTAACTCATTTACTTCCACTTTGCAAAGATTCACGAGAGTAAGACATTGCTTATAAGAAGACCCTTTCGAATATTTACCCCTACTATTAGGGTACGCGATTTCCGGATGACCAAACATGTATACTCCTCATGCTTCAGTATCACACCCAATCACTACCGCATTATCGCCCCATGGCTAGGGGAAACCTCAATAGTGTCAAAGCATGACAATCCACACCGTAATGCCATGAAGACTCCGGTCCTAAGGATAATTACACAACTGCCACATAGTGTGACACTTAACAAGTAAGTGGTCAGCCTAACGTACGCATTCTCTAATACACTTCCACGTACAGTCCAAGTGTCTCTACACTTCGATAGACGAGATATATCCCTGCCCTTAAAGACAGAAGACATCTAATATGTGCTAGCCTATTTATACTATCAATGCCTTGTTTAATAGTACATCAGCCTAGAGACATTTAAGTATCAAACTTCTTAAAGTGATTAGAGATCTCATCAACCATAATCCCCTATCATGGTTTCTCTACCACAGTTTAATACTAAGGACGTTATCATATAACAATTCATAATTGGTTCTTTAAAAGAACAAATATATGACAACAGAAAAGCCATTTATTATATGTATAAACATAAAGAAATAGTAGAAATGATCCGACCTGGTCGGATCTGGTCCAACCCGATTGGGTTTAGGACACTATTTCAACGAAATTTCTATCCCACCGTCGACTTCATCCTCTTCTCCGCCACTCATGCCGCGAATTACACCACCTTCGGATAACAAGCTTCACGTGGCCGTGGTTATGGACAATCCGCCGTAATGAGAGGCCGGGGCATTACGGTTCGTGATCGAGGTCTAGGGTCCGGCCGCAACTCTCAGTTCACCGGCCTGACTGTCACCTGCTAGATTTGCTCTCGTCAAGGTCATGCCGCCCCTATAATCATCATAAAATGGATTTTCGTTCCAAATCTTGTGTTTTTATCGGCTGCAGTCCCTCTCATCATGGCTACAAGTGCCGCGATCTCCAAACCGGCAAAGTATATTGATCGGGGTCAATCAGGTTATAATATACTTGACCACCATAAACCAATACTAGCAAGAGGACTAGGCCTATCGTAGTATAGCTATAGTGAATCAAGGTCGATCCCACAGGGAACCAATTGTGGATCATTTCATATAAAAACAATTAATTAAACATGCCAAGGACATAGAGGCGGTCTACGACCAACATAAGACAAGAAAGGTAAAGACACGACTCAACACAACGTAATTAACCTCCCCAATTATAGTCTTTATCGTTTGGACCTAGATAATTTATATAATAAACTGAACTTATTAACTGTCAATCCGTTTGTATCTATTTTAAATTGGCTACGGGAGTCATCCTCTTTAACTTGACTTAGCACCGGTGAGTCACTAGATCAACGTGGTATTGTTACGTGACTTCGCCTTTTGGTGCCTCCATCTCATATAACTCACACGCTACGACTCTAAGGATGCCGATATTAACCGCACACCTCGTCCAGCAACATTCCTATGGTTAGGCGATTTCTAAACGATCGCATCGGTCTACTGTCTTATTAACAATTACCTGCACGGTATCATGTTAATCTACGATTTACGTATAACTAGGTGAGCTCAATTCCCAAATACAAAACCTACCTAGATCTCGCTGAAAGTCCCGGAAGATCATTCATGAGCCAACCTAGGAGCCCTATATTGGTATTTCCTAATCATACTCTAATTAAAACAGACGAGCAACGTAGCCGTAGCCATACCTACTGAGATGATAAATTCTATTAAGTTAACCTAACCATAAAGACATGGCTATTTAACGGATAAACAGGGGCTCGGTCGACCGAATAGGTGGGCTCGGTCGACCGAGTGAACTCATTCGGTCACCCGAATCAATTTCGTCCCCAGATTACACCCCTGAACATATCTCTCAGCGTTTCATCATACAGAACAGATTAAACAGTAATTCGTAAAACATTCATATAAACTAACATAGATACGCATTAATTAAATCAAGTAGATTCATGAATAAATACTAAGTGTATGACGTAGGTTATGGGATCCTCATAGACAAGGCTTCGCCACATCCATAACGACATAACCTAGATCTACATCATCTAGCTATGAATTAACTAACTCAAACAATAAAGCATAATTGGGAGGGATTAATTACTTAAAAGAAAGAAACAGAAAATAAAGGCTTACATATTTGCAGCCCTTAAATTGCTGGAAACACCCTCAATAAACTACATTGAAACAAGATATGAATAGAGTGATTTTATTGAATGATATTCTAAGGTATGTGTTGGTATTCTCGTAGCTGCTTGCTTATATAGAGGTTTTTGCCGACTTAGGGTGGTTCTAGAAGATAAGCACGATATAAGCCGAAACCGACCCAAACCTAAGGCTCGGTCAACCGAAGAGCTGCACTCGGTCGATCGAAGCTATAGGCTCGGATCGACCGAACCTAAGTTTGCATGTTTAACACGTTTTCTTCGTCTAGCTTGTTCCCCCATCGCACGCTTGCATGTTGATCCGATTAATCTTCCACTTAATGCTCCGATTTTCTTCCTTTATTATCTTGAGATCCATTGATTGAATGACATTAATCCTCTCGATTTGTCGTGATCTACAAAATCGAGATTTATCGCACAATAAATCGGCTTTTAATAATGAAAACGGCTAAATACCAAATATCATATTAATAATCACTTAACATTAAATAATAAATATAAACATGTGATTTAATATGAAATATATATTATTAATCTCGATTTAAGGTCAACGTTGATGACTTTTACGGGTATAATTTGACCGTCATCAACTACCCCCCACTTAGACTTTGATCGTCCCGAACAAAGCATCGATAAGTCATTCCCCAAGACAACATTTTCTATGGTCAAATCATACTTACACAAGAAACTCAAGTCAACTCATACTAGTCATGCTCATAAGATATCCATTATTCACTACTCGCTATGAATCGTAGTGATGTGTGCATGTGCATTGGTTTTATATAAATGTGGCAAGATTAGAGTTTATGCTAACTTCGCAATCTCAACCTACCAACCTCAGCATTCATACTTCTTATGCCTCACAATGGTTAAAGCACTAGAACAATAAGCAAGAGCGTATCTATAGGGTTTTTGGACTTGGAGACCGAGTACTACTCAAAGCCTCTTAAAGAGTTGAATATTCTTTTCATATCTTCATATTTTTCAAATACTATCAATCTCAAGGAAGAAAACTTTTTAGAGTATCCCCCTATCTTAGATCATGTATAGCATCGAATATTACCACAAGCTGGGCTACTTTGGTAATGTTTATTACAAGCCCAGTGTTTTAACGCATTGTCAAACACAGGTACGTCTCAAGCTTATTATTCCGCTTTAATGGCTAAAAGATAAGAATGCATCAGCAGATAGATATTGATACTAAGTTTACATAACCAATCATCTATGCAATGTACACATAATTTCTTCAGTTATTATGATTTGCGCGGTATACTCGATTCACAGGTTGAGTAATTGAATAATAAATAACTACTCGCAAAAACGGGCATGAATATCCTTAAATCTACTTAACATAAGTATAATATGATCACGTACTCATGAAACTTGGTTCCTTTCCTATCAATTCTTAGCTAGGAACTTACAATTCTAAGGGTACGAGATACATAATATGGTATTTATTCAATTTTTTCAATCATGTGCCGTTTCATTCAATTTTCAATTATAACATAACATGACATAACATGGCTAAGTCTCCTACCCCCCACTTAAACATGGCATTGTCCTCAATGACAAAAATAAATGAGAATTTAAGAAAAAGACTTAGCTCTGGAAACGGCTCTCAAGTAAATGCAGAACATCGGAGTAAATTTCAGCACGTCGTGGAGAGATAGACACATCCTGTATAAGCAAACAAACTCCACGAAACCGTAAAATACCATGTCTATGGAAGTTATAAAATAATGTGGCAGTAATGAGGTATAAATACCTTAAAACAGTTTAAGCCACTTTATTTTATACAACCAATGACAAGGGAAACCAAAAAGAAAAATACTAAATAGAAAGAAAAATAAACAAGCAACTAAAGATGGTGGGCTTCATCTACAACCTCCACCGCTTAAATATTCTTAAAACCGGGTGGAGAAGACAAAGATCAAAAAGCATAACCCCATGTGGGAAAACACGAGGTTGATTGAAACAAAAAGGTATTCAATCCAGCATAAAAGAGAAACTGGGTAAGGTATAACAGATGCAATGCGACCTATTGGCTAAAGATAAAATCAAATACTTAGCGCAGAAACTTCTCGCTTGCATTGGATATCAACAACTTAGGGAGATGTAGCTACTCCTCAAAATTACTAATAACCCAGTGTATCACGTAAAAGTCATAACCGTCATCAACAAGGTCGGATCGGTGTGATAGTTCAGAACAAAACTTATCATCTAGAAATGCCGGAATAGACGGAAAAAATGTGAAATTTAAAACTTCCGGTAGAAAGATAAGTTGTACTTTGATCGAACCAAAAACCTTTAAAATCTAGCTAGGGTCAGAGCTACACTTACCTCAACTAGGATCATGAAAATCAAAATGATAAAAGATAATCATTAAAGCTTAGCAATATTTCAAATTCATAACACATAGGTATTGTGTAAACAAAATGGAGGTTGAGAGTATGATGGGTTTAGAAAAAGATACACATAAGGTTGGGAAGAAAAGATAAAGCGTGGGTAAGAAATTGTGTTTATGGGTGGGTTAAGGCATCGAGATTGGGTGGGAGAGTGAAACGGATGGAAAGAAAGAGAGGCGATGAAAGAATGGTTAGAAATGTGAACTGTTGGGGCAGATTGGTGAGAGGATCGAAAAGTTTGAAGGTGAAAAAATGTAAAGGGAAAGATAAGGATAATTGCAGAATGAATTGCACATCACTTTGGATTTTCACTTGGATCACCTAAAAAGTTTTAGAATTTGACCAAGATTGTTCTTGTTCACACCAATCATTCTCTGTTACATTTTCAATAATTCTCAAGCTCTCTTAATGCTTCCATCTTAAGGTTGTTTGCTAAATTTCCTTTTCTTTAGCAATTTCTTGACTCTCTCACGGAACTCTATTTCACGAGGCCTATATTGAGTAAAAAGTTTTGCACATCCTTAGCCCAATGGCCATCGAACACGGAAAAATAAAAACCTCAACATATGTCACGTTACTTTTATTGGACTCAAAGAAGGAAAAACCTAAAATCCTAAAGAAATCCTAAGGGTTTTAAAGAAGTAGTTACGAGTTTAAAGTCCTCATTTCGACTTTCCAAAAATTATCCTTGTCGGAGTCATTATTCTTGGATCACGAGATATTGACCCTCTCGAGCACTATAAGAGGTGGGCCCATCATTTAGTTATGGATTAATACCCTTCCCTTGGTTGTGAGACCTAGGAAACGACATTTATCCATACCATTTATCCAAAGCTCTTTACCTCGGCTCGTTTTAGGAATTAGTGAATTCTAAGAAACTCGGCTAAAATTATGGTTTTGGCCTTGACAATAAGAAACAATGAATCAAAGTACTCGAATAAGGTCGGTTATGTAGGCAAGCCTATGCCGTCTTATTCGTTGGAACATATGTGATGATTCAGGCCAATCCGTCAAGATTAAGCTCCGTTTTGCCCGAAGGCTTATCGGCTATGCTAAGTCTTGTTGAAGCTGCAGAACGCATATCATCACACGTGGAGGGAGTCGATTGAGCCGAGGCTCGGTTAAACTCTCGCCACCATGGTTAGACCATTTCGAACCCATGTACTATGAGTCTCCGATTTCTAAATTGTCACCCAAAGCGTAATCTCGTTTTCTGTTTAAGGTGGGTTCACCGAGAAGCCATCACCATAAAACTCAACAGCGAGAAGATGGTGTTCTCTCAAAACTCAACGTCTTCTTTAGATTGTGAATGCTTAAACTACACAATTTGTTGCTCCCTGGCGATAGAAGCAATCTCATGCATAGGACAAAGAGATCTTAACATGTAACTACGAGGAACTCTTTATTCACTGCTTCCTTCAACGACTACATGTTTCCTTACACCCTCTAGATGAGACAGATATAGGGCAAAACCTTCCACACTAATAAAATTAATCTTACAAACCACTCCGGGCCAAGATTCATACTAAGGTTCATGCATAGGCTAACTTATGCTCAAAAAAACCAAAAGGTAGTAAAACATAAGAAAAAAAGGTAGTACCTTGCCTTCAACATTGTACCACGAAGAATTTAAGCCTTTAAAATTTTTTCGGAGCCATCTTGGTGCTTTAAAGGTATTGCTTCCATCGCTTTTCCCATCTTAGAGTAGTAATTCCGCATGTTGCTGGGTTATTTTATCAGCGCCCGTGAAAAATTATTGACTTGGATTATTGCTTCCCTGGTTTCTGCAGACAGAAGAAAAATAAAACAGACCGTAGACTGATTTTAACATGGTTTCCCATGCTGCTATCAGACCTACGGATTAAACATACGGGGAAAAACAGACACGCGAAATTCCAGACTCGAAAAACACAAATCAGAAACCGTGTAAACAGGACAAGAACAAAACAAAAAAAATTATAAATTCTCGGTCGACCGAATGAGGTCTCTCGGTCGACCGAATAAATTTTTATTTTTTTATTTTTTTTAAGCTGGAATTTTCAGACAGAGCAGACAACCAGAGGGACTCAAAAACGTAAAAACAGACTCTAAAACAGAAAACTTGACATGAATAAAAAATTATATATATATAAAATTGACCGTTGGCTCCCCGGCAACGGCGCCAAAAACTTGATCGGGGTCAATCAGGTTATAATATATTTGACCACCATAAACCAATACTAGCAAGAGGACTAGGCCTATCGTAGTATAGCTATAGTGAATCAAGGTCGATCCCCACAGGAACCAATTGTGGATCATTTCATAAAAAACAATTAATTAAACATGTCAAGGACATAGAGGCGGTCTACGACCAACATAAGACAAGAAAGGTAAAGACACGACTCAACACAACGTAATTAACCTCCCCAATTATAGTCTTTATCGTTTGGACCTAGATAATTTATATAATAAACTGAACTTATTAACTGTCAATCCGTTTGTATCTATTTTAGATTGGCTACGGGAGTCATCCTCTTTAACTTGACTTAGCACCGGTAGGTCACTAGATCACTGTGGTATTGTTACGTGACTTCGCCTTTTGGTGCCTCCATCTCATATAACTCACACGCTTACGACTCTAAGGATGCCGATATTAACCGTACACCTCGTCCAGGCAACATTCCTATGGTTAGGCGTACTTCCTAAACGATCGCATCAGTCTCTGTCATATTAACAAATTACACGTGACGGTATCATGTTAATCTACGATTTACGTATAACTAGGTGAGCTCAATTCCCAAATACAAAAATTACCTAGATCTCGCTGAAAGTCCCGGAAGATCATTCATGAGCCAACCTAAGAGCCCTATATTGGTATTTCCTAATCATACGCTAATTAAAACAGACGAGCAACGTAGCCGTAGCCATACCTACTGAGATGATAAATTTTATTAAGTTAACCTAACCATAAAGGCGTGGCTATTTAACGGATAAGCAGGGGCTCGATCGACCGAATAGGTGGGCTCGGTCAACCGAAAGTGAACTCATTCGGTCACCCGAATCAATTTAGATCCCAGATTACATCCCCCGAACATATCTCTCGGCGTTTCATCATACGTAATGCATTAAACAAGAATTGTAAAGCATTCATATAAACTAACATAGATACGCATTAATTAAATCAAGTAGATTCATGAATAAATACTAAGTGTATGACGTAGGTTATGGGATCCTCATAGACAAGGCTTCGCCACATCCATAACGACATAACCTAGATCTACATCATCTAGCTATGAATTAACTAACTCAAACAATAAAGCATAATTGGGAGGGATTAATTACTTAAAAGAAAGAAACAGAAAATAAAGGCTTACATATTTGCAGCCCTTAAATTGCTGGAAACACCCTCAATAAACTACATTGAATCAAGATATGAATAGAGTGATTTTATTGAATGATATTCTAAGGTATGTGTTGGTATTCTCGTAGCTGCTTGCTTATATAGAGGTTTTTGCCGACTTAGGGTGGTTCTAGAAGATAAGCACGATATAAGCCGGAAACCGACCCAAACCTAAGGCTCGGTCAACCGAAGAGCTGCACTCGGTCGACCGAAGCTATATGCTCGGTCGACCGAACCTAAGTTTGCATGTTTAACACGTTTTCTTCGTCTAGCTTGTTCCCCACTGCACGCTTGCATGTTGATCCGATTAATCTTCCACTTAATGCTCCGATTTTCTTCCTTTATTATCTTGAGATCCATTGATTGAATGACATTAATCCTCTCGATTTGTCGTGATCTACAAAATCAGTATTTATCGCACAATAAATCGGCTTTTAATAATGAAAACGGCTAAATACCAAATATCATATTAATAATCACTTAACATTAAATAATAAATATAAACATGTGATTTAATTTGAAATATATATTATTAATCTCGATTTAAGGTCAACGTTGATGACTTTTACGGGTATAATTTGACCGTCATCATATATATCTCTCGTCATGTTGTCTTTGACGAATCCACTTTCCCATATGTCTCATCTCCTTCCCTCTCTACGGCTGACTCCCTTACGGTTCCTCTTCCTACACAGTTGACCCCACCCTCTACGTCACCTTCCCCTTCTATTCCTTTGCCCATGGATATGTCTGAAGCAACACGGCGTTCTCCTTCTCTTCCTTCCCCCATCTCCAAAGCTTCCCCCGCCTCCACTCCTCCATCTTCCTCTAGTGCCGAGCCTACACCTCCGGCCCCTCCTCCAACTCGAACTATGGTCACTCGTTCCCAAACAAACTCTCTCAAACGTAAATCTCTCCATCCCGACTATCTCCGTTATCCACTGCCCAAAGCTCTTCTTACCTCTACCGCTGCTTCTGAACCCACATCCTATACCGAAGCAACCAAACACCGGGTTTGGCAGGATGCTATGCGTGATGAGATCAATGCGTTAGATCAGAATGATACTACTCTTCTAGTATGAATGCCATTGGTAATAAGTGGGTGTATCGTATTAAACATCATGCGAGATGGCGTGTCGAGCGCTATAAAGCTTGTCTTGTGGCCAATGGCTTTCATCGGTGAAGGTCTTGACTTTCATGACACATTCATCCGGTGGTCAAACCCACTACTATTCGTCTTTTATTATCTTTGGCTACTACTAATAACCGGTCTCTTAAGCGGTGGATATTCGTAACGCGCGTTTCTTCATGATTATTTAACCGCGGGGTTTTTATGCAAAGCAACCACATGGCTTTCACCATCCAGATTATCCGGACTACGTGGCGTAGTCTATATGGTTTAAAACAGGCTCCTCGGGCCTGGTACTCTCGGTTCACTTCGGCTTTTACCTTTTACGGCTTTGTTGCGTCCAAGGCAGATACTTTCTATATTTATCGGCGTGGCACTCTTACTGTATATGTCTTGATCTATGTCAATGATGTCATTATCACAGGTTTCTCTTCTGCTTCATGTTGATCACGTCATATGGCACTTGGGCTCTCAGTTTTCAGTCAAAGACCTTGGTCCCCTCTATTATTTTCTTGGTATAGAGGTCTTACGCACTCCAGATGGTCTTCACCTCTCCCAACGGAAATATATTCTTCATCTACTTCAGCCAGCAGCAGTATGGACAAGGCTAAGCCTTATGTTTCCCTATGACTCCTAAATGCCGCTGACTCGTGACGACGGGCCACCGCACCGGACCCGTCTCTCTACCGGACTATTGTTGGTGGGCGCAATATCTACAATTTACTCGACCCGATATTGCCTTTGATGTTCATAAGGTGAGTAAATTCATGCACTCTCCAACCAATCGTCATTGGGCGGTGGTTAAACGGATTCTTCGTTACTTGAAGCATACTATATCTCGATGCTCTTCATCTCTCGTCGGTCAACCACTACTCTTCATGCTTATTCGATGCCCATTGGGCTCTGATTTCGATGATCGACGCCCGTTGGCGCTCATGCATTTTTCTAGGTTCCAACTTAATCACATGGCATTGCAAACAACAACTTACGGTCGCAAAGAGTAGAACATAGGTTGAATATAAATCTTTTTTGAATGTCGGTTGAATTACGATGGCTTTTTTCGCTTGCTCCATGAAATCGCGCCTCTTCTCGCTCCTCCGGTTCTATGGTGTGATAACATCGGTGCCACGTACCTTGCTGCCAATCCCGTCTTCCATGCGCGCACCAACACATTGAGTTAGATTTTCACCATGTCCGTGAACTTGTTGCCGCTAAACGCATCACCGTTGCATTTGTTTCATCCAAAGATCGGCTCGCCGATGCTCTTACCAAGCCGTTTAGCAATCCACGTTTTCCACTCTCAAGACCAATCTCCACGCCCTACCTCTTCCCATTGGGATTGCGAAGCGTATTGAGAATATTATTAGTGATAAATGATTCTCGTATTTATTTCAATATATTTTGTAATTATGATTTACTTCCTTCCTAAGATATTAAGTGTTATATAAACACATTGTATTCAATCAATGAAAGCAATTATTTTCGCTGTCAATATCAGCATATTGAGTTGTAATATACGAGTAATAATCACACCAAAACATGAAGATAAACACATCAAGAAAATGAGATGCAATACAATGATAAATGTTCATCAAAATGTGAGGAAGTTTGGGCAGCATATCGGAGACCAACCGAAGCTTTATACTGAAGGCATGTGTTCACTGCTACATTGATATTGTTGAGGATAACAATATATATATATATATATATATATATATATATATATATATATATATATATATATATATATATATATATGGGGTGAGGCGCCTGGGGGAGTTTCAAGGGAAATTTATGGCTCTCAAGTTCTCCCAAAAAATCTATGAATTTGGCTACATGAAAATTTTAACTCAATAGTGATATATATATGTTATAACCTTGAAACTCTTTCAAAGCTTGACCCCATACATATATATATATATATATATATATATATATATATATATATATATATATATGTATGTATGTATGGTATGCAGTAGCACAGAGAGTTTGAGGCTACTTTGAAGCCTCCCAAAATCTATGAATTTAAGGCTACTTGTGAAATTTTAACTCAATAGTAGTGTATATATATATATATATATATATATATATATATATATACATTTTTAAAAATAAATAAGTTATTGCTCTACGGGTAAGTAGTATAATATAATTTGATAAGCGATCAGGATTCTATTCTTGCTAGACGCAAAAACAATATACCTTTTTGGTTCTAACCTTTTTTTAGAAGGGTCTGAAACAATATTTGGCCTATGCGGCCGCATGATTGTGACATACGGATCAGGGATCGGGAGCAACATCTAACAATACATATACATAGATTTTTATTTTTATTTTTTTTAGACGGTTAAGTGACTCATATCTTTGGTAGCGTCCGGAGTGACAAGTGTTGTACACTAGATTTATCACCATATTCTCTTGTATATTAGTTGGCTAGTGGTTTGTTATGATATCAGTCTACATGATCTCGACGGGTTCATAAACCCGTATGACCTGTACCAAACTTGTGGCCCGGATCCCCCAACATGTCGGTCGGGAACCACCCCACCCCAACTCAACCCAACCCAACCAGGGGTGGGGTGCATGGACCCCACTTAAATTTTCGGGCGAAGTTACTAATATACCCCTCTAATTATTAAAACTGTGTATGTATATTATTTCAGACAATTCTTAGTGTAATTCTTCATTTATCTCAACTGGTTGGAAACTTGAGTACATATCCTAAAAGCTCAGGCTCAAAACTCATCTCTCAGATTTTTTTCAACTTTTCTTTTTTGAATTTGGTCCCACCCGAAAAAAAATTCAGGTCCGCCACTGAACCCAACCGAACCTGAAATTGATCATGTCTACGTGTGACGGCATGCTGTGCTATGTATCATCTTGAAACTTTTCTTCATATCTTATTAAATGATAAATAAAATCACACGTGATCGATTTCCATAGAACTTTAGAATGTTTTATAATATTTTTTTTACTATGTTTTTGAACCATGATGTGATTTGTCTTCGTCCTGATGTCCACGTGTCATTATGATTCAACATATATATGGGCCAGTCGTTTACGCGTTTTATGATCAAGACCTACATTTAGAATAATCCTTGACTAAGAAAAAAAGAAAAAGGTAAGAATCCTTATTGGTACATTTGTACAACCTGCTCTTAATCCACAATTAATTAACGCAAATTAAAATGCACCGTTTTGGTAATACTTTGTCCATTCAAGAAGTTCTGACTTTGTTCAAGACTGTAATATTCCGATTTTTAGTAAAGGGTAGATGTGTCATTTTGTGAAAATAAAATAGAGAAAGTGAAATTAAAAGTCACTCTTTTGGCGACAAAATAAATAAATATGACACACATATTTTTTAGTTGAAAAGCGACAAACATTTTCGAATGACAAAACTAACTCACAAGCGCCCTCACTACATGATACATGAAAGATATTGATCGTTTGATCTGTTTTGTTTCTGTTTTTTTTTTTTTTTCAAACATCCGTAACTTTTGATTTACAACTCCGATCATGAAATTTTTCACCAAAATTCATGTTTTTTTTTGCTCTTCAATTTGAGCCCAAATACGATACCCTTCCGACGTATATTTTGAAAGACGAAAAATTATTTTTATTAACCGGAACGAATTCTCTTATAAATGACCGTAACTTTTGATTTAGAACACCGATCATCAAAATTGTTTTACCAAAGTTCATATTTTTTTTATCTTCATTTTGAGACCTTGTTTGATACCTTTTCGACGTAGTATTTGAAAGCCGAATTTAATCGTAGCATTTACACTAACACAATATCGAGATCGATAATATCGATGATCGATGATCGGTAGTATCGATGTCGATATCGACAATGATGTCAGTTATACAAGAATATGCAGGAGAACATTCCATCATACTGTTAACAAACTCAGCAGATTAGTAGCAAGTACAACAAACTATAGATTTAGTACAATATGTACATCAGTTAACAACATGAAAATAAAGAAAAAAATAGGATTTCTGCTTGTTTAGTCTGTATTTACCATCATCAAAGCTATTTAATCACCTGAATTTGCTGTAAGGTCTTTATCCAGAGATAAAGATCATTCTCCAAATGCAAAATCCAGATACACTAACACACCGTGTTAAATTGGTTTATATGATACAATTCGTAAGAGATAGAATCATTAATGAGATAACGGCAATCGATCGCATATAGATAGGAAGCAACAAAGAATCATGTAGCAAAAACATAAAGAGGAAAATGAAGCAAATACTGAGCGGGCGAAGGATCATAAAACGGACCGGAATTTAATCGCGGCATTTACACTAAACACGATGTCGATATCGGTGTAGTATCGATTATCGGTAGTATCGATATCGATATCGATATGATGTCAGATTATACAAGAATATGCAGGAGAACATTCCACCATCATCGTTAACAAACTCGCAGATTAATAGCAAGTACAACAAACTATAGATTTAGTACAATATGTACATCGATTAACAACATGAAAAATAAAGAAAAAACAGGACACGATATTTTTTAGGAAAGGTCGATTCTTCGATAGCCATTCAAACATTAGTAGAAGGCAAATTACCATCGTCATCGATCATCGATCATCGATCATCGACATCGATATTTTTACTCTACATTCTCTCCGAAAATCAATTGCTCCTTTGAAACCCTTGCAACTGCAAAGAATCGTCATTCCAATTCCAACTGGAAACTCTGCCTATCCAAACATTTCTGCTTATGTGACTTTCATTTCCCTCCCATGTGAGACCCGCAATGATATGAAGTGGAAAAAACTGAAGAAAAGCTAAAGTGAATAAAACTGAAGAAAAGAATAAGCTAATGTGGATAATTGTATTGAACATGTCTTCATTTGATCGATCATCGCCAATACAAAGCACAAAATCTACTTTTTATCCTTTTCTGCCATTGATGTAAAGATTCTTTCTACAACCGTCGTCTTCGTCGGAGGATACCAGCTCAATCCTTCGTCCAATTCCCCAAACACCGAGTTAGAAGCATTTCTATGTGTAGAAGAACAAACACTAACTTTATCCAACCCCTCCCGTCTAGAAGCTTGTATTGATATTTCAAATTTAAAGGCTACAAGAACAACAGATGGAGATGAAAATTATGAATTTCAAACAAAGTACAAAGCAAAGGCAAAAGAATCATAAGATTGGAGGAGATTGGGAAAAAGCTAACTCGTCTGGAAAATATCGTACTTGAAATAGAAGCTTCAACTCTTCAATCGAGTACACATTGTGTTTAAATCTATTACAAACATCCTCAATTGCTCAGGCAGAGAAATCCCACGGATTGCTCAGGCTTTTTAACAAATTTACTAATTCGGCAGTGGGATTTTCGTTCTTCATCATAATTCTCTTTGCTAGATCCTGAATCGGCATCATCTTCACTTCCGAAATCAAATCTTCGTCACTGGAGGCTCGAAGACGAAATCTGAATCCATGGGTGATATAATGGTCACTTAAATAATTGATTATTCATCAAACCAATAAGTAGCCAGATAAATTGCAACATGTTGAGCGCAAGAAGAAAATGCAGTAAGCAATACCTGGGCACATTTCTAACATAGTGAGAATCACCGGCACAGACTTTGTGAATCACAAGATAAGGATCAGAGTTCTCTGAACGCGGCATCAATGGAGAATTGTGGTTTGCCCTGAAACCCGGTGGTGGAGCCGTCAAAAAGAAAATGATAGTTTTATTTTCTTATTATTATTATAAACAAGGGATATTTTAGTCCGGTCCAATATTTTCTGTCCTTAATGCAACTTTTATTTGGAATGTGGATTAACACTTAATTAAGGGAGAAAAAGTGGACTATAAGCTAATTTTTCCAACAAAATATTAGATTTATTCTATTTATGAATTACATAATTATAACTCTCTCTCTCTCTATATATATATATATATATATATATATATATATATATGGGGGACTGAATGGTAATTAAGGGAAAGAAAAGCATTTAAATGGTAATAGATCAGTGGGAGGTTTTATTTGGAAAATAACCTCTCCACTAATCAGAAAGTTTGTCAGAAGTTTTGAAAACACGTTCCTGCAAGTTTGAGAGCAAAAGAGAGGCATGAATACTCCTCCAAAATTTTGAGTGTTTACTTGGTGGTTTTCAGATCAAAGTAGGGCACCAGAATAGTGAGGAAACGAGGATCGTTTTGATACAAAGTTTATCAAGTTTCTTCAAGGTATGGATTTCGGCCCTAAGGGCAGTTTTGATCAAGTTTGGTGTCTTCTTGGCTTAATCCATAGTCAGAGATGTTTAGAAACCTTGATCCTAACTAATTCTTAAATTGGTTGTGGATCAAATAGGTTTTCGTCGAAGATTGAAGTTGTGCTACAGATTTTCTGCAAGTGTACTTTGGTTTGGTGCTTGAATCAAGTAAGAGATCTTCTTATTATGTTATTTCAAGTGTTATAGAGTTGGTTGGTGAGTTTGGAGTTCTTTTGATGCAAGGCTTCATGTGTTTTGATGTTTAGAACAATGTGCTATGATATGGTATGTTAAAGAGTCATATTTCTTTGTTGTTTTTGGTGTTAAACCGATGAAGAACGTGTTGGAAAAGTTGTGGAATCGTGAGAAGTGTTGAAAAATCATGTTTAGGGTTTTCCAGGCAGAATGCGTACGCATTGAGTAGCAATGCACACGCATTGCTGGAACAGGTTTGGAAAGGATTGTTCCAGCAGGTAGAATGTGTATGCACTCCAGTGAATGCACACACATTGTTGCTTCAGGTTGTTCAGAGTTGTTCCAAAGATGAACAATGCGTGCATAATGCACGTGGCAATGCGCAGACGCATTGGTTGAACAGAACTTTCGGCAAGTACGAACGAACGGTGAATGCGCACGCATTGACCTCAGTTTTGGAGAAAATGATGTTTTGAGTAATGTGTGGAGTTTTAAGTGTTGATTCTTGATCTAATAACACTAAACAAACATGAACAAGCCTTGATTGAGTTTCTGATGCGTTTAGTTACGGCACCGGATGTACTCTTCCAAAGAGTTGAAGTTCGGGGCCGTCGGAAGAGCATGATAGGCTTGTGCTTTGGTGGATTAGTATTCACCAATGTCTGTGCATGTGATAGGACGTTGTGTCTAGATATCTAAGTGAGGGAGTGGAGTTGGCTAAGGTGAGGTTTGCCTTGAAAACACATAGGTGGTTAATTAATGATTAATAAATACATAATTGTGTAGTAAAAGAATAAATACCTTGCCATTCTTGGTTAGGCACACGGCTATATCGCGACATGTGGGTTGTCAGTGAAAGCGAATAACTCTACTGGCCTATAAACAGCTGAATGGTAGAGGGACTTCGCCGAACGCGTGCACTATCGGGTTAAACCCGTGGCTATCAGTGTGATCCATTGTTAGGTTGCAAACGATATCTCGTAGTGGATAGACACCATGCGCAGTGCTATTGAATGCGGGTATAACAAAGATAAGCTAAGTTAGAAATGTTTAGTCGTGACATGTTGATGAGCATGAAATGAACCCTAGATTGAGTCGGCTTTATAAAGATAATTTAATAATCATAATGAATACTTTGTATACTTGTTTAATACAATAGCTTCTATATTTTACTAAGTACCTTTGTAGTTACCTCAAATGCATATTTGTTTCGTGTGTTTAGGGTTGAGAAGACGAACAGGTGAGCAAGAGTTTTATGAGACTTTGAAGATGATATATGATCATTGTTGCTTTGTTGTGAAAGGCTTCTCTTTGTTGTTTCATAAACTATGTTCCAGACTTTGTTGTATTTCGTTGAAAGTTATGTTGTACTTTTCCTTTGGAACTTTTGTAAGATAACTTGTTGTTTTCTTTAGACATTGAACGATTGTAAGTTCTTTTTCTTTTAACGTTGGCTTTTGGAATCTTTCTATCTTTAGAATGTTGCATTTCTATCCTTGTTGTTTCAAAAAAAAAAATATCCGAGTCTTTTAGCTTCCGTTAATGCTAAACTTGATGCGACGTAGTAGAGGCTTACATATAATATTGATTTATTTACTATTATATGTGCCGAACGTTTCTTTTCCAGATATGGACTTGGTGTCCGAGAACGGGGTGTTACAGTTGGTATCAGAGCGAAGCCTCCTTTAGGCTCCATTTCTTGAGATAAGTTTCTTTAGATCATCTAGTAACATTCTGATCTTCTTGATCTTTCAGAATGGTGACAACCAGGAGAGGCGTTCATGGGGCCGAGATTTTAGGGGTTAGACGAGAAGCAGGCATTCCTACACCAGTGGTAGTGAGTGGAGTGGTGAGACCTAATGTTCCACCTCAACAGAATCAGACACCACGGGCTCAACAGGAGCAATCTCCATAGTGGCATGTGGGAGGATCGGTTCAGGTTACCATAGTAAGCGATGTTCAAGCAGGTTTTGTATCACCAGTGACAACAGTTTACCCTCCACCACCACCAGTAAGCTATCCTCCAACTTTAGCCTACCCTCCACAACAACAAACTTTCTACCCTCACCTAGGCCTCTCTGAGAAAGAAGCTCTGATTAATCAGATCAAAGAAAACCTAGATGCATTTGCCTGGGTGGTTACAGATATGAGAGGAGTTGAGGCCGACGTCGCCCTACATCATCTCAACATCGACTCTACCTTCAAACTGATACAACAGTGAGGCCAACAATTCACCAATGAAAAGGAAGCTGCGGTTAAGGTAGAGGTCGGAAAAATTCTTCAAGCAGGAATAATTAGAGAGCTAACATACCCAACTTGGCTGGCAAATGTAGTGATGGTGAAAAAACATAATGGAAAGTGTAGAATGTGTGTTGACTTCACGGACATCAACAAGGCTTGCCCAAAGGATCCTTATCAACTTCCTCGAATCGATCGACTAGTGGATTCCATTGCAGGTTTTGAGGTCCTCAGTTTCTTAGATGCTTATTCGGGATATCATCATGTACGAATGGCTGAGTCCGACAAGGAAAAAACGGCCTTCAGAGGTGCTGGGGGCCATTATTATTATGAGATGATGCTCTTTGGGCTAAAAATATGGGTTTGACTTATCGGAGGATGGTCAACAAAGTTTTATTTCGCAGATCGGAAAAGCAGGAGGTTTACATAGATGATATGGTCGTCAAGTCTACAGGTGACGGCCACGCCGTCGACCTCCAAGAAACCTTCAACAACATCCGGAAACACTTAATGAAACTCAATCCGGCCAAATGTACATTTCATGTCCAGGAAGGCAAGTTTCTGGGGTTCATGGTTAGTCACCGAGGGATCGAAGCTAATCTGGAGAAAATTCAAGCTCTGCTCTATATGCAGGAACCTACCACGATCAAGGAGGTTCAGAGGCTCAATGGCAAAATCATCGATTTGGGTCGTTTTATCTCAAAATCAGTAGAAAAATGCCTCCCCTTCTTCAAAATACTCAAAGGTGACAAATCTTTCTCATGGAGTAAGGAATGTTCTCAATATTTTAATGCTTTGAAGGAATATCTAAGGAAACCGCCTCTTTTGGTCAGTCCTGTAGAAGGAGATGTTTTGTTTTTGTACTTGGCGGCCTCGGACCGGGCCGTTGCCGCCGTACTTGTCAAGGAGCCGAGATCCTCCAAAATCCCGTTTATTACGTAAGCAAGACTCATCCGGTGATGAGTCGTTATTTTAATGTTGAAAAGTTGGCTGCTCGCCGCTTGTTATCGCTGCCTACAAACTCAGGGCTATTTTACTTCACACACTATCATTGTCTTAACAGACAACCCGATGCACCAAATTTTACACAGACCCGACCTTTCAGGTCGCCTGCTTCGATGGGCTATCGAGATTACCGAGTTCGATATTCGATATCAACGGAGGAAGGCTATCAAAGCTTTTATTGTCGAGACGAGCTTGATTCGACACAATCAAGCTTCGCTTGTACCATTCGAGTCCGCTCCGCCTCAAATAAGCCCAATCAATCTTTGGCGATTATATGTTGACGGAGCATCGAGTCGGCGGATACGGGCGGTGTTATTTTGATGGAGCCGGGACGACAAAAGAGATAGAAAAATCTCTAAGGTTCGAGTTCCCGACCACAAACAATCAAATTTGAGTATGATGCAAGAATAGCCGGACTTAAGCTTGCAACGGAAATAAAAGTGGAAAATGTTGAAGTCTATCATGATTCTCAGCTCATCGTCAACCGAATCTCAGGGGACTATGGGACGCATTGCGGAATCCAAGAAAAATACGGTGATATTGTCAAACAATTGAGATCTAACTTCAACTATTGTGAATTCATCAGAGTTAGAAGAGAGGATAATGAGCGAGCAGATTATCTCTGCAAGTTGTCTCTTGAAGAAGAGATAGTGGATCCTTCAATAATGGTGGAATATCTTGTTGTACCTACAATTGAAATAACGGAAATCATGGAAATCGATGCACCAACTCCGATTCCTTGTTAGATTGATGAAATTCAAGCTTACATAAAAATAGGCAGCTTGCCTGCAGACACAATTATGGCCCGAGCTCTCAGAAAAAGAGCAGCCAAGTATATCATAAACGATGGAACGCTTTATAGGAGATCCGCCACAAAGCCTTTATTGAGGTGTGCCCGAAAAGAAGAAAGCGAAAAAATACTCATAGAGTATCACCAAGGAGTGTGTGGGGGTGTTGGACATATTTTAAGTTTTAATGATGAGTGCCAGACTAGCTGTTATAGAGCAAAGGCAAAAAGATGTCTAGATCAAATGTATAGGTTTATTAGAATTTGATCTTTGTATAGGTTTGATCAAACAAGCAATGTAATTTGGTGGTGACTATATCGGCCAGACTGCCTAGGTCAAGAGGGGCAGCTAGGTCGAGAGACTAGTTAGGAACTCGTCAAGATCAAGAATGAGGGTTCAAACTCAGCTATTGAAGGCTAAGGGATCAAACTTAGTATTTAAAGTCAAGGATATGGAATCAGAATTTAGGGAAGTCTGTGATGACCTAAACTGATTACATATACCTTATATACAAGGTCTAAGTTCCATAAGTTAAGTGGTGATTGGAACTTGGTTAATTTCAAAATGGTGTACTCTAACTTCACAATCAAAAGTTAGATAAAAGAAAGTCAGCTGAAGTGTTTTATAAACACAAACAAACTTAAGATAATTGATCGACATGAATTTCAGCAGACTAATATACACAGGTATCTGTTGAATGTAAATCTCGATTTAATCAAAGGTTATATTGGAAGATTACAAGGATAAGGACAGATTACAAGTCTTGATTTTGTCAACAAATCAAAAGTCAAGATTAAAGGGACGTTGGAAAGATTCAAAGGATTAACCAGTGGACATAAGTCAAAGGGTGGAATGATCAAAACTCGACAAAAAGCAATCGACGATTGTCGATTACTATGTCTGCAGAGACGTAAAGCAAGTCAAGATGGAGACAAATCTGAAACGGCTACGTTTGAATTTCAAACATAAGTCACAGGATTTTCACATATAAATAGAAGACTCCTATTCAGATACAAGTGATGAAAAGTGATGAAAAACAAATAATCTATTTGAGGATATCAAGTTCTTATCAAGAAAATCACCCTGCTGACATTCACTGGGGATAAAGCTACTGATCTAGAAAACCCTTCAAGTGTAACCTGCTATCAAGTTACATCAAGAATACACACTTGAAGACTCCAAGCTGCTGATCATTTCATCCTGATCAAGCTGCTGAAAGCTGAATCACCTACTTGATTCAAACTTTCTTTCACAAGAAACCTGCTGAAGACAGAGAAGCACTTAGGTGTCAAGAACTGTTATTTGTGGTGGAGCTGGTGAAGAGGCAATCCTACCCTTCAAGGACCAGTTGAATACTTTGGAGCAAGCAATCTCACTGCTTCAAATATTCGGTTTAATGAAGCCATAGTTATTGGTCAGGGACAGACGACTTAGGATTTTTGTAATCGCAACCTCAAAGATCTCTAGTGAATTTCCTCCAACATCACAGGAGAAGAGTGGACTCGACAGGTGATTACACCACTGGAACCACTATAAAATCTTCCTATGTACTTTCTCGCATTTACTTTACGCATTTAGTATACAAATCACATCAACTTACCGCAACTAGCAACCTGAATCACACACTCACACTACCGAGTATCTAATACTTGGTATCATATTTAAAACAACAAGTAATAAGGCTTAAACTAAATATATTCCATTGCAACAAATCCAAGAATATCAACATCAAATAGACTCATCGAGTGGTCGGAGATCACTCGAGCCGTAGAAAGGTGCTCATCGACCTTCTTGCTGAGTTTGTTAACTCTAAAAGTTTTAAGTGTTAAGTTTATTCAACCCTCATCTAAACTTAACCAAAGCCTTTTCAAGGGACTAACAATTGGTATCAGAGCAGTGCTTCTGTTCTGAAGTAATCCTACTTGTTATGCTTGTGAAAATACTTTGAAAACTTTTTCAAGTTTCTAATTTTCAAAGCTTTGCATCATGGATAACAACCAGTATTCTAGGACAATGTTGATGTGTTCTCTAGATCGTTTTGATGAGTATAAATGTCGTATGCAGGATTTTCTAGCTGCAACACATGATGAGATGATGGATGTTCTTATTGATGGACCACTGGAAATTACTAAGTCCATAACTATGGATGGTCAAACTCAGACTGTTCCAAAGACATAGAAGGAGTGGGATGCTGAAGATAGAAAAAGAGCAAACATCAACAATATTGCTATCGATATCATCTACAGAACCATGGATAGCAATATGTACATGAAAGTGAAGGATTGCAAGACTGCAAAGGAACTTTGGGAAAAGTTACAACTAATCTGTGAAGGCACTGATGCTATCAAGAAAAATAAAATCAGTGTGGCCAAAAAGAAGTTCAAGATGTCAAAATGAAAACAAATGAAACCATTGAGTAAATGGAGTCAAGATTTAGTGCTTTCATGGATGAACTCACCCTGCTGAATGTAATCTATACAAAAGAAGAGATCAATACATGAATCTTGGAAGCCCTACCTGCAAAAAGAGGTTTGGGAGATGAAGGTTACTGCCATAGAAGAATCAAGGAGTCTACATAAAGAAGACACCTTCAAGTTTTTTTCTGATCTCAAAGCATATGAATTCAGAAAGAAACTTATTCCTGAGACTGAAAAACAAGAACCAAACACCACTGCATTGGCTGCTACGCATAAAGAAGAATCATCAGATGCTCAAGATGATCGACTGGATGAGATGCAAGAGCAAATTGCCTCTTGAGCAAGAAAATCGAATGATGAAAGCGGAAGGGTTCTCCAAGGAATTTCACAAAGAAATCAAGTGAAAAGAAGAAGGAGGTATCCAAGAAAGAAAATGATTATTTGTGTTTTCATTCCAAGAAACCAGGACACTTCAAATCTGATCGTCCCGATCTAAAATAGAAAAAGGAACTCGATTATCTATGCATCAATCGCAAGAAACCTGGACATTTCGAGACTAATTGTCGGACTAAATCAAGAGCAAAAGTCAGCAAAGAAGATCTGGCAAGAAAGCAATGGTTGCTGAAGATGAATCAGGCTATGAAGTTGAATCAGAAAAAGGAAATGAATCCGATGATACTACACTTGTTGCCGACATGGAAGATTATGCATTGATGGCAAATATGGATGAGACTGAGGAGGTATACAACTCCGTATCCATAAACACTCCTGCTGAAAGTGATTGTGAATCTACTTGTGGTTCAAATCCTAAAAATTCTGACAATGAAGAAACTTTGGATGTCATCCTTAATCAACTGAGGAAAATACAATCTTGTTATGAGATTGTGAAGGCTGAAAAAGAAGCTCTTCAAGCAGAAATTGAAAGGTTAAAAGCTGAATTAAGAACTCTCAAGGGAAAGGAAAAAGAGTTTGGACAGAATCAACATAAGTCTATTGTACATTCAGTAGCTGCTGAATCTGCTGAACAATCTAGTTCCTCCACTGCATTCAAATCTAGAAAGCCTTATGGTGATAGAACAGACCTTGGATTTGGAACTCAACAATCTACTAAGAGTGGATCCAGTAAGGTCACTGAACCTAGTACCAGAATTGGTCCTAAGTTTGTGCCTGCACAAGATCCAACTCCCAAAAAGGTTGTTGAGGCAGTGAAGCCTACTGAGAATACTTCAAAGAGGAAAAATCGAAGTCAAAAGGACATCGATTTTCAACAAAAGGGTAAATCCAAGGGTAGGATCTTTGGACCTTCTAGACTCTATCTGTAGCAGACTGGCCGCTAAGTCTCTTTGGACACAAAAAAGGCTAAAATCGAAAAATTCCAAGGATAAGAATCATAAACCTAAAAATGTCAATCATTCCAGGGATACTTATCTCAGGGGGAAAGGTAGATTGTTCCCTACTGATGAAGATTGGAATATTCCTGCCCCTACTGCTAGAAACATTAGACATAACAATAATGCTAGGGTAAGACCTCAGGAATGGAATCAGCAGAGGACTCAGCAGAGGACTTATTCAAGACCTCAGCAGGGACCTCAGCAGACTCCATATTACTGTGGTTGCTCTAATGAGACAAACAAACCTATGGTTATGCTAGTGCTTCTAACAATAGAAATCACTTTAAACAGCATTATATACCAAAAGGCCAGAAAACATATGTGAATCCTACACAACCAAATGTTAGATTTTATGGAAATGTATGATACATATATGAACAAAAGTGCAATGTTTTTCAAAGAAGACCTTATGGAAATTTTCCAGAGGTCATGCTTACCACTGACCACTATGGACCCAAACAGTTTTGGGTACCTAAAACACATTAACTTTGTTTTGTAGGGTGTCTGGTACTTTGACAGTGGATGTTCCAGACATATGACAAAGAATAGCACTGTTTGACAAATTTTGTGGCAAAGGACAGTCCAAGGGTGAATTTTGGCAACAAGAACACACCAGGATACACTAGAGGATATGGTACACTGGTAAGGAATGGATGGATTAACTATCAAAAATGTTGCATTTGTTGAAGGACTGGATTACAACCTACTAAGCACTGGACAGTTTTGTGACATGGGTTACAATGTCACTTTTGCCAAAGGCTATTGTGTTGTCATTAGTGAAAGAGGTGAACAAGTTGTGTTGGCTGGTAGAAGACAACAAAATATGTATGTTGTGGATTGGTCTACTGATGTTCCAGAGACATGCCTGATTGTGCATACCAAGTCAGAATTAAATTGGTTGTGGCATAAGAAGTTGAATCATCTTAACTTTGATGATATCAATCAACTGGTGAAAAAGAAGTTGGTGATTGGTTTGCCTGAGATCACATTCAAAAAGGATGCTATATGTGATGCATGTCAGCAAGGTAAACAAACAAAGTCAAGCTTCAAGTCAAAGACTAAACAATCAACAAAAAGAGTCTTGGAGCTGATGGACATGGATTTATTTGGGCTAGTAACTCCAACAAGTGTAACAAGAAAGAAGTACATTCTGGTAGTTGTGGATGATTATTCAAGATACACTTGGGTAGTATTCATGAACAAGAAAAGTGAAACACTTCAAAAGATGCCCAAACTTTTGAAGAGATTGCAAAATGAGAAAAGTTTGTGAAGAGTGAAGATCGATCGACAAAGTCTTGAAGTTTCTCAATAAAGTCATAAGAGAATATTGTGAACAAAATGGTGTGCTGCATCAATTAGCAGCTGCTGGTACACCTCAGCAAATGGGGTTGCTGAGAGAAGAAACAGGACTTTGAAAGAAGCAGGAAGGACTATGATTTGTGAAGCATTATTACCTGAAAGATATTGGGGTGAAGCAATCAATACATCATGCTATACACAAAATAGGACCTCAAGATAAACAAGAAGTCTGCCAAGACACCTTATGAGATATGGAATGGAAGGAAACCAAATATATCATATTTCCATTCATTTGGAAGCAAATGTTTTATTTTGAATCATAAGGAGCAATTGAAGACATTCCAACCAAAATCAGATGAAGGAATCTTTTTGGTATATTCTTCTGTCAGCAAGGCATTCAGGGTACTGAATAAAAGGACATTGAAACATGAAGAATCAATACATGTTGTATTTGATGAACCTAAGTTTATTGGAATGGAAGATGAAGTTTTAAAACCTACTGAAAATCTCCAAGTCACTGATCTAGAATGTGTTGATGTTTTGGAAAGGATAAATGACTTAAAAGTTTCGACTCTTGCCCCTCATCAAGAACTCCGCTGGTAACACTCATCGATGCAACAAATCAAGGCGGTTCAAGGATCTGTTGAACCTCCTACTGAAGCAACAGCAGAGCCTACTGAAGATGAAGCTCTTGTAAATCAAACAAATCAAGATTTACAATGGTTAAGGGATCACCCTGCTGAACAAGTTATTGGCAATATACAGCAAGGTGTAAGGACTAGAAGACAATTGGAAGCAATGTTTACCTACTTTCTATCACAAATGGAGCCTAAAGTTGTTGAAGAAGCAATATCTGATCCAGATTGGATAATTTTTATTCAAGAAGAATTGAATGAATTTGAAAGAAATCAAGTTTGGACACTAGTGGAAAGGCCTACTCATGCAAACATAATTGGAACAAAATGGGAATACAGAAACAAATTGGATGAATCTGGTACCATTGTAAGGAATAAGGCCAGACTAGTGGCAAAAGGCTATTCTCAAGATGAAGGAATAGATTTTGATGAGACATATGCCCCAGTTGCAAGATTGGAAGCTATAAGATTATTTTTGGCATATGCTGCTTACAAAAACTTCAAAGTATACCAGATGGATGTCAAGAGTGCATTTTTGAATGGCATTCTGGAAGAAGAGGTTTATGTTCAGCAACCTTCTGGTTTTGAAGTTAAAGATCAAGAAGACAAAGTGTACAGACTTAACAAGGCACTTTATGGCTTGAAACAAGCACCAAGAGCATGGTATGAAACCCTATCTCAATTCTTGGTGGACAATGGTTTTACCAAAGGTACCTGTTAAGGGTAATTTTGTACGTTTTATAAGGATATATTTTATGTCAATATTCCCCATATTCTTAGGTTTTTCATAGAAATCGAGCTTATAATCGATTAATTGAGTAAATGGTGTTTCTAATAGGTTAAATTGCAAAACGTAGCGATTTATGTGTTTAAATCATGATTTTATGTTATTTTGGGATTGTGTTACGCTTTGGTATGTTTTTCCTAAATTGTAGATACACATTGTTGATGGAAAGGATGATTTTAAAGAGATGAATTCGAGTGGAAAATCCCGAAAACGACTCGTAATACGACGGGCTAATCAAAAAGGCGTTTTCTGAAGAAGAGTCCTTAATGAAAGTTGTAGAGTTTTCCGAGAGCTTTTTTATGACGTTCGGATCATAATTTTTTGAGGTCTACAACTCAAGATATGAATTTTAGAAGTTGCAGAGCAGAAATTCAAAGAAGTTGAGTTTGCAAATTAACGCAGCGCCCATGCATTCGAACTAGCATTCAAGTCGAAATTTGGTACAGGATGCTCGGGCCAAAGATGAACGAACGGCCACCCTCCGTCCATGGCATGCACAGACGAGCGTCCGGGCTGCTTAGACGGACGTCCAGGAGACACTGTAGCAACCGACATCAACATATTATTTCACAGCCGCCTTACTTTTCCTATAAATACAGAAGCAGCCCCAACCCTAATATCATATACACGCAGCAGCTCTTGGTGAAACCCTAGAATTCGATGAGCAGCAGCCCGGCCGGCTGAGCTCCATGCTTGGCTGGCCGGAGATTAGTTAGATTAGGTGTTATTTCAATTCCGTGTTTCGAAGTCTTTCTTGTTCGTTTGGAGCTGTCGGCCATGGACCAAGTTTTGAGCTTTCTTATTTACAGCAGCACCTTGATCTTTTTGTTGGATAAATTTGTAAGTTTTAATTCGATTGTTACGTTTCCTATGTTTATTAGTTATCATTCAATTTTATATCGAAAGATGATTGCATGATTTGATGCTACCGTATGACGGAAGTCGGTGTAGTTTAGATCACCGTAGGAAAGTTTGCATTTTTAATCTATACATAACGGAAGTTCGTAGGTTAAATATCTAGGTTTACGAGAGAACCACAATTTAATTAATTCGATGCAAGATTATCTTAGATTGAAGTTGAGGATGTCACCGTTACCGGAAAGATGAGATTTTCATGTGTTTATTTCATTGCGTTGTTCTTGTTCTCTTTCATGTTTTGTATGGTTTATGTTAATCGAATTTAGATAACGGAAGTTGATAGATTCGTTAGATTTCCGTGAGAGAGATTGACAATAATTATTCCAACAAACGGAAGTTGAGGGATAATGTTGTTAGGTTAGGATTCAATCCATATCTTTGATTTGTATCGATATTAGTTAAGACCGGAAGGTAAACTAATTAATGGCGTGATAAATCGGAAGAGGAAACGCTTCTTTAGATAAGATAATAATCCGAGATAACTTGTGAATAAATATTTGTCTATCTTATTTCCTTCGGTGAGGTGATGGTTGTTGGAAATAGGTTGATCATGGTTTGTTTATGGTTGGTCAGTTGATAGTTAGTTTTACTGTTTTCGTAGATGTAGTTTTATTTATTTTGTCCGCAAATATATTTCCTGGATTTGGATTAACAATCCTCCGTCCAGTTATTTTTCCGTTCTAGTTTAGGTTTAGGTTTAGTTAATAAAGAGGAATTAATGAAGTTAGATTCAATGACCCAATTCCTCGAGGATCGATAACCCGCACTTATCCAACTTTACTAGCAACTACCCGGTATTCGGCCGGTTAGGAGGTAGTTTTGCATGGTAGTATAGGTTTTATAAATTTTCTTTTGTTTTAATGACAAGACTTTTTCGTAATCAATGAAGGGACAACACTGCTTTGGTTCAAATTTATGTTGATGACATAATTCTTGGTTCTGAAAATGAAATATGATGTGAAAAGTTTGCTAATCTCATGAAAAGCAAGTTCCAAATGAGTATGACGGGAGAGATGAACTACTTCTTGGGATTACAAGTCAAACAAATGAAAGATGGAATCTTCATTCATCAAACTAAATATACCAATGAGTTGTTAAAGAAGTTTGGCATGGAAAATAGCACCAAGATATCAACTCCTATGAGTACTAACATCAGACTGGATGAAGATAAAGAAGAAATAGATGTTGATCGATTTTTAGACGTAAGGATGATAGGCAAATCATTGACCTCACTTCGCCGCTGCCAGACACGATATATCCTTTGCAATAGGTGTTTGTGCAAGATTTCAATCAAAACCTAAGGAAAGTCATTTAGCTGCAGTCAAAAGGGTTCTCAAGTATCTAAAAGAGACTTTGGGAGTAGGGATATGGTATTCAAAAGATGGAAGCTTCAAAGTTATATCCTACTCAGATTTTGATTATGCTGGATGCAAGATTGATAGAAAAAGCACCACAGGAACCTGTCAGTTGATGGGAAATAGACTGGTTTCCTCGGTTCAAGAAGAAATAGAATTCAATATCAACTTCCCATCTTAAGTCGAATATATTGTCGCTGGAAGTTATTGTGCACAAATACTATGGTTAAGACAATGAGTTAATGGATTATGGAATTGAAGAAAGAGAAATTCCTATAATGTGTGACAACACAAGTGCAATAGCAATCATCGAAAATCTCAGATTGCACTCAAGAACCAAGCACATTGATGTGAGACATCATTTTATAAGAGATCATGTTGAAAAGAAAGATGTGGTGGTTCTTTACATCCCTATCAAGATCAACTTGTTGATATATTTACTAAACCATTGGATAGTGAAAGATTTGCTAAGTTAAGAACTCGAACTTGGCATCATAAAATTGATCAAACACTAATAATCAGCAGTGTTTCGAATTCACCAAGGGATTAGTCTTTGCTATGTTGGGTGAGCTCACTTAGCAAACTAGTCATTGGTCTCAACAATTCCATGTACTTAAATAAGTTTGGACAATTGAGCAAATGAAGTTGCCAAGGGATTGGTCTTTGTCCTCAGTAGGTGAGCTCACTTGATGGATCAATCATTGGTATTAAACTTTGTTGGTCCCTTGAAAAGGCTTTGGTTAAGTTTAGAGGGGGTGAATAAACTTAACACTTAAAACTTTTGGAGCTAACAAACTCAAGAAGTTCAAGCCTCTTGATGCTTGAAGAGTCGGTGATACCTCAAGAGTCTGCTGATACACAGTGAGTTCATTGATGGTTAAGTTTATCGAATTTGTGCAAATGGATTTATATCAAAAATAAAGCCTTCAAACTTGTTGTTAAATATGATACTAAGTATTAGATACTCAAGAGTGTATGTGTGTGAGTTCGGTTGCTAGATTCAGAGGTTGATGTGTATGATAAACTAAATACGTAATGTAAATACAGTAAAGTAAGTAAGCAGATTTTATAGTGGTTTCAGGTGGTGTAATCTCTGTCACCCACTCTTCTCCCCGTGATGTTGGAGGTAATTCACTAGAGATCTTTGATGTATTCATTACAAAGATTCCTAAGATTGCTTGTCCTTCACCAATGACTATGGCTTCACAAACCGAAAACTAGAACATGTAGGATTGTCGCTCCAAGGTCTTCCACTTGGTCCTTGAAGGGAAGGATTGCCTCTTCACCAAGCTCCACCACAAACAATCTTTCACACAATCGTGTGCTTCACTGTCTTCAAGAGGTTCTTTATAAAATAAAGATTGAATCAAATAAATGATTGATTGCAATGCAGCCTTGATTAGGATGATATAATCAGCAGACTTGCGTCTTCAAGTGTGTATATTTGATGTAGCTTGAATCTGTAATACACTTGAAGAATCTTTCTGATCAAGAAGAGTTAAGCTCGAGAGGTTCAAGCAGGTGCTTTTTTTCACTGTAATTATCTCTTATATTTTTCTCTTAAAGTTCATCAATCATCATCTTTTTTCTACAGTTGAAAGTCCTCTATTTATAGGTAGGAATGCATGTGACTTGTATTTGAAATTCAAATATAACCGCTCTCGGTTTTGTCCCATTTGACTTGTTTTCGTCACCATTCATAGGATCGACAATTTGTCGGACTTCCTTTTGACAAGGCAATCATCCACCCTTTGACTTATAACCATTGGATAAAATCGAATCATCCTAACGTTCTTTTAATCTCACTCTTGATTTGTTTGATAAATCGAGGTAGTTGGTCATCCTTATCCATGTAATCTTCCAATGTAATCTTGAATTAACCGAGGTATATTATCGCAGAGTTCATCATCTCATTGTAATACTATCTATCATCACAATGTAATTTTGTTGTGTAATAAATTTAATGCGGTGATTTCTTTTATCTAACTTTTATTTGTGAAGTTAGATTACACCTTTAATTATAACCAAGTTCCAAACATCATCCAACTTATGGAACTTAGACCTTCTATCTGTGGTATATGTACTTAGTTTAGGTCATCACGCACTTGCCTAAATTCGATTGCATATCCTTAACTTTAATCACTAAGTTTGATCCCTTAGCCTTCAATAACTAAGTTTGAGCCCTCACCTTCGCCTTCAAGAGTTCGGAAAAGTCTACTCGACCTAACTACTCCCATCGATATTGACCGATCTCTTTGAAACAAGTCACCGACCTTACAAAGGCTTGTTTGATCAAACCTATACAAAGATCAAACTCTAATAAACCTATACATTTGATCTAGACATCTTTTTGCCTTTGCACTATCACAACTAGTCTGGCACTCATCATCAAAACATAAAAATAAGTCCAACAATTTACCCCTTTTTGGTGATGATGCCACTACCCTCACCTAACAGCAAAGCAAAAAGATTAAAACAAAAACAGAACAAATTTCCAGTCAATTCTCATTATAATCATTTGTTCACAGTTATTACAGTCTAGATGCAGCAAAGATAAAATATGATAAGTATGCTGATCTACTGTCTTCTTTCTCTTTCCTGTCTAGCCTTCTCCACTTGTTCTTGGTTGGCTCTGATTTCTTCTATCATTTCTGTCATCCATTCATTCTCAATCAGAGTGAAATCAATGTAGGAGTTGACTTCTTTCCACCATTTCCAAGCTTCTGGTAAAAGGAGATTGATCTGATTGACTCTGAATCCCATTCTCATGTAAAGTTCTTTAAATTCATTCAGAGAGTCTTTAGCTTTTGTGATAGGCAAGCTCCTTTCACCTCTACCACTTCTTCCACCTCTTCCACCTCTAAAACTTGCCCTCAAGGCTTTAACTCTTGCTTCCCAAAACTTCAATCCCAAGAATGAGTTTAAACCTTCATGAAATCCCTTGTCATGATAAGGTTTCCTCCTATTATAGTACTCATTCTTGTATTGTTTAAGGAGATCATCAGTAAGTTGAACTCTGCCAGGTGCAGGTTCCCTAAATGCATTTATCTCATTCTCCCATTTCTTCTTAGCAAAAATCCTTGCAGCCACTTTTGCTACTGCTGTTTGGTCCTCTTCCCCCTTAGTGACATCATCAACAAAACGGGACATTAGACCATGAACACTCTCCTGTGTGATTAACAGATTACTCAGCTGTCCTTCCATAATTTCAGTTCTTGTATCAACTGTAGTAATCCTTGATTGCAAAGTCTGCTCCAGTAGATTGATCCTCTCAGTGAGCTTAGGATCCAATCCAGCAAGTTGAGATGTTCCAGCAGCCTCAGCAGGCTTAGGTACCTCAGCAAGTTTGTCAAGTTTCTGGTGGATGGTTTCAAGTTGATTTTTCAGAAACTTTTCTTTTGCTGTGTTTCTTAACTTGATTTCCCTCACATCTAGCATCATATCATTAACAGCATTTTGAGTAGATGTGAAATTTGAAGAATCAAGCTGTTTGATGAGATTGTCTGTTGTCATTCACCAGCTTCATCAGTTCTTCAAATCTTTGTTCCTGTCTATCCAGTTGAGTTCTTAACTGTTGCATGTCATTCCTGACAGTTCTCAACTCATTCAACACTTCGACTGGCACTCCACCAGCCATACCTCCAAAGAATCCCATCAAAGAGCTCTTCAACATTATATTGTACTCTTTGTCTGCTGATGACCATTGCTTTACTCATATCTCTCCTAGCAGGGGGAGGTCCTTCCTCAACCATAGCACCAAGAACATCTTCCATTATTGGATCTTGTGCAGGTTCATCAGCAACATCTTCTTCTCCAGATAATTGAAATTCTTCATCACTGTAATCATAGTCCAAAGAAATGCTCTTCTTTATCAACACTAGCGACCTGCCGACTATCTTTCCCTACAAAGTGGCTTTGTCTCCAAAGAGGCTCCACTACAGCAAAGACTACTACAAAGACCTACCATCGAGACAAACAGGGTTTCCTCCAAACCCAAATTTGGTTCCAACTTTGTCCGGATGCGGTTTGTAACCCAAAGATCCTCGCACTCCTGTTCCAACCTGTGTCAGTCTTTGTTTGATCCTCAAAGAACCTGCACCTCCTCTTCAACTCTTTGAACTGGTGCAATAAATGCCACAACAACTTGATCAGGGAATATATCCATGTTTTCTTTTTGAAATTCCCCAAGATCACCAATCCTTCTCAGTAGGTTTGCAGTGTTGGACAGGGTGCCTTCAGTGTCAACCCAGTTTTGATATTGAATAGATTCCTCTCGAAAGGTGGCACTAGGTTCACTTGTGGAAAGTAACCTCTCATTATCCAAATCAAAGACTGTTGATCTTCAGATTGTGCAATAGGTTCTTCATCAAGTAAAGTAGAAGATTCACTAACCAACCTATTTGCAACCCCACTTATTCCATCATTGATCAGTGCCTCCAGATCATCCATGGTGAGATCCTGCAGATCCTCATCCATCTCTCCATCTGGCTGCCCTCGGCGAGACTTACTGGGCCTTAGTGGGTTCAACTTCTTTGCCATCAGTGGCTCCTTGACCAGTGACTTCAATTGATGTTTCTCTAGCCACTCCACTGGTCTCCCCAGGGAACATAGGGGGATCATCATCGTAACCGATGAATCACTGCCTGGGTGTGTACTTTGGATCTCGAACATAATTGCTCCACTTTTCTATCCTTCATTCAAAAGATCCATCACCTAGATTGCAAAGATGCTTGTGTCTATCAAGTCCAACAGTTTGTCCACACCCATTGATCAAATGCCCATTCTTCAAATCCACTCATTGGATCAAGAATGTTTTTCATTTCTTGTAGAATCCAAACTTCCACCGAAAATAGTTTTGCACCTTTTTGAAGTTAGGATCTACTTTGTCCTTCTTAGATGCCTTCTCATATGGCATAGATGGCTTTCTAGTGGCGTGTTCAAGAGCTTGTCGACCTTCAAAAGTTCCCACAAGTAGATTCATTGTCTATTCAACAGATGCTTTAAAGTCAGTGAGGTTCTTTCGAGGATGTATATTTGTACCTACTACTTCCATCTGTACAACACTTGGTTCCTCTTGACTTACATGCTCATCAGCAGGGTTAGCAGCAGACTGCTCTTCCCCCTGACTTCTTGCAACATTTGCAGGATCTTCAACCAATTCTTCAACTTCCACAGCAGGGGCAGGTTCAGTGATTTGCTGTGGTTCTTCCACAAGTTGCTCAACAACAACTTATGCCTCTCCAGTAGATGTAACAGATTCTACAGCAGGCTCTGGTGCAGCAGACTGCTGTGATTCTTCCACAGATTGCTCAACAACAAGCTGTGCATCCTCAGTAGGCTTGATAATAGTTATTGGTTCAGCATCAATAGCCTCTCCTACTACTTCTACTTCTTCTTCTACTGTTTCTTCTTCTTCTTGTGCCCTTTGAGCCTCTAAGATTTTCATTTGTTTCCCCTTTCCATGCTTCTTTTTATGAACAATCTCTTTCATCCTCTTGGAAAGTGGCTTATCTTCAACTTCAATTACAGTAGACTTCCTTTTTCATCGGCTTCTTTTTCGTTGTTCCTCAAGATTTCAACAACAGCTTTTTTCTTATAAACCACAACAGGTCGTGAATCTCAACTTCAATCGACCCTCAGCAGACTTAGCGATCAGGCCGCTTTCTTCTTTGTTTTCTTAGGCTTTAAGATCTCAAGAATCTTCTTTGTATCTCGCAGCCTTTCTTTTCTCAATGGTCTTCTTTGGTGCAAAGAGTTTAATCGATTTCTTCACGCTTTGCTTGACTCGCTCACCACCAAGATCACCATCATCTCCATCACTATCATTATCGCAGCCTCTCGCAACATCTTCTTCATCATCATCCGCACCAGGGATAGCATAATCAATCTCTTTCTTGTATCTAGATCGATTGATCTTTTCAGTGCAACATCGGGAATCTCCAAATGATTCAAAGAGAGTCCGAACCATCAATCCTAAGCGGTAAGGCCTTGGATTTCCTTTCCTTCTCTTTCTTCCTTGGCTACTTTTTCATGTAATGAATAAAATATCCAGCCCAATCAAACTTCATGCTTCGCAAATGATCATCATCACTCTATCTTGGGTCCCGATAGAGTATCCATACTTCCAACCAAACCTAATATATTCTTTGCAATGAGTTTGCTCAAAGAGTTGTACTCATTCCCAATGTGTCTACAATTAATGCCTGGAATTGATTTGGTGTCTTTATTTGTCTTGATTTTATCAACAAACTCCATCTTGGACAATCCCATTGCCTCAGGATTTGTTGGACCATCTACTGTTTCTTCAAAACCAAAAATTTCCCTCAGCAGACTTGATGAAACTTCTATTTCTTGTGCATTAACAACTGTTTTGAATGCTTCAGTTCCTTCCTTTATTTGAATGTTCTTCCGAAAACTGACAACGTTTGTATATGAGATTGTTTCCAATCTAATGTTCAGTACATTCTCCAATCCAACATATCTTCTTATTCTTCGACCAATGTTGATAGCTAATTCAGTTTTGTTAGCATCAACAACAAAACCTCTCACACTTTGGCTTGATTCTATTTGAACATCAATCTTTTCGCCATTGTTACAAGAAAAAGATGAAGGAGAAAGTTTTGTAAACTGTGTTCACACAAAGGTAAAAACAGAGATATAAGTGATTTCCAAAGAGAGTATCTTCTCGTGTAATAGGTCCGTATATATAGACAGGGGAGTTGTTGTTATCACAAGGCACGTGACATTCATATTGACCATGATTAACTGAGTGAATGTTAGCTTGACACGTGGCCCATTACTTTCCAAAACGTGTTGTAAATCGTTAGATCGTGTAACCGTGGTCATAAAGGATAAAATAAATATCCCGCCAATTGCTCTTTGACTTTAATAAAGTTTGACTGCGTAACGCTCCATTCAAACAGGTAAATTTCAAAGAGGTTGGCTCGCCAGTCTGGCGATAAAGATGCTTCAAAGCAAACCTGCGACAATGTGACTCATTGATCCTTGATTTCTTCTTGTTTTGTTCAATTGATAATACAAAATGAAGTTTAATACCAATGACTGATCTGTCAAGTGAGCTCACCCAACATGACAAAGACCAATCCCCTTGGCAACCTCATTTTCTCAATTGTCCAAACATAAGTACATGGAATTGTTGATACCAATGACTAATCTGCTAAGTGAGCTTACCCAACATAGCAAACACTAATCCCTTGGTGAATTCCAAGACATTGTCGATTATCACCAACTTTTATAATTCCAAGTTCAGTCCTTAGTTTGGCAAACCTTTCACTATCAAGTGGTTTAGTGAAAACATCAGCAAGTTGATCTTCAGTAGGGACATACAGAACCACCACATCCTTCTTTTCAACATGATCTCTTATAAAGTTATGTCTTACATCAATGTGCTTGGTTCTTGAGTGCAAAACACGATTTTCTGTGATTGCAATTGCACTTGTGTTGTCACACATAATTGGAATTTCCTTTTCTTCAATTGCATAATCCCTTAACTGTTGTCTTAACCACAATACTTGTGCACAGCAACTTCCAGCAGCAATATACTCTGCTTCAGCAGTGGAAATTGATATAGAGTTCTGCTTTCTTGTCGAACCAGAAACCATCTATTACCCATTAACCGCAGGTTCGAGGTGCTTTTTCTATCAATCTTGCATCCAAAGATAATCGTAACTGAGTAGGATATAACTTTGAAGCTTCCATCCTTGGAATACCATATCCCTACTCCCAAAGTCTCCTTTAGGTACTTGAGAACTCTCTTAACTGCACCTAAGTGACTTTCTTTAGGTTTAGATTGAAATCTTGCACAAACACCTACAGCAAAGGATATATCAGGTCTGCTGGCAGTAAGGTACAGCAGACTGCCTATCATCCTTCTGTATAAGGTCTGATCAACATCTTTGCCTTCTTTATCTTCATCCAATCCGATGTTTGTACTCATAGGAGTTGATATCTTGGAGCTATTTTCCATACCAAACTTCTTTAGTAGCTCCTTAGTGTACTTGGTTTGATGAATGAAGATTCCATCTTTCAATTGTTTGACTTGCAGTCCCAAGAAGTAGTTCATTTCTCCCATCATACTCATTTGGAACTTGCTCTTCATTAAATTTGCAAACTTTTCACATAGCAATTCATTTTCGTAACCAAAGATTATGTCATCAACATAAATCTGGACCCAGGCAGGTTTGTCCCTTCACTCGATTCTCAAAAGAGTCTTATCAATGGTACCTTTTGTAAAACCATTGTCCACCAAGAATTGAGATAGAGTCTCATACCAAGCTCTTGGTGCTTGTTTCAATCCATAGAGTGCCTTGTTGAGTCTATACACTTTATCTTCTAGATCTTTAACTTCAAATCCAGGAGGTTCTCGAACATACACTTCTTCCTCTAGAATGCCATTCAAAAATGCACTTTTGACATCCATTTGATATACCTTGAAGTTCTTATATGCAAGATGTGCCAAGAATAACTCGATAGCTTCCAATCTTGCAACGGTGCATAAGTTTCATCAAAATCTATTCCTTCGCTTGAGAATAACCTTTGCAACTAGTCCGGCCTTATTCCTCACAATGGTACCTGATTCATCAAGTTTATTTTTGTATACCCATTTAGTACCAATGATATTTGCATGACTAGGCCTTTCAACTAGTGTCCAAACATGATTCCTTTCAAATTCATTTAACTCTTCTTGCATAGCAATTATCCAATCTGATCTCAAATTGCTTCTTCAACAACTTTAGGTTCAACTTTAGATAGAAAACAAGTGAACATAGCTTCTAATTGTCTTTTAGTCCTTACACCTTGTCGAATGTTGCCAATGACTTGTTCAAATAGGTGATCTCTTAACCATCGTGGATTTTGGTTAGATTGATTCTCAGAGATCTCATCTTCAAAGTAGGTCCGCATTGTGTCTTCAATAGGGGCTCAGCAGATCCTTGAACCGCCGATTGTTGCATCGAGTAGTATCATCACTGCCAGGTGTTCAAGCAGGGCGACGTAAACTTTTAAGTCATTAATCCTTTCCAAGACTTCAACACAATCTGGACTGACTTGTAGATCCTCAAGAGTTCACAAACTTCATCATTCATTCCGGTGAACTTAGGTTCATCAAACACAACATGGATAGTTTCTTCATGTTTCAGTTGATCTCTTGTTCAAGACTCGAATGCCTTGGTTGATCAAGAATATCCCAAGAAAATTCCTTCATCTGATTTAGGTTGGAATATCTTTAAATGCTCCTTATGATTCAAGATAAAACATTTGCTTCCAAATGGATGAAAATAAGATATATTTGGTTTTCTTCCATTCCAAATTTCATAAGGTGTCTTCAGCAGCTTCTTGTTCACTGAGGTTCTGTTTTGTGTATAGCATGTCAGTATTAATCGCTTCATTTCAATACCTCTCGTAGTAATGCTTCACAAATCATTGTCCTTCCTGCTTCCTTTAAAGTTCTGTTTCTTCTTTCAAAGAACCCCATTCTCACGAGGTGTGCCAAAGAGCAAAGAAGTTGATGCAAGATACACCATTCTATTCACAAGATTCTCTTATAATTTTATTGAGAAACTCAGTGACTTTATCTCGATCATATTTTTATTATCACAAACTTTTCTCATTTTGTAGTCTCTTCAAAAGATCACGATCATCTTGAGTGTTTCACTTTTCTTGTTCATAAAACCACCCAAGTGTACCTTGAATAATCATCCACAACAACTAAAGTGTACTTCTTTCCAGCTTATACTAGTTGGTGTGATAGGTCCAAATAAATCCATGTGCATTAGCTCCAAAGACTCTTTTAGTTGATGTTTAGTTTTTGACTTGAAGCTTGATTTTATTTGTTTACCTTGTTGACAGCATCACAAATAGCATCCTTCTTGAATGTAATCTCGAGCAATCCAATTACCATTTTCTTCTTTACTAGCTGATTGATATCATCAAAATTTAGATGATTCAACTTCTTGTGCCATAACCAATTGAGTTCGATTTAGTATGCACAATCAGCAGTGTTTCGAACTCGCAAGTAGAGACCAATCCACAACATACATGTTTTGTTGTCTTCTACCAACCAATACAACTTGATTACCTTTTCACTAATGACAATACAGCTTGTTTTTGTCAAAAGTGACCTTGTATCCCATGTCACTGAACTGACCAAAGGCTCAAAGCAAGTTGTAGTCCAATCCTTCCACATAAGCAACATTCTTGATGGTTAGTCCATTCCTCACAAGTGTGCCATAGCCTCTTGTATAGCCAGTGTATTTTTGTTGCCAAAATTCACCCTTGGACCATCTTTTTCTATGTATCCTATCAAATAAGTGCTTATTCTTTGTCATATGTCCGGAACACCCACTCGCCAAAGTACTGCACACCCTACAAAACAAAATCAATTTATTTTAGGTACCCAAATCTATTTGGGTCCATAATGGTCGATGGTAAGCATGACTCTCGGTAAATTTCCATAAGGTCTTCTTTTGAAGGTGTCATACTTAGGTTCATACATGTATTCCACACATCCATAAGATCTAACAGCTTGGTTGTGTAGATTCACATATGTTTTTCCGGCTTTTTGGTATATATTGTCTGCTTGGAGTGATTTTTCTTGTTAGAAGCAAAGAAGTGTGACCATAGGTTTGCTGCCTCTAGTAGGACGGCCCTGTAATATGGAGTCTGGCTGAGAGGTCTCACGAGGTCTTGTGTAAGCCCTTTGCCGAGTCCTTCGCCGATTCCATTGCTTAGGTTTTACCCTAGCAACATGGTTATACTTTATTGCTTCTAGCGGCGAAGGTACAGAATATTCCAATCATCATCAAGTAGGGAAGTCTACCTTTCCCCGAGATAAGTATCCCTTGAATGATTAACATTTTTGGGTTTAGGATTCTTATCCTTGAATATTTCTGCTTTTTGCCTTCTCGTGGTCCAGCCAGACTTGGTAGCAGTGTGTCCGCTTATCAAGAGGCTTAGAAGGCACAAAGCAAATTCTATTTTTGGATTTGTTCCTTTTATTAGGAGCTGATGACTTCTTTGACTTCTGATTTTGCTTTCTTTAAGCATTCTCAGCAGGTTTTATCGCCTCAAAGAATCTTATCGGGAGTTGGATCTTGTGCAGGTACAAACTAAGGACCAATTCTGGCACTAGGTTCAGTAGCCCTACTAGATCCACTCTTTTTGGATTGTTGAGTTCCAAATCCAAGCCCTGTTTTATCACCATAAGGCTTTCCAGATTTGTATGCAGTGGAGGAACAAGATGGATCAGCAGATTCAGAGGCTACTGGATGTTCAGCAGGCTTATACTGATTCTGTCCAACATATTTTTCCTTACCTTTGAGAACCCTTAATTCAGCATTCAATCTTTCAACTTCTACTTGAAGAGCTTCTTTTTCAGCCTTCATAATCTCATAACCAGATTGTATTTTCCTCAATTGATTGAGGATGGCATCCAAAGTTTCTTCATTGTAAGAGTTTCCAGGATTTGAACCACAAGTTGATTCACAATCACTTTCAGCAGGAGTGTTAATAGATACAGTATTGTATACCTCCTCTGTTTCATCCATATTGGCCATTAATGCATAGTCTTCCATATCAGCAACCAATGCTGTGTCATCTGATTCATTTCCCTTTTCAGATTCCACTTCATAACCAGATTCATCTTCAGCAACCATAGCCTTCTTGCCATGTCTTCTTTGTTGACTCTTGTTCTTTTGGAGATCTGGACAATCTGGTCTGAAATGTCCAGGCTTCTTGCAGTTGAAGCAAAGATAATCTGGTTCCTTTTTCTGCTTTAATTCAAGACAGTCAGGTCTGAAGTGTCCTGGTTTCTTGCAATTAAAACACAAGAAATCATTGTCTTTCTTTGTTTCTTCCTTTTTCTTTTCAGTGAATTTCTTTGTGAAATTCCTAGGTGAGCTTTTCCCACCTTTCATCATCCTGATCTTCTTGCTCAGCAATGCTATTTGCTCTTGCATTTCATCCAGTAATTCATCTTGAGCTTCTGATCCTTCTTCTTGATGTGAAGCAGCCAGTGCTGTGGTTTTTGGCTCTTCTTTTTCAGTAGCAGGTGACAACTTCTTTTTGAATTCATATGCCTTAAGATCTGAGAATAACTTGAATGAATCTTCTTCACGCGGTCTTCTCATTTCTTCTATATTTGTCACACCTTCATCTTTCATTCATCTCAGAAAGTAAAGCTTCCAAGATTTTTGTGTTGATTTCTTTTTTGAGTAATTAACACACAAAGAGGTGAGTTCATCTAGAATTGCATTGAACCTAGATTCCATTTGTTCAATGGTTTCATTTGGTTTCATTTCAAACTTTTGGAACTTCTTCTTTGCCACATCGATTTTATTCTTCTTTATTTCATCGGTGCCTTCACAGATCAATCGTAGTTTGTCCCAAAGTTCTTTTCTTTGTTTTACAATCTTTCACTTTCATGTACATATTGCTATCCGAGTTTCGTAGATAATATCAATAGCAATGTTGTTCAGATTTGCTCTCTTTCTATCTTCATAAAGCCCATTCCTTTTTTAGGCTTTGGAATGTATCGAGTCTCTTCACCCATCAGCATCGACTTTGTAATCTCCAAGTGGTCCATCTCGTGAGCACATCCATCATTTCATCATGGGTTGCAAACAAGGTAAGCCTCGCATACGACGCTTATATTCATCAAAACGATCCGCAGAACACATCAACATTGTTCTAGCATACATGGTTGTTATCCATGATGCAAGTCTTTGAAAATCATTGATTCGAAAAAAGGTTTTTCAAAGTATTTTCAAAAGCACAACAAGTAGGATTACTTGTAATGTAGCTAATCGCCTCCGATACCAATTGTTGGTCCTTGAAAGGCTTTGGTTAAGTTTAGAAGGGGTGAATAAACTTAACACTTAAAACTTTTGGAGCTACCAAACTCAAGAAGTTTAGCACTCACGATGCTTCAAGAGTCTGTCGATACCTCAAGAACCTCGATACATGAGTCATCGATGGTTAATTTTATCGAATTTGTGCAATGGATTTATATCCAAAATAAAGCCTTGAAACTTGTTGTTAAATATGATACTAAGTATTAGATACTCAAGAGTGTATGCGGCGTGAGTTGGTTGCTAGATTTCAAGAGGTTGATGTGTATGATAAACTAAATACGTAATGTAAATACAGAAAGTAAGTAAGCATATTTTATAGTGGTTCCAGTGGTGTAATCTCGTCACCCACTCTTCTCCTATGATGTTGGAGGTAATTCACTAGAGATCTTTGATGTATCTCATTATAAAGATTCCTAAGATTGCTTGTCCTTCACCAATGACTATGGCTTCACAAACCGAAAACTAGGAACATGTAGGATTGTCGCTCCAAGGTCTTCCACTGGTCCTTGAAGGGTAGGATTGCTCTTCACCACTTCCACCACAAACAACAGCCTTCACACAACCGTGCTTCACTGTTTTCAAGAGAGTTCTTTATAAAATAAAGATTGAATCAAATAAATGATTCAGTTGCAGCAGCTTGATTAGGATGATATAATCAACAGCTTGCAGTCTTCAAGTGTGTATATTTGATGTAGCTTGAATACAGAATACACTTGAAGAATCTTTCTGGATCAGTAAGGTTAAGCTCAGTAGGTTCAGCAGGGTGCTTTTTCAGCTCAGAATTATCTCTTATATTTTTCTCTTAAAGTTCATCAATCATCATCTTTTTCTGAGTTGAAAGTCCTCTAATTATAGGTAGGAATGCATGTGACTTGTATTTGAAATTCAAATATAACCGTTCCTGGTTTTTGTCCCATTTGACTTGCTTTCTGTCACCATTCATAGGATCGACATCATCGACTTCCTTTTGACAAAGGCAAATCATTCACCCTTTGACTTATAACCATTGGATAAAATCCTGAATCATCCCAACGTTCTTTTAATCTCAGCCCTTGATTTTTTTGATAAATCAGAGGTAGTTGGTTGTCCTTATCCATGTAATCTTCCAATTAATCTTGAATTAACCGAGGTATATTATCAGCAGGTTCATCAGTCTGCTGTAATACCTATCAGTCTGCTGAACAGAATTTTGTTGTGTAATAAATTTAATGCAGCTGATTTCTTTTATCTAACTTTTATTTGTGAAGTTAGATTACACCTTTTTAATTATAACCAAGTTCCAAACATCATCCAACTTATGGAACTTAGACCTTCTATACAAGGTATATGTAATCAGTTTAGGTCATCACAGACTTGCCTAAATTCTGATTGCATATCCTTAACTTTAATCACTAAGTTTGATCCCTTAGCCTTCATTAAATCGAGTTTGAGCCCTCAAATTTCGGCCTTCAAAGAGGTTCCGTAAAGTCTCATCGACCTAACTACTCCCATCGATATTGACCATCACGCGAAACAAGTCACCGACCTTTACAAATGCTTGTTTGATCAAACCTATACAAAGATCAAACTCTAATAAACCTATACATTTGATCTAGACATCTTTTGCCTTTGCACTATCATACCTAGTCCGGCACTCATCATCAAAACATAAAAATAAGTCCAACAAACTTCATCTTGTATTATCGGTTGACAAAACAACTCGAGTAAGAATATCATTGAGAGTAACCTCCCAAGAGGTCATTGGGCCATCTTTTTTCAAGAAAGGTTGTTGATCCAAGTCCATCAAGATCAAGTCTGGCTGAGTATACGTTACAAGACAGTCAAACTTAAATGAAAGTCAATAGTAATTGGATATTATTCTTATCCTTTATAACTGCGGTTACATTATCCAACGGTTACAACTCTTTATGGGATCAATTAGTGGAACACGTGGCAACATCACATTTATTCCAACTTTAATCGTGGTTAAATACTACAATATGTGTACAATACTTTCCTCGATAGCTATTACCCACTTTCTTCCTTATATATCTGAGATAAATATACAGAGGTGATGCTTACATTTTCAGATTGATTTTCTCTCGAGAATACAAAGTGTGAACACAGTATTTACAAAGCTTTCTCTTCATCTTTCTCAAATTTCTAATGGCGGATAAAGGTGATGTTCATATTGAACGAGCCAAAGTGTTAGAGGGTTCGTTGTTAATGCTAACAAGATTGAGCTAGCTATCAATATTGGTGTAAGAATTAAGATATGAAGGATTAGAGGATGTTCAACCGAGATTGGAAAGCATCTCTTATACAAATGTTACAAATTTCAAGGAATATAGTGATTATAGATGATGTAGAGGCATTCACTACCACCGTTAATGCCTGGAGATTGAAATTTCCTCAAACTCGCTGAGGGAAGTATTCGGATTTGGACCGGGAATGGTGCTCCTACCAACTCGAATCAATTGAGTCGTGCTCTAGATTGGAGTTTGTTGATGCAATAAAGATCAACAAATCCATAAAATCATCACCGAGTATCAATGTGAAGCATATCAAAATGGAGTATAATCACTGAGCAAGATTATTGCTAAAAACATTCTTGGATTCAGGAAGCCTTGACACATTGTCCTCGGACTCAAGATTTACTTGTTGATAATCATATGCAAGAGTATGAAGTTTGATTGGGCCGATTCTTTGTTCAAGATATGAAGAAGGTGATAATGTGAAGATAGAGACGGGACAAGGAAGTCCAAGACATCGCTTTGGGCTTGATGATACAGTGCCCCATCGACTCATTTGAAGATTGTTGATGTTGCACCTATAAAAATCAACAAGTCAAGATACAAACAAGAAATTAGTTATCTCATCCCTGGTTTGATGATGATGAAGATTTAGATGTCGGGAAAGGACAGAGAGTGACAATGATGGAGATGATGATCTTGTTGGTGAGCAAAGTTAAGCAAGTTACACAACCCGATGCATCTAAGAAGGTTGTCGAGAAAGAAAGGCTAGTGATACAAGAAAGATCACCGAGCTTTTGAAGCCCAAGAAGACAAGGTAGCAACTTGAGACATCGCCGAGTCCACTTTGAGGGTCCAGCTTGAAGTTGAAGTTACATCCATCCCACCGAGGTTATAAGGAAGAAATCGCCGCCGAGATTTTTGAAAGAACAAATGAAAGTGGATAGAAGAAAAAGGAAAGTCATTGAGATTGAGGAACAACTTCGCAAAAAGAAGGAAACAGTTGTGAAAAAGAAGGTATATGGTAAAGGCAAGGGAATTAAGGGTCTGGAGGACCAAAGAGAAGAAGAAGAGGCCGTTGAGCCATCGAGGATGCTCATGTTGTTGTTGAGCAACATATGGAAGAACCACAAGACAATCGATGTACCGAGCCTGCTAGGAACTTGTTGAACCTGCTCAAGACCCCGCTATGGATGCTACAACTCAGGGGAAGAACACACTACTGCTGCACCTGCCGATATGCATACAAGTTGTGGGAACCTAGTGTGGAACAGTTGGAGGTAGTAGGGACAAATATACAACCTGATGAACCTACTGACCTGTTTGCATCTGCTATAGATACATTGACTCATCTTGTTGAAGCCTTTGGAGGACAACAAGTTGAGCAGCCTGCTCCAAGGAAGCCTAGTAAGCCCTATGAAAGAAAAGAAAAGAAGTCAAAGAAAGAAAGGGTGGACCCTGACTTCAAAAGGGTTCAAAAGTACTTTGAATGGAAGTTTGGATTTTATAAGAGACAAAACCACTTTTCTTGATCCAATGAGTGGTTTTGAAGAATGGGCATTTGAACAGTTAGAAGTAGAAAGTATGCTTGGACTGATTGATACTTCTCTGTTGGAGATGAAGCTGATGGCAATTATAGAAGATGGCAAGCAAAAGAAGAACATTAAGTTTAAGGATCCTAAGTTTACACCAGATAGTGATGATTCATCCTCATCCGATTCAGATGATGATCATCCTATGTTCCCCGGGAGTCCAGTGAGAGTGGCCAAGGAAACATCTCATAAGCAACCGGTCAAGGATCTACTAAGGAAATGGCAGATCACTACCAAGGTGACAAGGCTACCGACGATCATCGCCAGATCAAAATTTGATGAGAAGATGGTAATTGCACATAGTGAGCCTCGACCTCGGAGTTCGAAGATTCACCAAGATCAGGAGTGGTTTGACACTCTGGATACTTTATCTCAAACTCATTGATGTTCTCAGTAAGATAGATTGATGCCAGAGGAGTCCTAGAAGAAAATTTGGCCGAATTTCTTAAATTCTTGCACAGAGAGTCTTAATCACCGAGGAACAAACAAGGTTAGGGACAAAGGCTAGATTTGGTGATGGGTTTGGAGGAATCACCCACTCATTCTCGGGTGGTTCAAAGGCCGAGGAACAAACAAAGACCTGAATATAAGTCGAACAGAGGTTCGGGTTGCCGAGGAAACAGCAAAGACTGAACAAAGGTTGGAACCTACAATGGGCTTTGGAGGAAACCCTTGTACACGCTTTGAAGAGGTTATTGTAGCACAAGCCAAGAAACCCGTTATTGCAAAGAAGGCCACTTGCTAAAGCTACTAAGGAAAGGATAGTTAGCTTGTGCATCGTTGTTGATGAGGATGAACAAATTGTTGGACTATGACTTTAGTGATGAGGAGTTCCAAATGCCCGAGTAAGAACAAGTTGATGATGAACCTCAACAGGCACATGTGCCAATTTTTGAGGAGGAGCATGTATTGGAACCTCAACCTGCAAAAGATCCAATTTTGGAAGAGATTTTTGAAGATGTTGTTGAAGAAGGTCCTGAACCCCATGAATGGGACAGACAAGAGCAATGGTTGTTAGGCAACCTGGGCATCGATGATGATGTTGAAATGCACCACTTTGAGGGTTTGTCAGTGGAATGGTGGAATGAATGCAATTCCAAAGTGGTGATTTTGGATGAATTGAAAGTCGTGAGGATGATATTACACAAATGAGAGCTCAATTGAATAGACAAGAACAGAGATTTGAAGACTTGGTCAACTCTGGTGGAAAATATAAGAACTAATGAGACAGCTTGCTTCCAACATCACTTCTACTCAATATGCCATTGTGTGACCTAACCAAAGATGTAAGAGGCATAAAACAAGGCAATACACACAGAGATAAATATTTGAATGAATACTTTGCCTCACTAAACAAAAAGCTTGATAAGCTTGTCGAGGCATCCAAGCCTCCATCTCACCCCTGGCTCAGCACATCAACTTGGCCGCATTGGATCCTAAGGTTACCGATAGGATCAATCACTGAACAAACTATGGAACGAAGGTTCACTGCAGTGCAGCTTGACACAAGAACATAGATTATGGAAGGTCAACTTGCTAACTTAGTGATCACACAGAGAGTGTTCATGGTCATCACCCCGGTTTGTTGATGATGTCAATAAGTGGGGAAAGGGCCTTCTACAAAGCAGGCAAAGGAGGCTACAAGAATCTTTGCAAAGAAGAGATGGGAGGATGATACAAATGAGTTAAAGAAACACATGACTGGCAGATTGGGCTTGAATGATGACCTCTTAAAAGAATATAAGAAGCTATACTATGGAAGGAAGAAACCCTATCATTGCGTATGGGATTTATAAGGTGAATTCCTTTTGGGACTGAAACTTTGGGAAACAAGAGTCAAAGCACTCGAGAGCTTCTTATAGAGTTGGAAGAGGTAGGACTGGGAACTGCCCAAGCAAAGCAAGTGATTCACCGGATGAATTCAAACATTTTTACATGGGACAGGGCTTCAAGTGTTCATAACATAAGATTAACTCACTAAGCCCTGGAAGTGGTGGAAAGAAGCTCAATCATTGGGTTGATTTTTCCCAATTGAAACCAATGGATCTTTGGATGTTGTCAAAGAAATCAAGGAGTTCTATGAGAAGAGAGAACAAGACAATGACAGTAAACTAGATCAAGACACTTACATTGTTACGTCATTCGTTGATCCTAGTTTGTAATAATTTTGAACAAATATGATTATAATGAGAAATGACTGAATTTTTCTCTTTTTTATTTTATCTTTTGCTTTGTTG